>JANAVB010025794.1:20244356-20644356 GCA_029216955.1 Iris pallida
TATATAATATATATAGATAGATATATATAGATATATATATATATATATATAGATATATATATAATATATATATATATTGTGTTGTGTATGTATATATAAATATTTATATTGTATATGTGTATATGCGTATTTATATATAAATATTATAAATATGGTATATGTGTGTACATATGTATAAATATACATAGGTATTTATGTGTATATATAAATATATATATATGTATTGGTATACAATAGATTAAGAAAAAGAAAAGAAATAGAAAAACAAAAAAAAGAAAAAGTGAAGCAAATGAGCATTAGCATGCACACAGCCCGGCCCAACCATCCTCCGACCCCACCCTTCTTCCCTCGCATGTGCAGCACCCGAGCCCTGTATGAATACGCATAGCTGATATATAGATACAATCGGGATAGTCAAGTAGTTCTCATCAAAAACCTTTTTCTCCTCGACCTTCTGACAAGGCCCGTGCCCTAGGGCTCTGCCATGCGAGCACACAGCCGCTGCACGGTGGCCGGCCGACCAGTAACAGCGGTCGCGCGTGCAACAAGAACAGAGCAATGACAGCAGCTTCAGCCCAAACGCCCAATTTTGCGTACGGTTATCTCCGTCGTCGTGTAGTGATTTCACGAACTACTTGAACAGGTACGAAGCTAACCTATCCCCGATCAACCCCATAGGATAGTTTCAAAGTGAATCGAATCAAATCCGACTTGAAAATCGACCCAAAGATCGATGGAAAAACCTGTTCAAAAATAGGGTATATACAGTCTAATCGTCCATGTTTGAAGATCGATTTCAATCGATCTAATGCCATATTAGAAATTCTATTTAAACACACTTTTAGACAACATGTAGGGCTCCACAACCCAATTTGCAGAAGTCGATTTCATCGACTACGTGCCGAGAAATCGGATTTCGAAGTTGACCAAAAATTTGTTTTAAAAACTAGAAATTTCCTCGATATGACGTGCGTTCCGCCAATCCGGGCGACGTGGTCGCGAACCGAAAGCATCGAAAGGTGCGTATCAGCTTTTTGGATGTGTGGGCTTTGGCGGAATTCAAATTGGTTGCGTGTGCGCGACGAATTTGATGCGTATCCGTCAAAATTTACCATATCGGCTTTTGTACAAATTTCCTAATTACTTCGTGCATGTTCGTCAAATCGAGACGAAACTTGCGCCAACAGGACCGTATCATTTTTCTGGTCCTGTATGCCAAGTTTGGTCTGATTCTGAGACAGTTGATTGGACCGCCGTTTTGTGGGCCCTACGGTCCGACTCAACGGGCGATTTTGTGGACGGTCCGTCGGAATCCAACTTTAGACATACAGTTGGGTTTGTATCAGAAAACTGGACCTGTTGATAATTAGTTTGATGACTTTAGAGACCATTGACTTTGGCATGCTTTTCGGTGCAAAGCGGGTCCAACGGCGGACATCATTTTGACCCAAAATTACCGTTTTGCCCCTGTGTCCAGAATTGGACTTAAGGACATGCAATTCAAGCTAATTTGACTATTTTGAAAATATTGGTATGTTTATTTTAGCAACCGGAGACTTCTGCATGTGTTAACTGATTGTGGCTCATTGAGTGGTATAGTATTATCGGTTTCACCAGCACAGGACCTCAGGCGAGTACATCTCTGATAGTTTTCGTATTTGATTATCTCTATGCTTATTGTATTTAATATTGTTTTACATTGATATCATGTTGATTCTTGACACGCTTGTCACACGAGATTGTAGTTATGGATTCTTGCATGTTGTTCGTGACCAATATATTTTCGTGTTCGTGACCTGTTTGAATCTATGAGTACTAGCCGGGCAGGAAAGTACATTAGTAGACATGTAAACATACCCAGAAATATCTCTAAAATGTCTATTCTTGCCTGATAGCAGTCGCACAACTCACGTGCGGGGTGTCGGATTTACCTCCTAGCCGTTTATATGTCAAAAGTGTATTTCAGATCACTTGTTAGATATAGACTTATTACAATACCATTTTTTGTCATTGCTTGTTTTATGTACCATGTCTCCCTGCTTTCACTCGCATGATTCTTACCATGATTCCTGTTTATCCCTTATCATGTATCTCAGTATTATTACAGATTTATGGATTTCGTCATTTATTGATTCTGTTATGAGGTTGTACTCGTTCCATTCTTGACTGGAAACCAACATTTTTATGTTTAGCCGCGATCATTCTTAGCACTGGGAAGGCATGGGTATGCTGAGGTCAACCTAGAGATTGATAATCGTTGTATTATTTTCATTAATTGTGAGAATCTTTGTATTTTCTCATTTATAAATATTGTAAAGGTTGTAATGAAATTTAGAAATGTGAATGAGCAACAAAGTTTATTTTGATCTTTTATTTCTTGTGGGCTTGACAGCATTCTACCGTCGACTCTGCGGCGTAGGCTGGCTTGGACATGACTCGTATCCGAAAAAGTGGGTACGGGTCGTGACAAGTAGTCATGGGAATCGATGGTGGATTCGGTGCTGCGCACGGTCGGGATGATCGAAGATGGTGGCGGCGGTTGTTGGCAGCAGTGGTGGTGTTCGTTAGGGCTGGGTTTGGTGTCGGGTCGTGTCGGGGAGTATCCGACACGGCTGGTGCTCGTGTCCTGCTTGACACGAGGGATCGTGTCTGGTATGTCGGATACAGGAAGAAGAAATTTGGATATGCAATAATGTAATCTAGTTGAAAGACACCCGGGGTCAGACCCGAGGCCATCACGGCTGACACAAAAAAGTTAGACACAGACACGATGCACAGACACTTTCGTGGAGAAATAGTCGGTTATCAAATTTATAGGAAAAAGTGCAAGGAGTCTCTATTTATATAGGAGGTGGATACCTCTAGATGGATAAGGTCTAGTAGTAATTTAAATCCCATTGGATAAATCCATATTTTAATTTGTATCACTTAAGAACCAATTCAATCAAATCAAAATCCAATTTAAATCTAGATAATTCCCATCTTTAATTTAAAACTATTTAAAATAAAAAAATCAATATTTAAATCACCATGACAATTAAATATTTAGATCAAACAAATTCCAAATTATCTTCTATAAATAATAAAATAATAATAACAACTAATTTCAAAAATTAAAATATATACATGAATTAAATTTTATGTACCTCGCATGCAAATGGAATATTTACATAAAACCTAATCTTCTCAATTTTTATCTATATTTGAACAAAAAATAAAATAGTCTTTGATAAAAGTACAAAATAAAGTTTTGGCAAATCTTCTGCCACACACTTTATAGCGAAAAATATTTATCTTATACTATTTCGAGAAAAAATACTTATTTTCTATATGAAAAAATTTATAATAAAACCTTTGTATATAAAAAATAATATCCTTCGCATATACGTATTCACACTTGAAGTACAAATACCAAAATAGAACAATTATAAAAAAAATTATAGTGAAATTTTTTGGGGTTTTACATCCTACCTAACTTACAAAATTTCGTCCTCAAAATTAAAAAATAACTAGGATAGGTAGGATTGGAAAGATACAAGAGTTTCTAAATGCGAAAACATGATTAAAGTTCAAGCAAGAATTCAAAAACGAAATTTAATGTTAAACAAATATTTTAGATAACAAAAATAATCAAAGGATATAGTTTAGAAAATGATCACGTGCATGAAAACCCATTCACATCTAGATTCGATCAACACTAATATTTAACATATAAACGTGCCACTTCAAGAATAGATAATAACTTCCTCAATCTCAAATTTTGAACAATAACTCAATATTCAAAATTTTGATTCAAGTTCAATCTCATCATAATTGTCAAATTTTATGATTATAATAAAATACTCAATTCTTTATCTAATTTAGCGTTTCTCCTAAAAATTTATTTTCCATAAAGATTAATTTTCCTTGAAACGCTTTTCTTTTCTCCTTTATTCAATTTCAAACTTGACCTCACAAAAATTCTACCTTCTTCAAATATTTATATTTAAAATCCAATATCTCATATTAGAAATTCAATAAGTCAAAAAGTTTAAATTCAATAATCTTTAATATACTTCTTCCCAATATATATATATATATATATATATATATATATATATATATATATATATATATATATATATATATATATATATATGTTTTCTCAAAATAAATTTCACCTTTCATAATCTCCGCCAAGTAGAAATTCAATAAATCTTCAATATAATTTAGTCGAAAAAATTAACCTTTTCTTCAGCAAAATTTGGTATCCATCCACTTAACCTAGAAATTAATTCTTGAAGCACCAAGAACTTAAAATATTTGATTAATCCTCGAAAAAAATTTGTCCATCTTTGATTGTATCATCAAGCACAATATCCCTCACTTAGTAGGTCTTTACTACCCACTTCAACTTATGTCCAATCTTATATACCTCGTAGTCGCATAATTGCCTTAACCAACTATATTGTTTATCTTCTCTATGGGGTTTTCTAATCTTACCCCTTTATAACTGAAGAGTGTCATGATCTGCTTCTTCAATTCACATAAAGAGAATATATTAAGGATAAGGTTGCACGAACCATAAAGGAGTTTAAAAAAAAAATCCTCAATGAATGAAGCGATTCAATTGGGAGAAAAAAAATATGAATAGCCTTAATGATCATGGTAGGGTTTGGGTATGGAACACGGGTTTCTAGTTACACACGAAGTAAAGTGTATTAAGAGTTAAGAATCGAGATAAAAATTAGTGACTCAAAAGACATGATTTTTAGAGAGAAGATAGTCTTCTAGGTGCATGGGGGTGCGATCAAGGAAACGATTCTAGTCATTTTCAAGTTTCAAATGATTAGAAGGTCGGGGTAATAGATCTTGGGTCGAGGGTAAGGATGAGTAACTCAAAATCAAGATATAGTCACATGGTTTGGTCGATGACTAACTACACTTGTGTATATACTACTATCATGGCCTTAGGTAATATGAACACTACTAATGATATTGTGTCTATCTTGGTTTCCTATCAAGACAAAGTCTAAAGTTTTAAATTTGTGGTTCCTTAAAAGTTCTTCAATACGCATCCAAAGTCTCAAAACTAATCTACCAAATTCCCTAATCCTTTTAGATCGTTGAGCATAATCATAACTAGAAGTTTCAAAATCTTTAATCATCTTTGAGATAAACCCTTAGCCTACCACAAATCAAAATTCTCTTCTTCCCCTTTTTTCTCTCACCAAAATTTTAATATCATCAATCCAAACTTAAACTCAAAATTTAATAAACTTATCAACCGTATTCATAGGACAAAACTTTAAAATCTTTCTCAAGTCGATTTAATATCCTCAAAATAGGTATATCGATAAACACAATAAGTCATAAAAATCATCAAAAAGCAAAAATTAATTTGTTTTCTCAGTATTTTATAGATGATCTTGTAGATACCACCTAGTCTAAAAATAAAATTCTAACTATCTTTTAAAGTTGGTAATATCGCTACTATCCAACTTAGAATTTACTAATCCTTTACACAAGATCACATCTTTAGGGAAAAAGAGGGTACCTCGATCCTTGAAGTATATAATGCCTTTGAAATTTAACCCATAATGTATACTATTTGCAAATGTAAACCTTCTAGCCACGTAATTGACCTATGGGGCATATATTTGTGTAGTCATCTTCCTAGCCTCTATTAAGCACGAGAAATAGAATTTATGGTAGAAGGGAATTAAGCAAGGTGCAAATCAAGGGAGTCAAACGAGAGTTCAAAAATTGAAATCAAGGAAGGAAACCAAGCATGTGGATGAGATTTTAGACTCTAATCCTATATACATGTTTGCTTGGTACAGTCATGTAACCAAATAATTTATCCGTCGACCTGCATAGGCCTCCACAAAAATATGTAACGTCCAGTCCCAAAACACGTAGGACTAAGTACGTAAACATGCCAGCCGTATAACAAATATATGTAAGTTGTAAAGGCAATATAATCATGGCACACTAAATCTTATCCATCAAATAAAAGAATAATAATATCATAAAATCAAATTTGAGTTATCATTTGTACAAGTCGTTGAACCAACTATTTTAAATTATAAGTAATACATAAACAATAAAATGATTTGTCAAGCGTAGCAAAGGACAATCCAAGAGGAAGTCACCTTCGAAGGAATAAAGAAGATCAAGACTTTGGCTAGAACAGCTGCGAAAAGTAAAGAAAACACACACACCTGGAGAAATCACCAGGTCCTTAGGGAGACGTAACAAGACACAGGAAGAATATGACATATAAACTGAATATAAAATGTGTCATAAAGTCACAAATAAAAGTAAAATTGTCTAAACCATAACAAGGCCAAGTATTCTTTCAACGTAATGGTGGACTACCCATATAACCAAACAAGGACAAGAGGGCACACTATTCCGTGATATGACACTGTCCTATGCTATCATTGGAATGGTGTGTGACATGAGAACAACTAAGGTCACCTAACCATTCTACTGTGTTTATGCAGTTAAGAACAATCCTTTTACGTATGGGCACTTCTGGCTAAAATTGGGATCCGGCATAGGACCCACTTGGGCACCAGGGTTCAAGCATATAACATTCTACAAACGTCAGTGGCCGACCTGAGAGGGTAAGCTTACCCGTATCTCCAGCGGAGCTTCCGGGTTACTAAAAGAAAAAGTGCAATAGTGGCCCATACGATAAGAAACTGTTCTTTCAACCCTATGCACCAATCTAAATCGTATCTATGACCATGTACCTCTACTAACTGCCAAGTCTCCTAACATGCATCTATTAGCAGTTAGACTTAACGCACGTCCCATACATACCGGTGATTAGCCAACACGCAAGTCTAGAGTCTATATGCTACTCACAACTCACGAACATCTCGTGGCACATCGGTGTCAAAGTTTATGAAGCTGTACTAAACTAGTGGTAGTCTCTTAACTCTAGGTCCATATGCAAAAGATAAGCAGTAAAAATATGACTAATATGTAAGCATCATGTATAACTTGAAGCATAGTAAAGGAAACCATAAACAGTAACAGCGATGCAACTGAAGGAACTAGATGAATAGTAAACATACAGTAACAAAATAGTGAAGAGGAAAATAATATAAGCAGTAAATATGATAAGGTATCTTGCCTGGTGTGGTGCAAGGATCTGACACGTCCTAATTTATCCGATAGCCATGGTCGTTGCTAAAATGTCTGAATTTGCGAAAAAATAGGAGTACACTATTAGTCACGATCAACGATGATAATCGATGAGAATTTATGGAAATAAATATATATATATATTATTTTTAGAAAATATTTAAAACTAGGTTTTATTAATCAAAATATGTTTTAAAAAAATACTTTAAAAATCAAAATTTGTTTTAGGCTAAAAATACTCTAAGTTTGTCAAAGTAAAATTTTGAGGTAGGAAGCCATATTTATACTAGTTGAAATAAATATTTTGAGCATACTAGATATTATTGTATATAAAATATTTATAATTTTTTGAAAAAAATATAAAATCTAGAAAAATGATTTAGGACTAAAAACTAAATCTCTTTAAATAAAATTTTAGGTCAAAATCATATTGAAAATACCACAAAATACTATAATAATATATTTTTCACATTGATACTTAGAAGTACTAATATTAATATATTTATCTATAATTCCCAAAACAATAGGAATATTACTTAGCCATAATATCTAAAATACTAAATAGTATTACACTAACTATTATCCGTATATACATACATGTATGTATATATATATATATATATATATATATATACACACACACATACATACATGTATACATATGTTATATATATTGACATTACTAACTGTATTACATAATAAATAAATAAAAAATAAAATATGACATATAAAAAATAGGGATTTTTTGACTTTCATCCCACTTATTAATATGCATTTGTACTTACATCCCACTTTTTAATTTTTTTAGACTTACATCCCACTTTTTGTCACTAAATGTATTTATTTTGTCACGAAAAGTATTCGTTTTGTCACAAAAAATATTTTTCGTGACAAAAGTGGGATGTAAGTCAAATAAAATTAAAAAGTGGGATGTAAGTACAAAAGCATATTAATAAGTGGGATGAAAGTCAAAAAATCCCTAAAAAATACTCATCGCATGACTTCTTAAGAAGAGAATATGGAAGAAAAAACTCAGGGAGGGAGGGTGTTGGTGAGCGAGTAAAAAGAGGGAAGAGAGAGAGAGAGATGAGAGAGTGGAGCTCGAGGTATAGAGGAAAACTCGAAATAGATAATGGAAGGTGAGCGGGAAGGAACGAGGGAGGGAGAGCCAGAGAGGAGAGCTTACCACCGGGAGTGACGACGAAGCAAGACGGTCGGCATGAGATCCATTGCTGGGCTGGATCGACTGGATACAGAGGAGCACGAAGAAAAGGTGCAGACGCCGGTGACGTGCTGGAGGCCTAACGACGGAGCTCGTCGCTACAGTGGTTACCGAAATGAGGCCAAGATCCGGTGAGCTAGGGATTTCATTTCTCTTCATGTGGTTTGGGTATTTTGATGGACGAGGGTGGTGGTTGTGTCGGTTGCTGCTCTTACCGAAGGAATGTGGACGAGGCGAGGTAGGGGTAATGGTCATGGGGGTATTGTTGGAGAGACTGTGGGTGGCTACTGCGACGGGTAGTGGTCGAAGTATCGTGGTGGTCTAGGTGATGGTGCATGGGTGTAGGGACGGTCGGCCGGAGTAGCCTATTTTGGTAGAGATTGTGGGTTGGCCGCAGGGAACGGGTCAGCAGGAATGACGTGCTCTGTAGTGGTTGCTTGCGGTCGAGGAGGCTGGAAGAAAGAAATATGGTAGATTGGCTTTGGCTTCGTCAAGTCGTCAAAGGAATCGAGGGCGGGTTCGGTGTTGTGTACGGTCGGGATGATCGGAGATGGTGGTGGCAGCTGTTGGCAGCACTGGTGGTGTCAGTTAGGGTTAGGTTTGGTCGCGTATCGTATCGAAGAGTGTCTAACATGGCTGGTGTTCGTGTTCTGTGTGACACGGGGGATCGTGTTCGGAATGTCAGACACAGAAAGAAGAAATTTGTATATGTAATGATACAATCTAGTGGAAAGACACCAGGGGTCGGACCGAGGCCGTCACGAGAAAAAAGTTGGACACAGATACGATGCAGAGACACTTTGGTAGAGAAATATTAGGTTATCAAATTTATGGAAAAAAAGAGAAAGGAGCCTCTTCTTATATAAGAGGTGGAGACCCCCAGTTGGATAAGGACTAGTAGTAGTTTAAACCCCAATGGATAGATCCATCTTTTAATTTGAATCACTTAAAAACCAATTCAATCAAATCAAAATCCAATTTAAATCTAGATAATTCACATTTTTATTTTAAAACTATTTAAAATTAAAAAATTAATAAAATTAATTCCCAATTTAAATCACTATGAAAATTAAATATTTAAATCAAACAAATTCCAAATTATCTTCTATAAATAAAAAAATAAAAATAATAATTAATTTAAAAAATCAAAATATATACATGAATTAAATTTCATGTACATCTCAAGCAAATAGAATGTTTACATAAAACAAAATCTTCTCAATTATTATCTATATTTGAACAAGAAATAAAATAGTCTTTAATAAAAGTAAAAATAAAGTCTTGGCAAATCTCGTGCAATGCACTTTATAGAAAAAATATTTATCTTATACTATTTCCAGAAAATATACTTATTTTCTATATGAAGAAATTTATAACAAAACCTTTGTATATAAAAAAATAATATCCTTCGCATATACGTATTCGCACTTGACGAACAAATACCAAAATAGAACAATTACAAATATAAAAAAAATTATAGTGAAACTTTTAGGGGTTTTACAAAGTTAGGATTAGGGCTTTAAAAAATTAGGGTATTTTTCATGTGGAGAAGATGAAAGAATATAAGAAGTTTGTATAAAGAGAGGCCATCTCGAGAGCTGCAGTATTCTAGAAATATGCAGAACCGAGTTCGGTCCGAACTCGGTATAGGAACCGAATTCGGTTCGAATTTTGTCCCTGCGTTGCGAGGACTCTTCTGAGTTTTGTAGATAGATTTATTAATTATTCAATAAATCTTTTGAAATAATGATTCAAACTATAGAAAATGATTTCAAGTGTAGCACATGCCTCCTAGAAGTTTTTAACATTTTAATTAGGGATTTGATTTTAGGATCACATGGGGTCGTACCTTAGCCTAAATATGAAGTATGATAATATTATGTTAGATATGGTTACTTGGGTCTCTAGATTTCTCCAAATATACTATTTATTTATTTTATATTTTTTATAGAATTTTTGGGGATTTTTCGATAATTAGAACCTATAGAATTTATTTTTCCACAGGCTTTTAGGATTTACTGTAGGATCACATGGTAATATTTTAAAATAAATATTATTTTAGATTCAAGAAACTTTAAAATATTTTCTAGAATTTTTTAGGATTTGTTTGGATTTTTAGCAAGTTATTTGGATTTATTTGGGGTTAAAATAATTTTTAATAGATTTATGCAATTAAATAATTAATTATTCTGTTAGCCTACCCTGTCATGCCCCGATTCTTCGAATTGTTCGTCCTTGTATCGACTCAAGCCAAATCTGTCGTCCTCATCGAGGCATTATGCCGTACAAGTCTAATTTGGAACTTGTACAAGACAAGTATGTGCATTTGATAGTTCTTTTGAGACAACGAGTTGAAACTAAATAGTACAGAGAGTTGAAGATGCAATATATGAAGAAATAAGCTTTTCATCGATAAAATTTGCAAAGTATGTGTAAGATCATTTTTATATTACATATGCTATGCGGCTATATTCTTTGAAACATAAAAGAAAATGTTTCGACAAACTGCCATGAAATAATAGTCGTTCTATACATTCATGTCCTTTTATACATTTGAACAAAAAGGATTCGATCTGAATTGGGCTTCAAAATCTTCAAAATACGGGAGCTTCGAGCCGCCTCCTGTTCTTTAGCTTCAACTTAGTCTCATGGTCCCGTAACGCGCTCGCCACCTAGGGATTTGCGGGTTAGCACATTCGCTAGTGAGCAGAACGAACCCACTCGTCTAAATCGATACTACTTATTAACGATTTCAAGCATTCGAAGTGATTTTGCTATTTAGAACTATATGAATTTTAGTTCATATCGAAGACTCAATTTGGAGCAGTAAATCATAAGCATTTCATATCAAATCTTACCATGGTCGCGTTTATTCCTGTATAAAAATAGATATAATACTTACTACCTGCACAAGACAATAGGTGAGCATACAATCTATCTAATATGTAGTCATTGGTGATATCGACACCACGAAGGACGATTACATGTCATTACGACGTGCCCTTTCAGCCCGGGTTGCAAGCTCGACTGGAGGTCCCGTAATGCCTCGTGCCGAAGCACGATTTCATAATTTTCTCCTAGGCCGATTCAGATCTAGAGCCCCGGATACCGTTTCAAGAAAAGCTAACCCTGTGCACAAGTTGTCCATGAACATGCGAATGCGTAAACAGTTTTATCGATGCAGCAGTTACATGATATAGACATAATTAAGCTATATAACACATCACTCGCGCAACAATTCATTCCTTGCCTCAAAGCCGTATGTTCTGATTTGGCTGTCCGTAGGAACCAAATACCCTAAGGCACTGCACCACCAATTGATGTTTCAATGAAGGGTAATTCTCCTTCATTTATGACTCTAGCTCCTATGTCAACTCTTCAACTTAATGGTTGCTCCACAACATACAAACCAAGGACATCGACCGATTTTGTAGGACCTTTTTCTTACGATCCAGAATTTGCGCAGGCTCCTCTGAGTGTGATAAGTCGACGCACAGATCCAACTGATCAAAGCTAACCACGTAACTTAGATTGTGCACGTACTTTTAAAGTTGAGAGACGTGGAAGACGTCGTGTACTTCAGCTATGGAAGGGGGTAGCACGATCCGATAAGCAATGATCGCCACTCACTCTAGGATCTCGAAGAAGCCTACGAATCTTGGACTTAACTTGCCCTTAACTCTGAACCGTATAACGCCTAGCATCAATGTCACCTTTAGAAACACGCGATCATCAACCAAAAACTCTAATGGTCGCCGACGAGTGTCCGCATAACTCTTTTGTCGACTCTGAGCAATACAGAGCCTATCTCGAATCATACGAACCTTTTCAACAGCTTGTTCCACCAGTTCCGGTCCGAGCACCTTTCGCTCCCCGACTTCGTCCCAGCATATCAGTGATCGGCACTTCCTTCTATAAATTTCCTCATAAGGTGCCATCTGGATGCTTGATTGATAGCTGTTGTTGTACGCAAATCCCGCAAGTGGCAGATGCGTGTCCCAACTAGTCTTTAAATCTATCGCACGCAGACGTAGCATGTCTTTGAGGATTTGATTTACTCTCTTTGTTTGTCCGTCGGTTTGTGGGTGGTATGGGGAGCTAAAATTCTGCTTGGTGCCCAGCTCCGCTTGAAGACTCATCCAGAAATACGACAATAATTACCCATCTCTGTCCGAATTGATCATAGCTGGTACCCCATGAAGTCAAACAATCTCATTGATGTAAATCTGCGCTAACTGACCAATGCTCCAGGATATTTTGACAGCGATGAAATAAGCGGACTTGGTCAATTGATCAACAATGACCCAAATCGCGTCATTCCCCCACGACGTTTTCAAAAAGCCCACGATAAAATCCATAGAGATATCATTCCACTTTTATGCCAGAATTATGAGCTTTTGTACCTCCCCATCGGGTCCTTAGTGCTCGGCCTTCACCTGTTTACAGGCTGTAACGCCCCAGTCCCAAAATACGTAGGACTAGGAACGTAGATATGCCAGTCGTCACTCTCCGTTCCCAGAATGCATATTTTTATACATATACAACTCATATATATTTATTTAATATTTATCATGTATCATCCTGTATTTAAATTCCTTTAATTTCATGTTAATTAATTATCTGCATTTTATTTCCTGCAATTTTATTCCTGTATTTTATTTTCTGCTTTTAATTTCTCTGCTTTAGTCTTATTGTGGTTCGGCCATGGCTGGTTATTTTTGGGTTCATGGTGGTTCACATGAACTGAACCCCACAACCCCCACCTACCACCACCCTTTCTATTTAAGCCTCCATCCCCTTCTCTCTCCTCATAACTCTCCTTCACCATTACTTCTTCTTCTTCCTCACCACTCTCTTCCACCTACCAGGAGAAGGCAAGTACATCTTGCTTCTTGCTTCCACTTGAGAACCATTTTTATGGTTCATTTTCCTTCCTCTCACGATCCTGAGAGAGTTTAGTACTTAGCATTTTTGATTTCTTTGGCTTGTTTCTTCTAGATCTAAGTTATTGTATTATCAGTTGTTCATGGGTTTTGATCTCCCAACTTGGCGTGCTTTTCGGAATAGATGGTTCATGTGGCAGAGCTTCTCCTTCTACACCATTCTAAACCATGGGAACTTCATTTCTGGCTTGGAACGAAGGTTTTAGTCACGCTCACGTTCTTACGTGTCAGCATGATTTTCAGTCACGCTCACGTTCTTACGTGCCAGCGTGAATTTTCAGTCACGCTCACGTTCTTACGTGCCAGCATGAATTTTTAGTCACACACACGTTCTTACGTGCGTGCGTGAATTTTTAGTCACGTACACGTTCTTACGTGCGTGCGTGAATTTTTAGTCACGCACACGTTCTTGCGTACGTGCGTGAATTTTTGGTCACGCTCACGTCTTTATGTGTCAGCGTGAATTTTGAGTTACGCACACGTCTTTGCGTGCGTGCGTAAATTTCTTATCACTTTTCACGCTCACGTTATGAGTGCGTGAATCACTTTTCATGCTCACGCTGTGCGTGCGTGAATTACTTTTTCATGCTCACTCCTATCTGCTAACTTGGCGTGACTTGTTGGCCTTAGCATAGACTTGTTGGTGTGACTTGTTGGCCTTAGCATAGACTTGTTGGCGTGACTTCCTGACCTGAGTGTTTCTATTTGTTTTATAATTTATTCATTTATTGGTGGCATGATAGTTCTTCTATTATATCCTTATGCTTTTTGCATGAACTCGATAATCTTAGCATGTTAATATTTTGATACATATGGTTGTGTAGAACGTGCCTTGTGTCTTGACTGGGTTATGGATACCCAGTAAGGCTGGAACTTAACCCTGAGAGTTGTAGACTCGACGCCATTTAATGCTAATTGACTTTCATGCCTTGTCACCATTGATAATAATGGTTATCTTGACTAAAATTGATCATGCGTTCCTAGTTGGAACTAAGAGACTGGCTAGTCGTCTTATTGAATTGAATGAATGAGACACGTTCATGTAATGAACTATTGTAATCGACTGGCTGATCCCGAATATTGACATACAGGCACATGCAGGCTTCAATTTATTTATTTATTTATTTATTTATTTATTTTTCTACAAAGCAGCATGTGTACTTTATGGTCAAGGCATGATTACTCCGTGGTTAGATTTGATTGTTGCATTACGCTATGTAAGACCTACAACCTAGTCGTAAAGGTATCGTTGTAGAGTTGCGCATATCGTACCCCGTACGAAAGTACTTATTGAATGACCATGATCCACGGCATGGGATTTCACTCAACGTAGAGACTATTAAGTTAAATAAAATAATGATTGCATGGAGAGAATGGATTCCCGAGTTCTTACATGGCAGCCCTCTTCGGTACTATTTGTGCCCGACAGGCCGGCTGGTTCCCACAGATACTGTAAACCTGCCACACGGGCAGGGAGCGATCTCTGCTTATATTATTATTGTATATTGTATATTGATGACGGGCGTCCCGCTGGGACTCGTCTAATTCATGATTGGCGCAATTGATTGACTGGATAGACTAGCCTTGCTCGCACATAGTAAGAACTGAGAAATCTTTATTGCATAAGTCCAGGATAACTTGGGACTCACAATAGCAAGCCGTAGGAATTGATTGGCCGTTCAAGATAATTTGTTTGTGTACTGTACCTACTCTGTTGCCTAACTGAGATGATCAGAATGTCAGGACATGACGGGCCAACTTCTGTCCTTGTTTGGTTGGGAGGTTGGTTCGAAGTGTCGTGATGTTATGTGAATCCTAGTGGAAAGCAGAGATCTATTATTATATCCTCTTACTTACTGGTTTAATCCTTCATATCGTGCTTCCTTGTTGTACTTGCTATTAGAGGTCTAACCTCTCTGGTTTTGCATGGCCAGATTTAGAGCCGGTTCCCGATGACTCAGCTTACTTCCACCTCCAAGATGGTCCATACTAGGGGAATGATCGCAGGAGGACTCGAGTGGGTTCCTTACTCCACCGCTCGTTTTGTTATTTACTTCATACTTAGCCATTTGGCACCGACATGTTAGTCGAATTGTCTTGCACTTACTTTTATATAATTGTAATTAAGTCAGACTGCAGCTGATAACAATTGTGTATATGTTACTATACCATCTGGCTATGTTTTGTAAAGCCAGATCTCAAGAACATTTGGACTAAGCGTTTGGGATGCCTTACTGCTTTATCTTACATGTTCTCTATTTTTGCTTCTTGTTTGAATGATTGAGACAATAGATGTGAAGTGACCATAGTAAGACTTTTATGTAGTATGCACCCCCTCGTCTGGTTAGACAGCATTGATCGTATTATACGGTATTTATCTACTCGTAATACGTAGCTGGCTGAGTCATTCCCCCGCTCTCCAGTATTCTGGTTCTGGGGCGTGACAAGGTTTTAGTGGTGGCCCATACAGGTCTGATTTCAGACTTGTGGGGTGTTTTGATTTATAGGATGTCTCAATCACACGTGTTCCCCCCTTGATCTCATGATTCGTTATTCTCAATCCTTGCTTGACATTCCGGTATCCTTTGACTTCATTGATCCTTCATGTCCGGTTGTTTGATTGTTCTCTTGTCCCTTTTCTTAGGGGCACTTCGTCCGTATCGGTCAGAGCTGGACAACAGCAGGGGCAACATGGGCAACCTGACCAGGTTGGTCAGCAACAAAGGCCGGTACTAACTCAAGAGGCTATTCAAGAAAAAGTGATAGTGGAAGCAGCAGCTGGATCGCAGTATCCAGATGTTCCACCACCACCAACAGTTCCACCTACCCCTGTGGGAGTAGACACACCAGCCCTTCTGGAGATCATGAGAGGAATGATGGCTACTCAGCAACATCAGATGTTGGCCCAGCAACGCATGCACACTCAGCTATAAGAGCAGAATGTGTTGCTCAACCAAAGATTGCAGACAGCTTTGGAAAGAGGAGTGAGGACTGATTCAGGAGCATCAGCCAGGTTTTGCAAGTACAACTCCCGCCGTTTCGAGGGCACGGAGGATGCCATCTCAGCAGATGCATGGCTTAAGGATATTGAGGCTATTCTAACAACAACTAAGGTACCGGCAGAAGAACGTGTAGATCTAGTGAAGTTGTTACTTCAGGATCTCGCACGTGATTGGTGGAAATTAGAGGAAGTGGGCATCAGACGTCCTGTGGCTTGGGACGATTTTACTACAAGATTTAAGACCAAGTACTATGGAGTTGTGGCATGGTTTGAGCTACAACAGAAGTTTATCAACCTCAGACAGGCCGGCAAGACTGTAGATGCTTATGCAGTGGAGTTCTGCAGATTGAGTAGATTCGCCCCAGAGATGGTAGCAACAGAAAGCCAGAGGGCCATGAGGTTTCAGCAAGTGTTTCATCTTGAACTCTTGCAATTGATAGAGGGGCACAATTACCAAACTTTTGACGAAGTATTGACGGCAACTCGAAGGCATGAGATCACCATTCAGAGGCTTACGACAAGGACTGGAGGTCAGAAGAGATCCCACAGTCAGATTGAAGGAGGAGGAGGAGCAGCGCCCCGAACAACAGCACCATCCACTGGCATTCGTATCCACGATGTGGCGATACAAGGACCAGCACCACCACCCAGGCAGCAGCAACAGCAATAGAGGAAGAACCAGCAACCCCCGGCGGGCTGAACTTATTGTGGGAAGATGGGGCACACTAGAGATGTGTGTCGGACATTGAATGGACTGTGTCTGATATGTAGAAATCCAGACCATCGGGTTACCACATGTCCTATGAATTCGAGGTCAGGAGGACCAGGGCAGCAGTTTCCTGCTCTGCCAGCACCAGGGGCAGGCCAGTATCGAGGACCAATGATGGCAGTAAGGCCGTTGGCACAGCGTCCGTTAATGCCGCAGGCTCAGATGTTTCGACAGCAGGGGCTGCCGATGCAGCAACACCAGCATAGACCACCCCAGCATCATCAAGGAAGGGGCTAGCAACAGCATCAGGCTAGGTCGCAGCATGGAAACCAGCAAGGAGGTCGAGGGCAAGCATTCACTCTGTCCTTGGAGGAGGCATTGGCATCGGAAGATGTTGTGGCAGGTAACATTCTCGCCGCCTCATATCCCGCAGTAGCATTGTTTGATTCGGGAGCATCCCATTCATTTATTTCTGCACAATTTGTGGCACGACTAGGAATGGAGTTCGAGGCATTGCCAGGGAGGTTGAATATACTCACTGGTAATGGGCTCGTAGGAGTTAGTAGAGTTATTTTAGCATGTAGCGTTGTAGTTTACGGGCATTCCTTACCCGCCCGGTTGATAGAATTTCCTGTTAGAAATTTCGACGTTATCTTAGGCATGGACTGGCTGAGAGACAGTCATACGACAATAGATTGTCGTAGAGGGAGTGTATCTTTTGATATTCCAGGCATGAAGCAGTTCATAGTCAGATCAGGGGCAACTCAACAAGAGCAGGGAGTAATAACGGCAATGGAAGAAGTTCAGATTCCGAAGGTAGTTGAAGAGTTTCTAGACGTATTTCCTGAAGAACTTCCAGGTCTACCATCGGTTAGGGATATTGAGTTCAGTATAGAATTAGCACCAGGAACTAAACCGATATCAGATCGAGTTTACAGAATGGCGGATTCTGAGCAGGCCAAGGTATATCAGCACATAGAGAAACTGAAGGAGAAAAAGTTTATCCAAGCTAGCATATCACCATGGGCAGCACCAGTGGTACTTGTGGGGAAGAAAGATGGGTCATCCAGATTGTGTATTGACTACAGGAAGCTCAACGTGGCAGCAGTGAAGAACAAGTACCCATTACCCAGGATCGACGACTTATTTGATCAGTTGAGCAAAGCTAGAGTTTTCTCCAAGATAGATCTTCGTTCAGGGTACCATCAGGTGAGGGTTCGGAAGAAGGATATTCCCAAGACAGCATTCAGGTCGAAGTATGGACATTATGAATTCTTAGTAATGCCGTTTGGTTTGACCAATGCTCCAGCAATATTTATGGATTTGATGAATCGCATCTTTATGCCATACTTAGACCAGTTTGTCGTTGTGTTTCTTGACGACATTCTCGTATACTCTGCTAGTGAAGAGGAGCATGAAGACCACCTCAGGAAAGTGTTACAGGTTCTGAGAGAGAACCAGTTGTATGCCAAGCTCAACAAGTGTGAGTTTTGGTCAGATCATATTTCATTTTTGGGTCACATCATATCAGGAGCTGGAGTAGCAGTAGATCCCAAGAAGATAGAAGCAGTAGAGAGTTGGCCAGTGCCCAAGACCGTAGCAGATGTGCGGAGCTTCTTGGGATTGGCAGGATATTACAGAAGGTTTGTGTCAGACTTTGCAAGGCTTTCAGCACCTATGACCCGCTTGACCCGGAAGGATGTACCATTCGTTTGGTCGGCAGAATGTCAGGCATCATTCGAGACTTTGAAGCAGAAGTTGATATCAGCACCTATTCTTACATTGCCAATTGGACCCGGAGGTTTTACAGTATATTGTGATGCGTCAGATAAAGGACTTGGATGTGTCCTTATGCAACATGGGAAGGTGATAGCATATGCATCTAGGCAGCTTCGGGACCACGAGAAGAATTATCCAACTCATGATTTGGAGTTAGCGACAGTAGTGTTTGCTCTGAAGCTATGGAGACATTACTTATATGGTGACCGAGTGGACATGTACACAGACCATAAAAGTCTGAAGTACATCTTTACTCAGAAGGAACTAAACATGAGACAGAGAAGATGGCTGGAGTTGATCAAGGATTATGACGTGGAGCTTCAGTATCATCCAGGCAAGGCTAATGTAGTAGCAGACGCTCTTAGCAGGAGAGGCGGCACATTTATGTTGACAACACAGAGGCATATCTTAGAAGACCTTCAGGAGATGGGCATCGAAGTTATACTTCCTAGTGATATAGGAGTTCTAACAAGTCTGTAAATTCAATCCAACTTGGTAGGCAGGATCAAGGCAGCTCAGGGATAAAACCCAAGGATTCAGAAGCTTAGGGCAGAATATGAGTCAGGACTCAGGAAGGAGATGAGAATTCATGAAGATGGTACACTTAGGTTTGGATCACGTCTATGTGTGCCTAGTGGAGATATCAGACAGGTGGTTATGGCAGAAGCTCATAGTTCTCAGTATTCTATTCATCCTGGAGGGACCAAGATGTACCAAGATATCAAGCAGCATTTCTGGTGGAACGGGATGAAGAGGGAGATAGCTAGATTTGTTTCCCGTTGCTTGGTATGTCAACAAGTGAAGGCAGAACAACAGAGGCCAGCTGGGTTATTGCAACCGCTTCCTATTCCGGAATAGAAATGTGAGCATATTACAATGGACTTTGTGACCGGTTTACCGAGATCACCAAGTGGTAAGGACGCTATTTGGGTAATAGTGGACCGACTTACGAAGGTAGCACACTTTCTTCCTTTCAGAGTAGGGCAATCTACAGAAAAGTTGGCAGAGTTGTATATGCAACAGATAGTCAGGCAGCATGGAGTCCCTGTCAGTATTGTGTCGGATCGAGATACCCGTTTTACATCCCATTTCTGGAAGAGCTTACATCATAGTCTGGGTACCAAGTTAAGATTTAGCACGGCTTACCATCCGCAGACGGATGGGCAATCAGAAAGAACGATTCAGACTTTAGAAGACATGTTGCGAGCTTGCACTCTAGATTTTGGAGGGTCTTGGGAGAGTCACCTGCACTTGGTCGTGTTCTCATACAATAATAGTTATCAAGCCAGTATCCAGATGGCGCCATTTGAAGCACTATATGGTAAGAAGATGTTAGGCCCAGAAATGATTGTTCAGACGGTTGAAGTGGTTAAGGGAATTAGAGAGCGACTTCGAGTTGTGCAGGACCGACATCGTCATTGGGCGGACCAGCATCGTAGGCCGTTAGAGTTCTCGGTTGGGGACCACATATTCTTGCGGATCTCACCTACTCGTGGGGTCATTAGATTTGGCGTTCGCGGGAAATTGAGTCCGCGGTACGTGGGCCCATTTGTTATCCTTGATCGGATAGGCGATGTTGCTTATCGTTTGTCCCTCCCACCTTCGTTACGAGAGGTGCATGACGTGTTTCATGTATCTCAATTACGTAGGTATGTATCGGACCCAAGCCATATTCTCGATCATTCGGAGCTGGTTGTTGGTACCAACCTGTCTTACGAGGAACAGCCTGTGTCTATTTTGGACCGAAGAGAGAAGATACTCAAGAACCGAACAATTAGTCTTGTCCGTGTTGCTTGGGGTCATCACTCCTTGGGAGAGTCAACGTGGGAACGTGAGGATGATATCCGATCACGGTATCCACACCTGTTTGACTCACAAGGTATATATCTTTCTGTATACCTTGATTGTCCTGATTCTTCATGCTTATCACCTTATGGGTAGAGCTACTTGATATCGTAAAATAATGAATTTACATATATAGTACTTGCTTTTGATATGGTAAAAACGATTGCTTGCTCACTAGAATTGCTTGTATTAGTTTAGCTCCGATATTTCTACCTGTTTGGATTTGAAATTCCGAGGACGAAATTTTTCTAAGGTGGGTAGAGATGTCACTCCCCGTTCCCAGAATGCGTATTTTTATACATATACAACTCATATATATTTATTTAATATTTATCATGTATCATCCTGTATTTAAATTTCTTTAATTTTATGTTAATTAATTATCTGCATTTTATTTCCTGTAATTTTATTCCTATATTTTATTTTCTGCTTTTAACTTCCATGCTTTAGTCTTATTGTGGTTCGGCCACGGCTGGTTATTTTTGGGTTCATGGTGGTTCTTATGAACCGAACCCCACAACCCCCACCTACCACCACCCTTTCTATTTAAGCCCCCATCCCCTTCTCTCTCCTCATAACTCTCCTTCACCATTACTTCTTCTTCTTCCTCACCACTCTCTGCCACCTACCAGGAGAAGGCAAGTACATCTTGCTTCTTGCTTCCACTTGAGAACCATTTTTATGATTCATTTTCCTTCCTCTCACGATCCTGAGAGAGTTTAGTACTTAGCATTTTTGATTTCTTTGGCTTGTTTCTTCTAGATCTAAGTTGTTGTATTCTCGGTTGTTCATGGGTTTTGATCTCCCAACTTGGCGTGCTTTTCGGAATAGATGGTTCATGTGGCAGAGCTTCTCCTTCTACACCATTCTAAACCATGGGAACTTCATTTCTGGCTTGGAACGAAGGTTTAAGTCACGCTCACGTTCTTACGTGTCAGCGTAAATTTTTAGTCACGCTCACGTTCTTACGTGCCAGCGTAAATTTTCAGTCACGCTCACGTTCTTACGTGCCAGCATGAATTTTCAGTCACGCACACGTTCTTACGTGCGTGCGTGAATTTTTAGTCACGCACACATTCTTACGTGCGTGCGTGAATTTTTAGTCACGCACACGTTCTTGCGTGCGTGCATGAATTTTTGGTCACGCTCACGTCTTTACGTATCAGCGTAAATTTTGAGTTACGCACACGTCTTTGCGTGCGTGCGTGAATTTCTTATCACTTTTCACGCTCACTTTTAACGCTCACTTTTCACGCTCACGTTATGAGTGCGTGAATCACTTTTCACGCTCACGCTGTGTGTGCGTGAATTTTCCTTGCGTGAATTACTTTTTTACGCTCACTCCTACCTGCTAACTTGGCGTGACTTGTTGGCCTTAGCATAGACTTGTTGGCGTGACTTGTTGGCCTTAGCAAAGACTTGTTGGCGTGACTTGTTGGCCTTAGCATAGACTTGTTGGCGTGATTTCCTGACCTGAGTGTTTCTATTTGTTTTATAATTTATTCATTTAATGGTGGCATGATAGTTCTCCTATTATATCCTTATGCTTTTTGCATGAACTCGATAATCTTAGCATGTTAATATTTTGATACATATGGTTGTGTAGAACGTGCCTTGTGTCTTGACTGGGTTATGGATACCCAGTAAGGCTGGAACTTAACCCTGAGAGTTGTAGACTCGACCCTATTTAATACTAATTAACTTTCATGCCTTGTCACCATTGATAATAATGGTTATCTTGACTAAAATTGATCATGCGTTCCTAATTGGAACTAAAAGACTGGCTAGTCGTCTTATTGAATTGAATGAATGAGACACGTTCATGTAATGAACTATTATAATCGACTGGCTGATCCCGAATATTGACATACAGGCACATGCAGGCTTCAATTTATTTATTTATTTATTTTTCTACAAAGCAGCATATGTACTTTATGGTCAAGGCATGATTACTCCGTGGTTAGATTTGATTGTTGTATTACGCTATGTAAGACCTACAACCTAGCCGCACAGGTATCGTTGTAGAGTTGCGCATATCGTACCCCGTACGAAAGTACTCATTGAATGACCATGATCCACGGCATGGGATTTCACTCAACGTAGAGACTATTAAGTTAAATAAAATAATGATTGCATGGAGAGAATGGATCCCCAAGTTCTTACATGGCAGCCCTCTTCGGTACTATTAGTGCCCGACAGGCCGGCTGGTTCCCACAGATACTGTAAACCTGCCACACGGACAGGGAGCGATATCTGCTTATATTATTATTGTATATTGTATATTGATGACGGACGTCCCGCTGGGACTCGTCTAATTCATGATTGGCGCAATTGATTGACTGGATAGACTAGCCTTGCTCGTACATAGTAAGAACTGAGGAATCTTTATTGCATAAGTCCAAGATAACTTGGGACTCACAATAGCAAGCCGTAGGAATTGATTGGCTGTTCAAGATGATTTGTTTGTGTACTGTACCTACTCTGTTTCCTAACTGAGATGATCAGAATGTCAGGACATGACGGGCCAACTTCTGTCCTTGTTTGGTTGGGAGGTTGGTTCGAAGTGTCGTGATGTTATGTGAATCCTAGTGGAAAGCAGAGATCTATTATTATATCCTCTTACTTACTGGTTTAATCCTTCATATCGTGCTTCCTTGTTGTACTTGCTATTAGAGGTCTAACCTCTCTGGTTTTGCATGGCCAGATTTAGAGCCGGTTCCCGATGACTCAGCTTACTTCCACCTCCAAGATGGTCCATACTAGGGGAATGATCGCAGGAGGACTCGAGTGGGTTCCTTACTCCATCGCTCGTTTTGTTATTTACTTAATACTTAGCCGTTTGGCACCGACATGTTAGTCGGATTGTCTTGTACTTACTTTTACATAATTGTAATTAAGTCAGACTGCAGCTGATAACAATTGTGTATATGTTACTATACCATCTGGCTATGTTTTGTAAAGCCAGATCTCAAGAACATTTTGACTAAGCGTTTGGGACGCCTTACTGCTTTATCTTACATGTTCTCTATTTTTGCTTCTTGTTTGAATGATTGAGACAATAGATATGAAGTGACCATAGTAAGACTTTCATGTAGTATGCACCCCCTCGTCTGGTTAGACAGCATTGATCGTATTATACGGTATTCATCTACCCGTAATACGTAGCTGGCTGAGTCATTCCCCCGCTCTCCAGTATTCTGGTTCTGGGGCGTGACACCAGCTATATACATACAAAGTACACTCCAATATACGGAAACCTCGTATGAATACATAAGCTGCAAAATATAGTAGAACCATAACTAATCTCATCCATACAAAATAAATAAATAAAAGATATCATATAATGATAGTGAATTGTCTTGATAGAATATGTTGGGCGGAGACAAATCCACTATCAACAAATAAAAGAAAAATACATGAGAAAAGAAAAGAATTTGGCGAGCGAAGCGAAGACGATCCAAGTGCAATCATCCTCGAAGAAATAGCGATGATCACGGCTAGAGCTAGAACACCTGCGAAAGACAAAAGCACACACCTGGCGAGATAACCAGGTCCTTAGAGGGACGTAACAAGATACATAATATCATGTCATATAAACTAAATAAATATTGCTCAAATAAATAAGTCAATTGAATTATAACATGGTCCAATACGCACCTATTGAACTATCTTACCATCCCCCCAACCAAACAAGGACAGGAGATGGTAAACTAATTCACGGTGACGTATCTTTCCATGCTATGAATCCAATATGGTATCCAGACCCCAACAAGGTTCAATACCTTCTTATCGGAATAGTAAGCCACACCTACAACTAAACAAGGACAAGATGTGACGAACTAATCAACGACAAGTTATTGTTCCAGGCCACGGTCAGATACAGGTACCCAAACCAAAAGTACTCGTACCTAACGGATAAGGGTGCCTAACCAAATCTAAGTGAATACAGTTTTAAGAACAGTTCATGGTCGCATGACTACCGGGTCAAGTCAAGAAAATGCCAGTACAGTACAGTACCTCAGTAGCGAGTCATAACACCATACACTATTCCTCAATATCGAGCGAGTCTATAGCATATAGTCTACCTATCGTTCCTCAGTAGCGAGCGAGTCTACGACATATAGGGTGGTAGTCAACTTCCAATCATGTTCTTCCCGTCCAATGCCAACTCATAACTGCTAAGTCTTCTAGCATGCAATTCTATTAGCAGTTATTTTCTAACGCACGGCCTATACGTACTGGTGGTCAGCCAATCACGCATGTCCGAGTCCTATATGTGACTCACAACAACGTAGAATAAATGTGTCAAGGCCTATTAATGTAACACACAAAGGTGGTCCCTTTACTCTAAGTTTAATGTGTAAGAAAAATAATACGTAGCAGGAAATATAACTGAACAGTAAGTTCTAACAGTTTTTGCCATGTATCACAATTTATTTTGCATAAAGAAAATAATAAATAATACATGAGATATGAGCTAAAATAAATAAATAGCAAATGGCAAGGTATCTTGTCTGAGGTCCTTGCTGGTGAAATCGACAATCCCGTTGGGTCCAGAATAGTCACAGGGCTACACAAGATGAACTCAGACGATGTGACAAACTTCTAAAATAAAAACTAAAAATAAAATACTCTGGAAAATCTTTGGGAAAAATATATGATGTGTATTTTTCCGTCAGCATTCCGAAACTTTAAACGGTTCATGATTCTGATTCCTGGTTCTCCCAGAATCTCAAAAACACTAAAAACATGTCAGATTTCGGACAACTGACACTCCACAAATTTTCCAGAAAATTAAGTTCCGAATTTATGAAAATAAAATTTATATTCAAAAAATATACCTCAATACGATTCCAACAAAAAAAATTGGAGGTCAAACGGAGTCCGGAGTTGGGAGTTATGGTCATTCGAAGTTGCTACAACCTTTGAAAATTGAGACTGAATTTATGACGAATTTTGGGCTTGGTTATGACGAAAAAAAGAGAGAAATTTTGACAAGATGGTTTGAAAGATGATTTTATTCATAGATTCGATAGATATATATATAATGGCTAGCAATTAGCAAATTATGATAGGATTAGAACTAAATCAATAATGATGATTATGATTACCAACTAATTTGGATAGGAATAAGATTGGTTTAAATAAGAAATGATCTAATTAATGCTAGATATGATTCCAATAGGATAAGAATTTCTAATGGATAAATCTTTCCATAAATTTAAATCAAATAAATTATTTAAAAACAAATCAATTTGATTACAATCCTTTAAATGATCACCATAATAAATTTAAGTATTATTCTATATTATCAAATAATTCAAATCATATGAATCCAAATCCAAATCAAACTCAACATAATAACTTTAAAATAATATCTAATATTTATCAAAATAATTTAAATCAAATAATAAATAAATTATTTAATCAAATAATATTTCAAATTTAGATTAAAAAAATCGTAATGCTCCAATTAGTCATTGTAAGTATTTTAAACAATATTTAAATTATCAACATAATTTAAAGTATAGTTGATAACCATCAAGATAATTTAAATAAATTCTAATATAATCAAATAACTGATTAACATATCAAAATAATACTCGATGTCATCAAATATTATAAAACTTACTTTTATAAATCCAAATCTTTATTTAAAAATAAATAGACAAAAAAAACCTTTTATTGCTCAATTTTTTTTTAAAAACCAATTTTTAGAAGACCAAAAATAATAAAAATATATTTTATATTTCAAATAAAAAATAAAAAAATTCGAGAACATTTTTTTAGAAACATTATTTCAAACCATTAATTTAAAACTAGTTTTTGGTAACAAAAGTAATCACAAAATATCTTTTGCAAAATTTCTACGAAAATTATTTTTAAACACGAAATTAAAATATATAGATATAATTTAAAAAATAATAATTTCGGGAAGATGAGTTACAAATCTACCCACCTTTGAAAATTTTTGTACTCGAAATTTAAGGACTACTAGGATAGACGGACTTGGTTGATCGGTAAAAGGATAGTAAGAATTTGTGATAAGAAAAAATAGATGGAAGGGAAACGAGAATTTCTTTAATGAGAACATTAATCAATTTGGATGGAAAATAGAAGAGGTGAATGGATATGGCTTGATGTGCACGGACACGATGCACAAACACATTTGTAGGTGGAAAAAATTAATGGAATAGAGAATAATGAAGCTCTCCTTATATAGGAGGTGGAAGTTACTATTTAGATAAGGATTATGATACCCCTTTTTGATATCTCACTTTTAAATTTTAATCAATTTAAAACCGATTCAATCCAAATCCAAATCCAATCCAATTTCGAATTAAATCTGTATATATTCAAATCCAAAATTTAATATTGATAAATTCCATATTTAAATTAAGCATATTAAAAGTAATAAGAAATTTTCAAATTTAAATACCCATAATAAGTTTAATGAAATAGAGAAATTCAAAATAATTTTTTATAAATAATATAAAAATAATAATAAATAATTTTGAAAATTACAATAAATATTTGACTATTTGAAATACCTTTTTAATAAATTTAAATAATTACTAAAATAATTTTGAAAATTTAAAATATATACATGAATTGAATTTCATGTACTCGCATGCAATTAATATTTTACATAAAACATATTTTTCTAGTATAATACATAAAAAGAGAAAAATATCATTTCTTAAATCATTACCTATACTTGTATAAGTAAAAAGCATTTTTATAATAATGAAAATAAAACATTTGACTAAATTTTTGCGAAAAAAATATTTATATACAAATTATTTACTCTTTATGTATTTCAAAAACAAAACTATTTACTATATTAACGAAACCTAAAATAAACTATTTATGTAAAATAAATAAATAAATATCACGTATGTACGTACGTGTCACGACCCGCACCCACTGTTAGGCTACGAGAACGTAACTACGCCCAGCCTACGCCGCAGTGTCGGCGGTAGAACGCTGTCCTAGGTCACAACATTTAATAATATAATGCTAAGCAGTTTATATTTCCCGAATGGGGGTGACATAGCAGATACAGACTCAATCACATCTAAAGTAGAGCATGATAAGGATATATAAGATATGAAATCCAAAGAGATACAGCAGAGAGAAATCTAAGTGTCTAAAATACACAAACCCAGAAATACATCTCAAATCTCAAAATACAGTAATCCATAAAATAATACAACTCCAGACAATGGAAAAACTACCTAAACAACCTCTAATGTGTCTCCTCTAGGCTAGCAGGCAATCCCAGGCTATCTGTAAAATTTATCAACAGGTTCAGTCAGGACAGGAGCGAGCACAATACATCTCAACAAATCATAGCAGGTTAGAAAATATAATCATGCAGTAAAGTAAGATACATGATCTGAAGAAATACAGTATGTAAATAGAGAGAGAACTGTAATAGAAATATCTACTAAAAATAGAGAACTAACAGTGGCTAGTGATGTAGAGTACAGGATAGCACATGTGAACAGGACAGATTTGTACATGATCTACACTAAAGAGTTGTACATGATCTACACTACTATGAAATTGTTCACATGACTACTAGCACTCCCCCGTTTCCCCAATCAATATACAAGGATCTAAACAGGTTATGTTATTGTACATGATATCACATGGGGCCCTTGAAAGGGTGCACATGATAGTATACATGAAGGCTCTGTGAACATGAGAGTACAAGATTCACAAGAGTGTACATGTATGGTGAAAGCACATGAGTACATGATGAAAGTGAAACTCACATGACACAATGTACCCGATGCTCCCGAGGGGGATAACATCGCATGAAGAGATCCGTATAGTACTAATCCGAGATAATGTCGTGACAGCATCAAGTATAGTAATCTATAGCAGGAATATAATTCTAAGTAGGATATGAAATGATCAGAGAATGTACTCGCCTGATAACCTGAACAGCTGATAAGTATAGGGGTTCCAACTGAAGCCACAGAGTCCTATTTAAAGCAACACAGGTTACAAGGTGTTCAAGTTGTAATAAATGAATCTCTATAATCAATCTACATTATCCTAGGTTCTTCTAAGTCAAAACAACACTGGGTCGACTCCGGCCAATAATCTAGTCAAACTAGGTCAAGTGTTGACTTACAGTTGACTTTGGGTCAACTGGTCAACTTAGGTCAAACAGGGTCAATTCTAGTATAATATAAAGTGTACTTCGTTATTTGCAAATCGAGATAAGAAGATTATCGGTAAAGTTGATAATCTTATTATAGTGATCCACGTGTCCATCTTGTCAATTTTAGCGATGTGAGATCACTGGAATTGACTGAGCTCAGTTTCGTTGTACTAATCCCGAAATACGAACATCATAAGAATTAATTATTAATAAATTATAAAAAGGTTAAACTCAGAGAATTTATCAACAAACATTGTCGAACGATGAAATAAACATCGCCAACGTATCCAAAATGGTCAAATTAGCTAGGATAGCCTACCCAACGGTCCAATTTGGATACAAGGACAAAAAGATAATTTCGGGTCAAAACGGTATCCGTGTCGGAGCCGTTTTGCACCGAAAAATGTGCAAGAAAACAAGTCTACAAAACATAACAAATTATATGTCCACGAAACCAGAATGACGATACGAACCCAACAGTATCTCCAGAATTGGATTCCGTTGACCTGATCTCAATTTGGCCCGTTGACCAGAACTTGGAATTCCGGTTTGCACAGAAATGCGTGCCAGAGCCAAAGTTCTCAAAACTCAGCAAACTACATGTCAACGAGTCCAGAATGATGATACGAACTCAACGGTATCTTCGGAATTGGATTCTGATGAGCCGATCTCAAAATGACCTGTTGATCCGGAAATTAGTATCCTACTTGCACCGAAATGCGTGTCGGATCCAATGTCTACCAAAACCTAGCAAATTATATGTCAACGAGTCAGAATGATGATACGAACTCAACGGTATATCCGGAATTGGATTCCGATGAGCCGTCGTCAAAAAGTCTCGTTGACCCAGAATGTGGGACCCACTTTGTACCGAAAAATATGCCAGGGCCCATGTTCTCCAAATCTAACAAATTTTATATGAAAACATGCCAGAACGACGCCACAAGTCTAATGGTGGTGTCAGAAATGAAATCTGGAGTCCCGTGTTCAAAAATAGAATTTTACAAGTTGGAAATTACGAATTCGGACGGCCAACTTTGGCGTCGAATTCAACCAATCAAACAAGCTCACAATGAAACGAAACTAGAGGGGTAGTAAGAGGGTTATACCAACTTCGCACAGGAACTGGTAGCATGCCAAAAGGAGCTGCAGTGGAGAAGATACAAGCTTACGAAGTTGGTCCCGCGAAACTGTCCAAATTTAATACAATTTAAACGGTCAACTTGGTGGCCGGTTTTGATGTATCAAACGATAAAATTAACGGACGAAAATTGATAGGAGTGAAGGTGGATATACCGAGATTGTGACAGAGCGAAGAAATCGCCGATCCAACGGTCGAATTCCTGGGAAAATGCGCACGAAGTCGCTGCGACGGAGCGCCAAAATGAACTTGATTTCGCGCGCGTCACGACGGGACTTCGTGCAAAACGCACGAATCGCCTCGACGGCGCGTCACGGAGGGCGGTGGCCGTCAGGAGACCGTTCGTCGGAGTGGGGCGCACCCACGGAAGGGGATCGCCGGAGCCACGGCGACCGACGGAAGCGGCCAGCGCGGCCAGCGCGTGCGTGGCCTGGCGCCGTGCTGCTGTCGCTGTGCCCCTGGTGCGTGCGGCTGCGCGCGGGGCATGCGCGGCCAGGCCCGGCCGGCGAGGCGAACGTGGAGGCGGAGGTAGCATGTGGTGGTGGCGGTTGAGGGTGGTACGGCTAATGGTGTTGATGATGGTGATTTAAGTGGTGGTGGTGGATGTCTAATGGAGGTGATGTTGGTGATGGAGGGAAGAGTGAAGGAAGAAGGCTGGATGGAGGTGGTCGACGGCCGGCCACGGAGAGGGAGGTCCGGCCGGGATGGGCTGGTGGTGGCCGAGCTCGGGGACGAAGTGGAGTTCGGGATGGTGTTGGTGCTGCTGTTGTTGTTTGTGTTGAAGTAGTGTGGGAGAGAAATGTGTGGGAAAATTTTAGAAAGAGAGAGAGAGATGTGTGAGAGAGAGAGAGAGGTGAGGAATTTATTCCTCCTAGATTTTAGGGCCGGCCATGTGGGGAAAATTGAGGATGTTGGCTGCTAAGGATATGGATGGAAATTAATGGTGAGGATTTATTTGGAGGATCCAAAGGCTAGGATTAATTATAGGAAATTTAGGTTATTCCTATAGGATTAAATCAACAGAAATTTCCAATAATAATAAAAAATAGGTAGAATGAATATTTAGTATTTTTCAAGGGTAATGAGGCTAAGGATGATGGTGATGGAGAATAACACAAAGCTGGGCTGGGTTCGGTCAAGCTGGTTTGGGTCAAATCAGACATTGTGCAAAAATCGAATTAAAATTAGGCATTGATGATCATGAGTAAATAACTAGCACATGTGGATTCCAATAAATGGCTTAATGTGGGCCATGTCCATAATTGGGGCCGACATGTTCTGGTCGACAGGGTACCCACAAATCAAATTGGAAAACAAATGTGACACCATGGAGTAAAATAAAATCGGGTCACGTATCAGAAAAGTTGTGCGAAACAATTAGAGCTTAAAATGACGTGTCTGAGTAGGACACGAAGGTCATGGGTGACGAGCGTCTCGAGTAGATCATGCATGAGAAGTTGGTTTCAAGAAACTGACTGGTCTTGTGCTCCCAAATGAAAAGTCACGGTAACGTGCTAAAAATGATCAAGGAAAAGAGTGGGAAAATCAATTAATGATCAAATGGTATAATTCGACCAGAAGTTCTGCGAAGCAAAAAGAGCACAAGGGAACAAGTTTGAGTGGGACACTATATACCATCATGAAGGTAATCCTGTCCCCTCCAAAACTCGTAAAGAAGATTTCCAGAGTTGAACATCCCTGACACTCCAAATATCAAAGGCACGAAAAAGTACACTTAAGGAAAAACAACAGAATAAATTATTTATCGAAACCAAACAATCAGAAAAAAAAAAGCAACCCGAAATTCAGGGTGCTCACATTCTACCCACCTTATAAAAATTTCGTCCTCGAAATTAAAATGTCCATACTCCCTCTAGGTCAAACCCCCACAATCAAAGTCCCAGATTAAAACAAATCATGTGATCAAAAGGATGACATACAGGGTCATGGCATACGGTGGTAGTAAGTCTCATCTAGGTATACTAGTCGTGCTAATACCAAAACGGTCATAGGGTATCAAAACACACAAACAATCTAGGGTGCTAAACTAGAGAGGTTACAGAAACAACAAACCATCAAAACTGTAAGGCAGTCTGCCATCCTATATGAAAACTGGTACTTATCAAAATAAAATAAAGGCAACTACCAATTATCTATAAAGGGTACAGAAAAATCAAATTCAAAAATTAAGGAATTGAAAATCACTTGCATTGAAATCCAATCACAATATATATAGGGAGCGTTAGAGGGGGAAAACTAGCATTATGTGTATGGGGACATGTTCATATGGTTAGATAGTAGGCGTGTGTGTACGTGAAATATACATGAAATTGTATATGAGGATTTGGGTTTCAAACAATAGCTATCCAGTTACACTACTCATGGCATATTGGTTAAACAATCTGTAAAACACAACCTATTTAATCATAACATGCATGGCTAACCATATATATATATATATAAAAAGGTAGAGACTTAGTTATGTATCTATATACGTTATAACATGTATGCATAAACTCTATATATATATCTATACAGGTACATGATCATAACATAGAGAGGAAAGGTTAGGTTACATGACAGGGTATACTAAGTTAGGGTGTATGTGTGTGTCCTTGTACAGGGTTATAGGTTAGTAATGAAAGGTTAAACCCAGTTTTAGTTCAGCATTTACATACAAAATCTGAAAATAAGCTAACATTTAAACCAGTGCAATATTAACATAATGCAATTTCAAAATTTAGGAGTTTAAAACATCACAGCTAATCTCAATGCTCCCAATACATCCTAACATGATAGAAATGAAACTCTAACATATTATCCATACATTTATCTACGCATACAGTTCAATATTACATGTTGAATCTGAAACTGAACTAAACATGGAAATTAATGTAAAAATGTTAACATGTATTCAGTTTTCAGGATTTTGGAGAATTGTACATCAAAACCAACTCAATGTTTATCACAACCTATAATGTAATAATATGAAACCTAACATTATATCCCTACAACAACAATGTACACAGCTCTAAATATTACATTTAAAACAACAATTTGAACTAACATTTAAAATCCCGTATTAAGGGTTAATATGTACACAGTCTTAGATTTGACAAATTTAACACAACTTAACCAATTTCCTAAAAATTTTAACCTTGTATATAAAATACATGTGCAGTGATATAAACAAAACTATTATCATGAAATTTATATTTGAATTACGAATTTAAGCTGGAAAAAGCAGAGAACCAGAAATATTGGGTTTTGAAAATTTTAACATTAACAACATATTAATATGTATTTAGCTAGGTGGGAAATCAAGTGTAGCATGCATACGTGTCAGGCAAGGTGTCCACTATGTACATTTATATATATATTCTCATGTCCCAATATAAAAATTTAATTCTACGTTAAAACCAACAATTAGATTCCTACCAAGATTGCAAGCAGGTGATTGACGTAATCAAGACAGTATTATTATTATTATTTAATACAATAATAATAGCAAGAAAGAAATAACGATAAAATCTGTTTTGCTTATCTGTTTAAAGGAAAAACCCATTTTTGAAACCCAGAGCTAAAATATCAAATCCAAGATAAGGTCTAACAAAATCATTGATTCCTTGTATTATGAAGAACTATAGCAAGAAGTTACACAAAGGTTTATATATAAAAACATCTAAACCTACTCTAAAGTTAAATAATAAGAAAATAAACAAAACAAACAAATAATAATTCTTTTTCCCCTTTTTTTTTGAATGACTGAAACAAAAGTAGAGAAAACATGTTCGAAAATATTTAAGGTACAATCTGATAAACATATGCGTCTATCCAAAATCATGGTACTCTAAATCCTCGTCATACTAGTAAGCAAGGCTACGATAATCACAGAGTCCTTGACTTATGCACATACCTCTAGAATCATGGTATTTAACATTTTCGCGATGCCGCTAGCTTGGCTGCGAAAACCTTAAATTCCCATACCCGAGAAATATATCCAAAGTCAGACTATATGTCCTCACCATGCTGGCTAATGTGACTATAGAAGACAAGATTTCCATAACTTAGATGACCTAGCCCATATAATTTCATCTTGCCAAAAATTAAATTAAATCAACAATGAATACCAAAAAAAAATCAAATTTATCAACGAACATCAAAATTCAAAAATGAACAAAATCCTTCAAATCATATAACTACAAACTCAGATGCTACAGCTAACATCAAGATTCAAAATTCCACAATCTTCATCAAAATTAATAAATACAAACTCAAATTCAATAATAATACATCAAAATCAAATTCAACAACAGAAGGTAAAGATAAATCAAATCAAGGAAAAAGAGTTTTCAAATCGGAGTTAAACAAGATTCTCAAGGGTCGTCCCAGAAATCTCTCAAGGGATCCTAATTGTGATTGAGTATCTTCAAAAATATATCCTATTCCTACTGCAGGCTGTAGTGGTACTCTAGTTCGAATACCACTATATAAACTCGACCTGCATGGGCCACCACTAAAAACGTGTCACGACCCGCACCCACTTTTAGGGTACGAGAACGTAACTACGCCCCGCCTACGCCGCATTGTCGGCGGTAGAACGCTGTCCTAGGTCACAACATTTAACAATATAATGCTAAGCAGTTTATATTCCCCGAATGGGGGTGACATAGCAGATACACACTCAATCACATCTAAGGTAGAGCATGATAAGGATAGATAAAACATGAAATCCAAAAGAGATACAGCAGAGAGAAATCTAAGTGTCTAAAATACACAAACCCAGAAATACATCTCAAATCTCAAAATAAGTAATCCATAAAATAATACAACTCCAGACAATGGAAAAACTACCTAAATAACCTCTAATGTGTCTCCTCTAGGCTAGCAGGCAATCCCAGGCTATTTGTAAAATTTATCAACAGGTCCAGTCAGGACAGGAGCGAGTACAATACATCTCAACAAATCATAGCAGGTTAGAAAATATAATCATACAGTAAAGTAAGATACATGATCTGAAGAAATACAGTATGTAAACAGAGAGAGAACTGTAATAGAAATATCTACTATAAATAGAGAACTAACAGTGGCTAGTGATGTAGAGTACATGATAGCACATGTGAACAGGACAGATTTGTACATGATCTACACTAAAGAGTTGTACATGATCTACACTACTATAGAATTGTTCACATGACTACTAGCACTCTCCCGTTTTCCCAATCAATACACAAGGATCTAAACAGGTTATGTTATTGTACATGATATCACATGGGGCCCTTGAAAGGGTGTATATGATAGTATACATGAAGGCTCTGTGAACATGAGAGTACAAGATTCACAAGAGTGTACATGTATGGTGAAAGCACAGGAGTACATGATGAAAGTAAAACGCACATGACACAATGTACCCGATGCTCCCGAGGGGAATAACATCGCATGAAGAGATCCGTATAGTACTAATCCGTGATAATGTCGTGACAGCATCAAGTATAGTAATCTAAAGCAGGAATATAATTCTAAGCAGGATATAAAATGATCAGAGAATGTACTCGCTTGATAACCTGAACAGCTGATAAGTATAGGGGGTCCAACTGAAGCCACAGAGTCCTATTTAAAGCAACACAGGTTACAAGGTGTTCAAGTTGTAATAAATGAATCTTTATAATCAATCTACATTATCCTAGGTTCTTCTAAGTCAAAACAACTTTAGGTCGACTCCGGCCAATAATATAGTCAAACTAGGTCAAGTGTTGACTTACAGTTGACTTTGGGTCAACTGGTCAACTTAGGTCAAACAGGGTCAATTCTAGTCTAATATAAAGTGTACTTCGTTATTTGTACGTCGAAACTTACGTCACGCAAATCAAGATAAGAAGATTATCGGTAAAGTTGATAATCTTATTATAGTGATCCACGTGTCCATCTTGTCAATTTCAGCGACGTGAGATCACTGGAATTGACTGAGCTCAGTTTCGTTGTACTAATCCCAAAATACGAACATCATAAGAATTAATTATTAATAAATTATAAAAAGGTTAAACTCAGAGAATTTATCAACAAACATTGTCGGACGATGAAATAAACATCGCCAACGTGTCCAGAATGGTCAAATTAGCTAGGATAGCCTATCCAACGGTCCAATTTTGACATAAGGGCAAAACGGTAATTTTGGGTCAAAACGGTGTCCGTGTCGGAGCCGTTTTGCACCGAAAAATGTGCAAGAAAACAAGTCTACAAAACATAACAAATTATATGTCCACGAAACCAGAATGACGATACGAACCCAACAGTATCTCCAGAATTGGATTCCGTTGACCCGATCTCAATTTGGCCCGTTGACCAGAACTTGAAATTTCGGTTTGCACGGAAATGCATGCCGGAGCCAAAGTTCTCAAAACTCAGCAAACTACATGTCAACGAGTCCAGAATGATGATACGAACTCAACGGTATCTCCGGAATTGGATTCCGATGAGCCGAACTCAAAATGACCTGTTGACCCGAATATTGGTATCCGACTTGCACCGAAATGCGTGCCGGATCCAATGTCCACCAAAACCTAGCAAATTATATGTCAACGAGTCCAAAATGATGATACAAACTCAACGGTATATCCGGAATTGGATTCAGATGAGCCGTCGTCAAAAAGACCCGTTGACACAGAATGTGAGACCCACTTTTGCACCGAAAAACGTGCCAGGGTCCACGTTCTCCAAATCTAACAAATTTTATATAGAAACATGCCAGAACGATGCCACAAGTCTAATGGTGGTGTCAGAAATGCAATCTGGAGTCCCGTGTTCAAAAATGGAATTTTACAAGTTGGAAATTACGAATTCGGACGGCCAAATTTGGCGTCAAATTCAACCAATCAAACAAGCTCACAATGAAACAAAACTGGAGGGGTAGTAAGAGGGTTATACCAGCTTCGCACAGGAACTGGTAGCACGCCAAAAGGAGCTGCGGTGGAGGAGATACAAGCGGACGAAGTTGGCCCCGCGAAACTGTCCAAATTTAATACAATTTAAACGGTCAACTTGGTGGCCGGTTTTGATGTATCAAACGATAAAATTAACCAAAAAAATTGACAGGAGTGAAGGTGGATATACCAAGATTGTGACAGAGTGAAAAAATTGCCGATCCAACGGTCGGATTCCCGAGAAAACGCGCACGAAGTCGCTGCGACGGAGCGCCAAAATAAACTTGATTCCGCGCGCGTCACGACGGGACTTCGTGCAAAACGCACGAATCGCTTCGACAGCGCATCCCGGAGGACGGTGGCCGTCAGGGGACCGTTCGTCGGAGTGGGGTGCACCCACGGGGGGGTCGCTAGAGCCACGACGGCCGACGGCAGCGGCCAGCGCGGCCAGCGCGCGCGCGGCCTGGCGCCGTGCTGCTGTCGCTATGCCCTTGGTGCGCGCGGCTGCACGCGGGGCATGCGCGCGAGGCATGCACGGCCAGGCCCGGCCGGCAAGACGGACGTGGAGGCGGAGGTAGCATGTGGTGGTGGCGGTTGAGGGTGGTACGGCCAATGGTGTTGATGATGGTGATTTAAGTGGTGGTGGTGGTGTTTGTCTAATGGAGGTGATGTTGGTGATGGAGGGAAGAGTGAAGGAAGGAGGCTGGATGGAGGTGGTCGACGGTCGGCCACGGCGAGGGAGGTCCGGCCAGGGTGCGCTGGTGGTGGCCGAGCTCGGGGATGAAGTGGAGTTCGAGATGGTGTTGGTGCTGCTGCTGTTGTTTGTGTTGAAGTGGTGTGGGAGAGAAATGTGTGCGAAAATTTTAGAAAGAGAGAGAGAGATGAGTGAGAGAGAGAGAGGTGAGGAATTTATTCCTCCTAGATTTTAGGGCCGGCCATATGGGGAAAATTGAGGATGTTGGCTGCTAAGGATATGGAGGGAAATTAATGGTGAGGATTTATTTGGAGGATCCAAAGGCTAGGATTAATTATAGGAAATTTAGGTTATTCCTATAGGATTAAATCAACAAAAATTTCCAATAATAATAAAAAATAGGTAGAAAGAATATTTAGTATTTTTCAAGGGTAATCAGGCTAAGGATGATGGTGATGGAGAATAACACGAAGCTGGGCTGGGTTCGGTCAAGCTGGTTTGGGTCAAATCAGACATTGTGCAAAAATCGAATTAAAATTAGGCGTTGATGATCATGAGTAAATAAGTAGCACATGGAATTCCAATAAATGGGACACAAGTGTCGGACGGGTAGTAGGCTCAATGTGGGCCATGTCCATAATTGGGGCCGACAGGTTTTGGTCGACAGGGTACCCACAAATCAAATTAGAAAATAAATGTGACACCGTAGAGTGAAACAAAATCGGGTCACGTGTCAGAAAAGTTGTGCGAAGCAATTGGAGCACAAAATAACGTATCTGAGTGGGACACGAAGGTCATGGGTGACGAGGGTCTCGAGTAGATCATGCATGAGAAGTTGGTTTCAAGAAACTGACTGGTGTTGTGGTCCCAAATGAAAAGTCACGGTAACGTGCTAAAAATGCTCAAGGAAAAGAGTGGAAAAATCAATTAATGATCAAATGGTCTAATTCGACCAGAAGTTCTACGAAGCAAAAAGAGCACAAGGGAACAAGTTTGAGTGGGACACTATATACCATCATGAAGGTATCCTGTCCACTCCAAAACTTGTGAAGAAGATTTCCAGAGTTGAACATCCCTGACACTCCAAATATCAAAGGCACGGAAAAGTACACTTAAGGAAAAACAACAGAATGAATTATTTATCGAAACCAAACAATCAGAAAATAAAATAAAAATAAAAAAAATCAACACGAAATTCAGGGTGCTCACAGTACTCGCACTTGTCGTATAAATATTCGCATAAAACAAATCTATAAAAAAATGTAGTGAAATTTTAGGGGATTTACATCCTACCCAACTTACAAGAATTTCGTCCTTGAAATTAAGAATAATAGGGGGTGGGTGAGACGGTCACATGTGTATATCGGTAATGGATATGATCAAGTCATTGGACGAGGCAAAGAAACAACGTTCAATGCAAACATGCATTAGAAAATCACGATTTCAAATAATGACGACATAAATCATGGATATGGATAACTAACGTCAAAAGGAAAATGATTAGTTTAAAGTTTAATCAAGATAACGCGTAATAGTACGGTATCAAGAGGAATAACTTAGAGACCTTTAATATTTGGTTCTTAGGAGATCGATTAGATCACTCCTAATTTAAGTGATTAGAAGGTCATGATAGGGCCGAGAAAAGGACGAGTGTTTTGGATGAAGATATAATAACATCGAGTGAGAATGGTCATAGTCGATAGGAAGTTCTAGTATAACGCCTTCGTCCTTCTAAAATAGGTGAAGGCGAAAGCTATATAGAGTTCGAAGGATGCGTTATCGAATATGAATACGTGGTTCAAAGGCGACCGAATAATTCAAAAGGAGTTGCCAAGACAGTCGTGGATGGGACTCTAGAGGGCAAGTTTAGCTTTGTCCCCATCCACGTAGAACGATAGATAAAAGTGAACCAAAGTGCACTAGGTTGATCAGACCATCATGCACCGGTTCTGAGTAGACAATATGTTAGCGGAGGCCTCCAATAACATATGTCATGAACAAGCTTGATAAAGAATTGATCTTACAAAAACTAGGCTACATTAGCATCATTAGTCTAGATAGTAAAAATATAGGCACGTGAGATTAAGATTGAAATAGAGTAGAATTAGTTCAAACTCCTTAAGACTCTAAGTTGTATCCTATGTTGCTCTCTATACAGTTTCCCTATAGTCTTTTTGTCCAAGTCCTTGGTTGGCTAGATGGGTTAGGGTCCTCTAAATTCTAAAATTTAAGTAAACTTGCTAATATAGGTCACAAGGACAAAAGAATTGCTAGGTCATAAGGCATTCTACCTAACTTAAAAATTAAACTAATGGTGTTTTGGGGACAAAAGTAACACGTCTAACTAGTACGGGTCACCTTCCTAACCTCTAGCAAGCACGAAGAGGAGATAAGAATAATGATAGAAGGAATCAAGCAAGATGCAGTCGATGAGTCAGACGATAGTTCGAATATGGAATCGAGAAAAGAGGTCAAGTATGTGGATGAGATCCTAGACTTCTAATCCTATTCGTAGGCTTGTTTGGTACGGTAAAGTAACTAAACAATTTATCTTGACCAGCATGGGCCACCACAAAAATATGTAATGCCCCAGTCCCAAAATACGTAGGACTAGGAACGTAGACATGCCAGCTGTATACATACAAAGTACACTCCAATATACGAAAATCTCGTATGAATACATAAGCTACAAAATACAGTAGAACCATAACTAATCTCATCCATACAAAATAAATGAATAAAAGATATCATATAATGATAATGAATTGTCTTGATACAATATGTTGGGCGGAGACAAATCCACTATCAACAAGTAAAAGAAAAATACATGAGAAAAGAAATAAATTTGGCGAGCGAAGCGAAGACGATCCAAGTGCAATCATCCTCGAAGAAATAGCGATGATCACGGCTAGAGCTAGAACACCTACGAAAGACAAAAGCACACACTTGGCGAGATAACCAGGTCCTCAAAGGGACGTAACAAGACACATAATATCATGCCATATAAACTGAATAAATATTGCTCAAATAAATAAGTCAATTGAATTATAACATGGTCCAATACGCACCTATTGAACTAGCTTACCATCCCCCCAACCAAACAAGGACAGGAGATGGTAAACTAATTCACGGTGACGTATCTTTCCATGCTATGAATCCAATATGGTATCCGGACCCCAACAAGATTCAATACCTTCTCATCGGAGTAGCAAGCCATACCTACAACTAAACAAGGACAACATGTGACGAACTAATCCGCGATAAGTTATTGTTCCAAGCCACGGTCAGATACAAGTACCCAAACCAAAAGTACTTGTACCTAACGGATAAGGGTGCCTAACCAAATCTAAGTGAATGCAGTTTTAAGAATAGTTCATGGTCGCATGACTACCGGGTCAAGTCAAGAAAATGCCAATGCAGTACAGTACCTCAGTAGCGAGTCACAACACCATATACTATTCCTCAGTATCGAGCGAGTCTATAGCATATAGTCTACCTATCGTTCCTCAGTAGCGAGCGAGTCTATGATAGATAGGGTGGTAGTCAACTTCCAATCATGTTTTCCCCGTCCAATGCCAACTCATAACTGCTAAGTCTTCTAGCATGCAATTCTATTAGCAGTTATTTCCTAACGCACGGCCTATATGTACTGGTGGCCAGCCAATCACGCATGTCCGAGTCCTATATGTGACTCACAACAACGTGAAATAAATGTGTCAAGGCCTATGAATGCAACACACAAAGGTGGTCCCTTAACTCTAAGTTTAATGTATAAGAAAAATAATACGTAGCAGGAAATATAACTGAACAGTAAGTTCTAACAGTTTATGCCATGTATCACAGTTTATTTTGCATAAAGAAAATAGTAAATAATGCATGAGATATGAGCTAAAATAAATAAACAGCAAATGGCAAGGTATCTTGCCTGAGGTCCTTGCTGGTGAAATCGACAATCTCGTTGGGTACAGAATAGTCACAGGGCTACACAAGATGAACTCAGACGTTGTGACAAACTTCTAAAATAAAAACCAAAAATAAAATATTCTGGAAAATTTTTAGGAAAAATATATGATGTGTATTTTCCCGTCAGCATTCCGAAACTTCAAACGGTTCATGATTCTGATTCCTGGTTCTCCCAGAATCTTAAAAGCACTAAAACGTGTCAACTTTTGGACAACTGACACTCCACAAATTTTCCAGAAAATTAAGTTCCGAATTTATGAAAATAAAATTTATATTCAAAAAATATACCTCAATACGATTCCAATAAAAAACTGGAGGTCAAACGGAGTCCATAGTTGGAAGTTATGGTCATTCGAAGTTGCTACAACCTTTAAAAATTGAGGCTGAATTTATGAAGAATTTTGGGCTTGGTTATGACGAAAAAAAGAGAGAAATTTTGACAAGGATGGTTTGAAAGATGATTTTATTCATAGATTCGATAGATATATAATGGCTAGCAATTAGCAAATTATGATAGGATTAGAACTAAATCAATAAGGATGATTATGATTACCAACTAATTTGGATAGGAATATGATTGGTTTAAATAAGAAACGATCTAATTAATGCTAGATATGATTCCAATAGGATAAGAATTTCTAATGGATAAATCTTCCCATAAATTTAAATCAAATAAATTATTTAAAAACAAATCAATTTGATTACAATCCTTTAAATGATCACCATAATAACTTTAAGTATTATTCTATATTATCAAATAATTCAAATTATATGAATCCAAATCAAACGCAACATAATAACTTTAAAATAATATCTAATATTTATCAAAATAATTTAAATCAAATAATAAATAAATTATTTAATCAAATAATATTTCAAATTTAGATTAGACAAATCGTAATGCTCCATTAGTCATTGTAAGTATTTTAAACAATATTTAAATTATCAACATAATTTAAAGTATAGTTGATAACCATCAAGATAATTTAAATAAATTCTAATATAATCAAATAACTGATTAACATATCAAAATAATACACGATGTCATCAAATATTATAAAACTTACTTTTATAAATCCAAATCTTTATTTAAAAATAAATAGACAAAAAACCTTTTATCGCTCAATTTTTTTTAAAAACTAATTTTTAGAAGACCAAAAATAATAAAAACATATTTTATATTACAAATAAAAAATAAAAAAATTTGAGAACATTTTTTTAGAAAAATTATTTCAAACCATTAATTTAAAACTAGTTTTTGGTAACGAAAGTAATCACAAAATATCTTTTACAAAATTTTTACGAAAATTATTTTTAAACACAAAATTAAAATATATAGATATAATTTAAAAAATAATAATTTCGGAAAGATGAGTTACAAATCTACCCACCTTTGAAAATTTTTGTACTCGAAATTTAAGGACTACTAAGATAGACGGACTTGGTTGATCGGTAAAAGGATAGTAAGAATTTGTGATAAGAGAAAATAGATGGAAGGGAAACGAGAATTTCTTTAATGAGAACATTAATCAATTTGGATGGAAAATAGAAGAAGTGAATGGATATGGCTTGATATGCACGGACACGATGCACAAACACATTTGTAGGTGGAAAAAATTAATGGAACAGAGAATAATGAACCTCTCCTTATATAGGAGGTGGAAGTTACTATTTAGATAAGGATTATGATAGTTGCAAACCCCTTTTTGATATCTCACTTTTAAATTTTAATCAATTTAAAACCGATTCAATCCAAATCCAAATCCAATCCAATTTCGAATTAAATCTGTATATATTCAAATCCAAACTTTAATATTGATAAATTCCATATTTAAATTAAGCATATTAAAAGTAATAAGAAATTTTCAAATTTAAATACCCATAATAAGTTTAATAAAATAGAGAAATTCAAAATAAATTTTTATAAATAATATAAAAATAATAATAAATAATTTTGAAAATTATAATAAATATTTGACTATTTGAAATACCTTTTTAATAAATTAAAATAATTACTAAAATAATTTTGAAAATTTAAAATATATACATGAATTGAATTTCATGTACTCGCATGCAATTAATATTTTACATAAAACATATTTTTCTAGTATAATACATAAAAAGAGAAAAATATCGTTTCTTAAATCATTACCTATACTTGTATAAGTAAAAAGCATTTTTATAATAATGAAAATAAAACATTTGACTAAATTTTTGCAAAAAAAATATTTATATACAAATTATTTACTCTTTATGTATTTCAAAAACTAAACTATTTACTATATTTACGAAACCTAAAATAAACTATTTATGTAAAAATAAATAAATAAATATCACGTATGTACGTACTCGCACTTGTCGTATAAATATCCGCATAAAACAAATATATAAAAAAATGTAGTAAAATTTTAGGGGGTTTACACAGGCCATACACTGTGGCACAAAAGTTGCCATGTCTTTCTCTATGCCGTGCCACCAAAAGGTCATACATAAGTCCTTGTATATCTTGGTACTTTGTATAGTGAGCCTCTATCAGAATTTCTTTTCTAAGTTCGGAATGGTCAGGCACACACATCCTTTCCTTCACTCGTATTATCCCGCCTGAAGAACAGTTTGGCAACTCTAGAGGGGGGTGAATAGAGTTTATATAGAAAAATAGTCAATTAAAATAACTCTTTCACCAACAATAAAAAATCAGAGTAAAGTGCGGAAAATAAATGAAGAGCAGAAGAGCATACGCAAACACAACGATTTTAACCTGGTTTCCCTCGTGGAGGACTAGTCCAGGCCTGAGAACTCTAGCTCAGGATTAAATCCACTATTTGTGAAATAGTAGCTTACAACCCGTGCCTTTTTTTCAGAAGAGCACGTCAACTTCTAACAGAGGATCGCAATGGCGATTTGCTTAGAATTGTCCAAGCGACTTCTTCACTCTTGCACAAGAATCCTAACTGAGAGATGCTGAGCACTCGAGACTTAGGAGGCTTGTGGCTAGTAGATAGGAAGGGTATGGCTTATTGAGCTTGTAGGAGAGAAGAGAAGAGAAGATTGAGTGAATTGAAATGAGAGAATTCATACCCTATTTATAGTGTTTTTAGAGGCAGAATTCGGCCAGAATTCGGGTAGGAAAATTCAAAAATTTGGCCGTTGGACAGCTAGCAACCAGCTAACCCTAAAATTAGGGTTCCTGATTTCTAGAGGACAGAGTTCGGCCCGAACTCTGTGTGGAGGCAGAGTTCGGCCCGAACTCTGTCTCCAGAGCACAGAGTGGTCCTAAGTGGGACTTGTGGGCAAGTTTTGTTTTGGTGGAGCTTGGGATTTTGGGTAGGCTTATAGACTAAGTTCCAAGAGCTCAGCATAACTCAGAGTACATACTTCTAGACTCAATAAAATGTAAAAGTACAGACTCAAAAATACACTAAGAGTCGGAAACTGAGCTGTTGTCTGTCCTGAACTGAATGCAGACGTCGTGTGTCATATTGAATTTATACAGATATTATTTAGTCAATGTAGTCAATATTTGGTTGACTGTGACTTTGTGTCAACAATCTCCCCCATATTGATAATTGACAAAATAATAAATGTATATTTCAATATTCATACCTGGACACAGTTGGTTAAAACACAGCTCCCCCATAAACAATGCCGAGCTAGAATAAGATAGCTCCCCCGTAATCAGTGAACGGTGCCGAACTAGAATCAATAGCTCTCCCCCGTAAATAATGCATAGAACCTGTGGCCTGATAAAAATTTTCCCAAAAGCAAACACAAGCACAGACAGATATACATTTGAAATATACATATTATACATATTTCTCCCCCTTTTGGCAGTTAGCAATATAAAGGATCATATAGACTGCATAAGGATAGCAGTATAGACAATAAAAATTAATCCAACCACACCAAGTAGAGAAGAAACAGTATAATACTAATAAAACAAGTCACAGACATAAAGGAGAACTACGAAAAATAGCATAAAATGTTATCCACCAACCAGCACATCATCAGGGTTTGAAGACATAAATCCAGTACATAAATCCATAACAAACTGAAATAACTAAAATCAAAAGGGCAACTAAGACCATCAGCAGTGGCAGCAGCATATCAAGCCAATCTCCATCATGGAGCACGAGAAGGTCCTGGAACATCTGAAGGACCAGGGAATGAGCGACGAGGGTCCACAAAAGCATCATCAGGATCCATATACCTCATGACCCACGGATCGTCTATACGATGACCCGCGTGATCTGGATCCCGTTCAATAGGCACATGCAGATCAGGATGACGAGCAAGTGAATACCGCATATCATGCATAGAGTTCCCAAGGGCATTGATCTGCAAGGTGGTACGGTAATCCTGCTGCGTCCAGCGATCATCCTCAATAGCAAAGCGATCGCGAAGCATAGTCTGAAGAGACTCAAGAGTGGCAGGAGGAGGAGGTACATTCTGACCAAAAGGAGGGGCGTCAGGCTCCTCATCAGCAGAATGCTCAGATGACTCAGAAGCAGCGACAGGCTGAAGGCGTCGTGCTTTGGATAGAAAGGCAGGTGCAGGCATGAACGGACAATCATGGATAGGAATGATGAAAGCACGAAAAACTAAAGGAAGATAGAGAGGATAAACCAAAGCTCTTGGTTTCTTCCGACAGTTGATCATCCAATCCATCATAGTCCGTGGAAAGTTGAATGGAATATGAAAGTGGAGATGATATAAGGCGGAGATCTCAAGATAAGTGACTTCATCTGTTGAGCCAGCCTTGGGCAAGATAGTATTGAACACGATGCGATTAAGTTCATAAAAGTAGGGGGTGAGATGCTTGGCCTTTAGCTTGCCAGGACTTACGTTAGGAGCACATAAATCCTCCTTGAATCCTTCAAGGGAAGTGTCGCCAACAAATTGAAGTTGACGTGCCTCCACAAGCTTGTTCCACACATCAAGATCCGGGAGAGCAAGAAAATCTCCCAACTCAGAATCATTAAAGGCAATGGTAATGCCAGTAACCCGAGAATAGATGTGGGTTGCATCGTGAGTCAAATTACAGTAAAACATTTGAATGGCACTATGGTAGATGACAGAATTTGAAGCAACAAGTTCATCCAAACAAAGATCACGGAATAATGACTCATAATGGGAAAATATAGTAAAATTTATGGGATGGCCCCCAAACACCGAACGAGTTCTAAAATCGCTAAACCATTCATTTGAGGCTTCTAGCGATACAAATAAACGGTCGTCGTAAGTGTTAGGGTCATCGGGACGCGGCGGATTGAACAACGGATGAATGGGGTGTTGTTCAACTGCTTGTTCAATCGGAGAAGGAGGAACCGAAGAGGAAGCACCCTCATGTCGATTCCTTCTCCCTCGTTTGGACAAGCGCGATGCCATTTGAAATAAAAGAGGAGAATCTTGGAAATGATAGAAAAAGAGAGATATACCTAAAAAGAATATCAAACAGTTGAAGAGAATGTTGAAAAACCCCTTTCCCTTGATTTTGAGAAGAAATAGAGCCCTCTATATCAAGAACTAGGGTTAGGGTTTGGAAGGAAGAAGATGGAAGAGATGGAGAAGAAGGAAATATGGGAGGAAAGAGAGGGAATCCCGAAATAAAGTAGGGCTTGGTCTTTGGTCGGGTGAAATATTGACCATTGGATTAGAATTGATCCAACGGCAGAGCCAGATCCCGACCCTGGAACCTAAGAACCGAACTCGGCCCAAACTCTGATAGGGGCAGAGTTCGGCCCGAGTTCTGGATTAATGGTCCAGAACTGAAAACAGGCAAAGAATATGAAGAAAATGTTTAAGAGTTAAACAAAAGATAGTTGAGGACAACAAAGAGTGTTAAAAAAAAATAGATAGAGAGGTACTCAGAAAACAGAATGAACTTTAGAAAATATCAATTAGGCAATATTAAATCGAAAACGAGCCATATAATAAATAAGGACATATACTGTGGTTCAATAGTCCAAAATTTGCCATGGGTTAGCTGCAGGGGCCGGATCCCAGCTAGCGGTAGTCCTGAGGACTAGTGCACCGTGTCGCTTAGGCTTTTACGCCTTGTTGTCAGAAGGACCCTTTCGGCTTGTACCCATACCAAATTCTTCGTAAAAGAATCACAATATACTCAATATTTACGCAGGTGAGTTTCAATTTATAACTGCTTCATCTAAAATTCCAAGTTCACGACAAAGAAAATTGAAGCGCTCTTCGGATAGTGGCTTAGTAAAGAAATCTGCCAGCTGATGATCAGTGTCAATAAATTCTAAGTTAATCGTGCCATTTTGCTGATGATCACGCAAAAAGTGGTGTCTGATTTCAATGTGTTTAGTGCGTGAGTGGCAGACAGGGTTCTTAGTCAAATTGATTGCACTAGTATTGTCACAGAATATAGGAATATGCATGAAAGATAACTTATAGTCCTCAAGGGTTTGCTTCATCCACAGAATTTGTGCACAACAACGCCCAGCTGCTATGTATTCAGCTTCTGTTGTGGATAGTGCAACAGAGTTCTGCTTCTTGCTAAACCAGGAGACTAAAGCTTTTTCTAATAAATGACACGTGCCGCTCGTACTTTTACGGTCGACCTTGCATCCAGCGAAGTCAGCATCGGAGTAACCAATAAGATAAAATGATATTGACTTGGGATACCATAGGCCCACTGTAACCGTACCCTTAAGGTATCTAAAGATACGCTTAATCGCGGTCATGTGTGATTCCTTAGGATTAGCTTGATATCTAGCACATAGGCAAACACTGAACATGATATCGGGACGACTAGCAGTTAAATAAAGTAAGCTGCCTATCATACCTCGATACTTACGTTGATCAACAGGTTTGCCACTCTCATCTGGTTCGAGTTTAGTTGAAGTAGCCATTGGCGTGCTGATTGGTTTGATGTTGTCAAGATCGAACTTCTTCAGCATGTCCTTGGTGTACTTTGATTGGCAGATGAAAGTTCCATTAGCCAGTTGTTTTACTTGCAGACCAAGAAAATAGTTGAGCTCTCCCATCAAGCTCATCTCAAATTCCGTCTGCATACACTTGGCAAATTCTTGACAAAGAGTTTCATCAGTAGACCCAAAAATAATATCATCAACATAAATCTGAATTAATAGAATGGTGTCTTTGAAAGATTTAATAAACAGTATAGTGTCAATTTTTCCTTTTGAAAAACCTTTCTCAAGTAAGAAACTGCTTAGCCTTTCATACCAAGCTCTGGGGGCTTGTTTAAGGCCATAAAGCGCTTTCTTCAGCTTGAACACGTGGTCGGGAAATTTATGATTTTCAAAGCCAGGGGGTTGTTTGACATAAACTTCCTCCTTAATAAAGCCATTCAAGAAAGCACTTTTAACATCCATTTGAAATAATTTAAAGTTCTGATGATTGGCAAAAACACAAAGCATCCGAATGGATTCTAGTCTAGCAACAGGAGCATATGTCTCATCGTAGTCGATACCTTCCTCTTGATTGTATCCTTGAGCTACTAGACGGGCTTTGTTACGTGTGACTGAACCATCTTCATTTACTTTGTTTCTAAAAACCTATTTAGTACCAATTATCGAGTGATTGACCGGTCTAGGAACGAGTTCCCATACTTGGCTTCTCTCGATTTGGTTGAGTTCTTCTTGCATAGCAGAAATCCAAAATTCATCATTAAAAGCTTCAGAAATGTTTTTAGGCTCTACTTGTGAAATGAAGGCAGTGCTAGCAACGGAGTCTCTTAGTGATGATCTAGTAGTTACTCCACGTGAAACTTCTCCTATAACTAAATTTTCTGGATGAGAAGGTTTGAAAGAGAATTTCTTAGGCAAACCCTCCAGAGAATTAGTTTCGGTTGAAGTATTCATTGGAGTAGAAGTTGATGGCTCAACGTCATCATCAAGAGTACTTGCTGCACTGTTGTCTTCATCAAAAGTCACATTTGTTGACTCTTCCACAATAAGTGAGCGTTTATTGAAAACTCTATATCCCTTACTCTTGGCGGCATAACCAAGAAAGATACCATCGTCAGCTTTGGCATCAAATTTGCCTAAGTTGTCTTTGGTGTTAAGGATAAAACATCTACAGCCAAAAACTTTAAAATAAGAAACATTGGGGGTTCTCCCAAACCAAAGCTCATAGGGTATTTTCTTCGTAATGGGACGAATAAGCACCCTATTCAAAATGTGGCATGCTGTACTTACAGCCTCTGCCCAAAAATATTTCGGAAGAGAAAATTTATTCAACATGACTCTAGCCATATCGCCAAGAGTCCTATTCTTCCGCTCCACAACACCATTTTGTTGAGGAGTTCTAGGACAAGAAAATTCATGATCAAAACCATTTGCATTACAAAAACTTTCAAAATCATAATTTACGAATTCGCCTCCATGATCACTTCGGATTCGAGTAATCATGTAGCCTTTTTCGTTTTGAACTTTCTTTACAAAAATTTTGAAAGCAGAAATAGCATCGCTCTTATTAGCGAGAAAGAAAACCCATGTAAATCTCGAAAAATCATCAACAATAACAAATGCATAAAGTTTGCCTCCAAGGCTAGCTATTCTACTAGGACCAAATAAATCCATATGAAGTAGTTGCAAGGGTCTAGTAGTACTTACAGAGTTGATAGAATGAAATGAGGATTTAGTTGCCTTGTTTAGTTCACATTCGGCACATACCGTGTCCTTTTTGAACGTGATGTCATGCAATCCTCTCACTAGCTTCTTGGTGGAAAGCCTGGATATAGCATCCATGTTGGCATGACCAAGACGCTGGTGCCAAAGTAGTCGTTCGTCTTTGTGGGCATATAGACATCTACCTGCATTGTTAGTATTTATAGAAAGATAGAAAATATAGATATTGTCCTCTCTTTTCCCTTCAAAAGCAATGTCACCTGTTGACCTATCATAGATGTAGCAACTGTTTTGTCCAAAGTTAATATCATATCCATGATCAGCAAGATGACTAATGCTGAGCAGGTTATGCTTTAACTCGGTCACTAGGCAGACACCCTTTATTACAGGAGAAGGAGGATGACCAATGATACCATTACCTATAATGTGCCCTTTGAGATTGTTACCGAAGGATACGTATCCTTCTCTCTTCATCGATAGTGATGCAAAAAGATTTGCGTCTCCCGTCATATGTCGCGAGCATCCACTATCGAGAATCCACTTACTTTCAGTTGAGGAGGGAAGGTCCACCTACATCAAGAGTAGATATGACCTTTGGTACCCGAGTTCTTGAGGGTCCTGAAAAGTTAGTCTTTGGGAACCAAGCATATATCCTTTTATCTACAAGTCTTCTAACTCTGCACTGTGGTGAGATGTGTCCATGTAATCCACAATAAGTACAGATAGCATTCTTATTTATACTAGGAGCATGAGAATAATATCTATAAGCAACAGGATGAGGATGGACATAATGTGAAGAGTTAGCATGGTGAAGATGATTATGCATGGAATAAGTGGCATGTTGATGGTGTCTATGAGGCATAGAATGATGGTATTGTCTATGATGTGTGACATGCTGATATTGTCTAGATGGCATGGCATGATAATTTTGTCTATATGGTATATGAGAACCTTGTCTATATGGCATTGCATGATGATTTTGTCTATATGGCATGGCATGATGATTTTTATGTGTGGAGTGATGTTGATTGTGTCTTTGTGCATGATGAGTGTGTACTGAGTGAGAATTGTTCTTACGTGCACGTGGTTTGTGAAAGTTTGTGTATATAAATGCATGGTTATGTGCTGCATGAGAATGACGTGATTGACTAGCATGAGTGGTATTGTGCCCATGTGATTGGGTTTGAGGTTGGATAACCTGTTTACCCAATTTGGTTTCTAATCTTTTAGAAACAGCTTGCAGTTCATCAACCTTAATATTTAAGCCATAAATCTCAGTCATGGAAATCTTGTGTCTACTCTTTTCTTCAGCAAGCAACGTGTTGAGAGTAGTGATTTCTTGAGTTTGTTGCTCAATACGTGCTTCAGCATCATGTAAGCTTAATTTAAGCTTGGATACTTCATCAGTGTCATTTGTGGGTGATGTGTTTCTAACATTATCAAGAAGTAAAGAAATTCTTTGTATCTCATCTTCTAGACTTTTGATTTTGTCCTTGGCATGTTTATATTTACCGATGACCTTTTTATGATCATCGAGTAAATCAGTGAAAGCATCGCCAAGTTCATCAAAAGAGAAGTCATCCAGAGTTTCGTTAGATACCTTGTTGGAAGTTGCCATCAGGCACACATTTGCTGTATCTTGAGGAGAGTCCTTTTCTTCCTCAGAGTCACTCGCTTCACTTTCATGCCAGATGCCTGTGTTGGCATATTTCTTTGATAAGTTCCTTTTGTATGGCTTCTCATAGTGGTTGCTCTTCTTCAGGAATGGGCAGTCTTTTCGGACATGTCCAGTTTTCTTGCAACCATAACAAGTTGGTTCCTCTTCATCGTTTTCTTGAGATTCCTTATCCCTTCGATTGAAGCGAAGGAATTTCCTGAAGTTGCGAACCATGAGAGCTTGGTCTTCATCATCCGAGTTATCTTCTTCGGTCTCATCATGATTAGCTCTTCGTTGATGAGCTTTGAGTGCGATCTCCCTGGTCTTCGGAGCAGGCTCTTCGAAGTCCTTGAGGTCAAGCTCGTGAGTCATAAGCTTACCCATCAAGGTCTCCATTGACATTGTTGTGAGATCGTTTCCTTCTATGATGGCTGTCACCTTAGGATTCCAAATCCTTGGTAGCCCTCTAAGCAGCTTACGAATCTTCTCGTGGTTTGAGTACTGCTTTCCAAGCGAAGATAGAGGATTGATGATGTCGAGGAATCTTGTGATCATTTGAGTGATCGTCTCACTTGGCTTCATCTTGAAGGCTTCGTATTCTTGAGTGAGACGGCTAATTTTGGATTCCTTGACCTGTGTGGTTCCTTCATGCGTCACTTCTAGAAGTCTCCATACTTCATGAGCAGTGGTGCATGTAGAGACCCTGTTGAACTCATTCCTGTCTATGGCACAGAATAAAGCATTAATAGCCCTAGCATCTAGACTTGCCTATTTTTTCTCCTCGACAGAATATTTGTCGTGTGGTTTCTCAATGAGGTCACCATCGACAACTATTCTGGCGGGCTTTTTGTAACCGTCAGTGACGACAGTCCACAGGTCAAAGTCTAGAGATTTAAGATAGAAGCTCATCCTTGTTTTCCAATATGTGTAGTTAGTCCCATCAAATAGGGGAGGCCTATGAGTGGACTGACCTTCACCATGATTGGAAATCAAGGATTGTGTGGTTGCCATGGATCAGCTCTTAGGATGTTAGTCCTTATAAAGAGAACAGAGCTCTGATACCAATTGAAGAACAGTTTGGCAACTCTAGAGGGGGGTGAATAGAGTTTATATAGAAAAATAGTCAATTAAAATAACTCTTTCACCAACAATAAAAAATCAGAGTAAAGTGCGGAAAATAAATGAAGAGCAGAAGAGCATACGCAAACACAACGATTTTAACCTGGTTTCCCTCGTGGAGGACTAGTCCAGGCCTGAGAACTCTAGCTCAGGATTAAATCCACTATTTGTGAAATAGTAGCTTACAACCCGTGCCTTTTCTTCAGAAGAGCACGTCAACTTCTAACAGAGGATCGCAGTGGCGATATGCTTGGAATTGTCCAAGCGACTTCTTCACTCTTGCACAAGAATCCTAACTGAGAGATGCTGAGCACTCGAGACTTAGGAGGCTTGTGGCTAGTAGATAGGAAGGGTATGGCTTATTGAGCTTGTAGGAGAGAAGAGAAGAGAAGATTGAGTGAATTGAAATGAGAGAATTCATGCCCTATTTATAGTATTTTTAGAGGCAGAATTCGGCCAGAATTCGGGTAGGAAAATTCAAAAATTTGGCCGTTGGACAGCTAGCAACCAGCTAACCCTAAAATTAGGGTTCCTGATTTCTAGGGGACAGAGTTCGGCCCGAACTCTGTATGGAGGCAGAGTTTGGCCCGAACTCTGTCTCCAGAGCACAGAGTGGTCCTAAGTGGGACTTGTGGGCAAGTTTTGTTTTGGTGGAGCTTGGGATTTTGGGTAGGCTTATAGACTAAGTTCCAAGAGCTCAGCATAACTCAGAGTACATACTTCTAGACTCAATAAAATGTAAAAGTACAGACTCGAAAATACACTGAGAGTCAGAAACTGAGCTGTTGTCTGTCCTGAACTGAATGCAGACGTCGTGTGTCGTATTGAATTTATACAGATATTATTTAGTCAATATAGTCAATATTTGGTTGACTGTGACTTTGTGTCAACACCGCCTTCATCCACCATAAAATCGGTCTTCTTCCTTGTTGAAATTAGCTCGTACATCTTCTTCAGGAATGCATCGTCCCCCTTTGCGGTCTTTATCTTGTCGTGCAAGATCAGCTCAAAGTACAATTGAGCCAACTGTGCCCCTCGATATAGAATTCGGAGTTCGATACCCATTTCTTCTAAGTCTTGTTGAATTTTGTAATTGATAGCCAGCCATCCCACAAATATTCTACTCAGAGAATCTGCTATGACGTTTCCCTTACCAGGTGTGTACCCGATCGTCAGATCATAATCCTTAATAAGTTTGAGCCAACACCACTGTCGTAAGTTTAAGTTCTGTCACGACCCGCTCCCGAAAATCGGACACGAGTCGGATACGCCCAGCCTTCGTCATTAGACACGACGAAGTAAGCTGTACCAATCTAGAGAAATCTAACCAGATAATCATGACAAGTACAAATCACAACATCTATAAACGTATCCCAGAATCAAAGTACATGTCTCAGAATTATTATATTCCAGCAAATGAAAGTAAAGTCTACTAGTCTCAAAATACAAAGAAATATAAACTGCTAAGGTAATATGCTAGGCTTCCTCAGCCTCTAAGTCAAGAGCAACTCTAGCTAGCTCTACTGCATCTACCGGATCTCAGCCATAATAGGTATCACACAGAGCCTCCAACTCACCTGCAACATATCCTAGTCAGGAGCGGAGTAAAGTACAGTTCTAGGTAATGAACAAGAATATGATATGGAAATGAGTACATGAGTACATAAAAATAAAATACAGGAAATAAACAGAAAAGTACAGGAAAATAAGTACAGGAGATAAAGTACAGAAACTACAGTGCAGGAATGTAAAGTACATAAAATGTAATGTACAAGAATGAAACTATAATCCTGAAGTACAAGACATGATAAGTGCACCATATTTGAAATACAACTAGCCTATGTGACCAGCTGGGGTGAGTACAGGAGCATGTACAGGAGTACATGAATATGGTACGGCTTAGGGCCCGTGTGCACGATGCGAGGCCTAATCTATCTACATGAATATAGTAACCGGGGTTTGGTCACATGGCTAGTGTATTTTCCCCCCCGACACAAGTAAGTACAAGAAAAGAAAATACATGGGTACAAGATATCGTGCCATGACATGTCACAAGAAAGGTACAAGATATGTAAATGCACAAAACTATAGAAAAGTACTCGCCTTGCTCCGGAAAAAGTACGGTAATCAAGGGAGCTGGATGTCCTCCTGTTTTAATTGGTACAAGTTGATTAATTTCTACTCTATGATAATTAATTATTATACCCTTATTGATTCTATTCACTTTCTATAAACATTATACTAAGACTTACAATCATGAACTTGGGAATATTAACTGGAAAATAGCTTAGCAACCATATAGCTTAACTTATCAATTATTCGAGCACTACTCCTACACCTACCTTTAAATTTAAAATCTTTTAATTTCTACAACACCCAACCTCCCAACTTCTTTCATTACAAGGGTCTAACCTTGCCATTGAGATACTTACTCTATAAATCCAAAATAAGATATCAACATATTTTAGTAAAATTCATAAAGTCTAAACTTAAAGAAACTCAGTCATCGACATGTTGATCCCAGCAATTAAATCAATCTAATTGCTCAACCAAAACCCAAAACAACTATTCAAACAAAACCCCAAACGTGCGACAAAATCATTCAGAGAAGGATATAACTAACTTCCAAAAGCTGATTCAAACAATCAATTGTATTATGTCTTTCATCCTGGACACGCCACAAGTTACTTGGACACAGTTATAGGTCTCTCAGCTTGCCGAACCAATCACAATACCAAGCCTACTGTTTATCGGCTATAATTGAATTCAGACTTACACAAAGAAGGAAAATAAGAATAATAATTAATTACAATAAAAAATAAAAATAGAGAATAATAAATCCATACAGAAAGTGGCAGTAGCTCCTGCATTTGACACTAATCCTAACACGGCTGACACGTACTAATCAACTGCCACCATGTTCAAAAGCACACCACCGACTCTAACGTCTCCCAGGTCTATCAGCTCAAGATACTTTGTCACTTTCCGTTCCCAAAATACGTATTTTTAGACATATACTGCCTTAATATATTTATTTTATATTTATCATGTATTGTTCTGTAATTAAACCTCTTTAATTTAATGTTAATTAATTTTCTGCAATTTTATTTCTGTATTTTATTTTCTGCTTTCATACTCTGCTTTAGCTTTACTTTGGGTTCGGCTTGGACTGGTTTAGTTAAGTTGGTTCATCATGAACCGAAATAAACCCCCCACCTACCACCACCCCCTTCCATTTAAAGCCCACCCCTTTCTCTCTTTTCATTACTTCACCATTAATCTTCTTCTTCCTCACAACTCCTCCCCCACCTACCAGCCGCCAAGGCAAGTGCCAAACTTGCTTCTTGATGGATCTCTATTTTATTGTTCTATCATCTTCCTTACTTGATCTTAAGCCTCTTTAGTACTTAGCATTTTCAATTTCCATGGCTCATTTCTTGTAGATCTAAATTTGTGTATTTTCGGATTTCTTAGGTTTTGATCTAGTAGACTTTGTTATCTTCAAGTTTTGATGGTTCCATGTTGTAGAGAATTTTGTTTTACCTAATTTTGACCTATGGAAGTCCAGATTTGGGCTTGGAATGAAGGATTTATGGAGCTTGGAAGTAAGGTCTTCATGGTTGTTCTTCTCGGAATAGTGGAGAAGAAGTGCAGTACTTAGCCGCATGTGTTTTTCATGCGGCAAGTCATACTTGAGCCGCATGCAGTATCTCAGCTGCATGAAATGTTTCGGCCGCATGCAGCGTCTGGCCGCATGTTATAATTTCCAGCCGCATAAAGCTTAGGCTTAATTAGCCGCATGACCCGTCGACGTTTCGGCCGCATGAAGTTATATATATATATATATATATATATATATATATATATATATATATATATATATATATATATATATATCCTGGCCGTATGGGCTTAGTCAGCCGCATAAGCTTGATCGGCCGCTTGCCGCATAAAGATCAGCCCGAGCCGCATAGAGTTATCTGACCGCATGAGACTTACCTGCCGCATTAAGGTTTACACTTATTTTTAGCCGCATGGCGCTGATCATTTTCAGCCGCATGGCGCTGCGTGACTTCTCAGCCGCATATAAGCTTACACCTATCTCAGCCGCATGAAATTTCCTCTGGCCGTATGAGCGCATGTTGACCGTAGCCGCATGAGACCCCCTTAGTTTCTAGCCGCATAGGGCTTTGCTAATTTGGCCGCATGAGTCAATAAGTTCCCAGCCGCATGAATGCTAGCCATAATGCCTTTTTGGCTTATTCTTGTTTTAAATTGACATTGATTGAGATTGATTGACATTTATTATCATTTATTGTTTGATTTGGCACTTATTAACATTAATTATTGTCTTGACATTAATAAACGAGGATTGTCATCTTAATTTAATAATTGATCATGCGTTCCTAGTTGGAACTAAGAGACTGGCTAGTCGTCTTATTGAAATGAATGAATGAGACACGTTCATGTTAATTATGAACTATTAAAATCGACTGGCTGATCCCGAATATTGGCATACAGGCACATACATGCTTCAATTTATTTATTTATTTATTCATTTATTTATTTATTTATCTTACCAAAGCAGCATGTGTACTTTATGGTCAAGGCATGATTATTTTGTGGTTAGTTTTGATTGTTGCATTATGCTATGTAAGACCTACAACCTAACCGCACGGGTATCGTTGTAGGGTTGTGCATATCGTACCCCATACGAAAGTACTCATTCTGAATGACCATGATCCACGGCATGGGACTTCACTCAACGTAGAGACTATTAAGTTAAATAAAATAATAATTGCATGGAGAGAATGGATTCCCGAGTTCTTACATGGCACTCTCTTGGGACTATTAAGTACCCGACAGGCCGACTGGTTCCCACAGATACTGCAAATCTGCCACACGGGAAGGGAGCGGTATCTGCTTATATTATTTATTGTATATTGTATATTGACGATGGGCGTCCTGCTGGGACTCGTCTAATTCATGATTGGCGCAATTGATTGACGGGATAAACTAGCCTTGCTTGCACAAAGTAAGAACTGAGGAATCCTTTATTACATAATTCTATGATAACTTGGAACTCACAGTAGCAAGCCGTAGTAGTTGCATGGCCGTTTAAATTAATTTGTTTGTGTACTGTACCTACTCTGTTACCTAACTGAGATGATCAGAATGTCATGACATGACGCGCCAACTTCTGTCCTTGTTTGGTTGGGAGGTTGGTTCGAAGTGTCGTGATATTATGTGAATCCTAGTAGATAGCAGAGATCTATTATCATATTCTCTTCTTACTAGCTTTATTCCTCATATCGTGCTCCCTTGTAGTACTTTCTATTAGAGGTCTAACCTCTCTGGTTTTGTATGGCCAGATTTAGAGCCGGTCCCCGAGGATCCAGCTTACTTCTACCTCCAAGATGGTCAATACTAGAGGGTTGATCACAGGAGGACTCGACTGGGTTTTTTACTTCACCGCTCGTTTTGTTAAATACTTTATACATTGCCGTTGGCACCGACATGTTAGTCAGATTGTCTTGTACCTACTTTTGCATAATTGTAACTAAGTCAGGCTGTAGCTGATAACAATTGTGTATACTTGCTACATCATCTGGCTGTGTTTTATAAAGCCAGATATCAAGAACATTTTGACTGAGCGTTTGGGACGCCTTACTGCTTTATCTCACATGTTCTCTATTTCTGTTTCTTGTTTGAATGATTGAGACAATAGATGTGAAGTGACCATAGTGAGACTTTTATGCATATGCACCCCCTCGTCTTATTAGACAGCATTGATCGTATTATATGGTATTCATCTACCCATAATACGTAGCTGGCTGAGTCATTCCCCTGCTCTCCAGTATTCTGGTTCTGGGACGTGACAAGGTTTTAGTGGTGGCCCATGCAGGTCTGATTTCAGACTTGTGGGGTATTTTAATAGGATATCTCAATTACACATGTTCCCCCTTGATCTCATGATTCGTCGATTCTCAACTCCAGCTTGACATTCCTGTATCCCTTGACTTTATTGATCCTTCGAGTCCGGTCATTTGATTGTTCTTTTGTCCCTTTTATTAGGGGCACTTCGTCCGTACCTGTCAGAGCTGGACAGCAGCAACAAGGGCAACATGGACAACATGACCAGGTTGGTCCGCAATAAGGGCCAGTACTACCTCAGGAGACTATCCAGGAAGAAGTGATCGTAGAAGCAGCAGCTGGATCGCAGTATCCGGAGGTTCCACCACCACCAACAGTTCCACCTACCCCTGTGGAAATGGACACACCGGCTCTTCTGGAGATCATAAGAGGGATGATGGCTACTCAGCAACACCAGATGTTAGCCCAGCAGCGCATGCATGCTCAGTTGCAGGAGAAGAATGAACTACTCAACCAAGGGTTACAGACAGCTTTGGAATGAGGGGCAAAGCCAGATTCAGGAGCATCAACTAGATTTTGCAAGTTCAACCCTCGCCGTTTCGAGGGCACGGAGGATGCCATCTCGGCAGATGCGTGGCTTAAGGATATTGAGGCTATTTTGACCGCGACTAAGGTACCGGCAGAAGAACGTGTGGATCAGATGAAGTTAATACTTCAGGATCTCGTACGTGATTGGTAGGAATCAGAGGAAGTAGGTATCAAACGTCCTGTTGCTTGGGACAATTTCACAGTAAGGTTCAAGATGAAGTACTATGGAGTTGTGGTGCAGTTTGAGCTACAACAGAAGTTTATTAACCTCAAGTAGGCTGGCAAGACGGTAGATGCTTATACAGCGGAGCTCTGCAGATTGAGTAGGTTCGCCCCGGAGATGGTAGCAACTGAGAGCCAGAGGGCTATGAGGTTTCAGCAAGGGTTTCATCTTTGTCACTACCACATTTCTAGTGTGAGGGTATTTTTGTCATTTTTGCGGGTAATTTAAATTATTAGAATTTATTTGAATTTATGGGAATTTTTAGGAATTATTTTAGAATTGTTTGGACTAGATTGATTTTGACTAGTTTTGACCCTTGTAGACCAACCTAGGAGCTGACCCTAGTTAGTATGGACTTGGTTAGGTTATATGACTCTAGTCTAGCCTAAGCTAATCCTTGGTTTGGTCATTAGACTCTAGTTAGCATTAGGAATTAGAAAGTCATAAGTCATGGCTTATGATTTAGAGCCTTTGATAAATTATTTTAACTCAAAGCCTTGTAGTTTGGCCCAAAGCCCAAAATAGCAAAACCCTATTCCCTAGACCCACTTGGCCGGCCACACCTATCTACATTGGGAACATCACCCTAGAAATACTCTCCTAAAATTTAGGGTTGCCTCTTTCTTAGGAAAGCTCAAAGTTTAAGGAAAGCTTTGTTCCTACTTCTTTTAATCCCTAGATTCCCATTCCATTTCCTTTTTCATTCAAATCTCTTCCATAGGGTTCTAATATACCTATTCTTGCTGACTTTGAAGTTTCAGTTCAGTTTGTGGTGTTTTGATTGGATTGGGACATCAAGGAAAAGAGCTCTAGAAAGGGGGTTTTTATAGAAAGTTCAAGAATAGGTAACTTCTCCATTTCTCCATGAAATTTTGATTTCTTTTCATATTTAGGAAGCCCTAGGAGTTCCCTAAGTGTCTGCATTGGTTTCGTGTCGGGTTTTATAAGTTTCGTGTCTGTTTAGGACACGTATCAGAGACATCCCAAAGTGTTCGACGAATTATCTCAATGGACATTTTGTTCTGATTTTGCAGAACTTTTTGAATAGGAAAATGTAATTTTGTGTCGCTTACTCATTTCCATTGCTCTGAGGTTGAATCGAGTCTGTGTCGAGTCGATTGGACAGGCGTGCACACGTTCCCGTGCGCGCGCACAACTACAGTACTCCCCTGCCACTCGGGCTTCCTACAGGACACGACACAAATTTGTTGGACACGAACTTTTGTGGGATCAATGGGGCATGTTTTGTCACCATGCCCCCCAAATTTCACTAGGTTTCGTGTGCTGGTTAGGGAGAAATCAGTCGTGCACTGATTTTTCACTGTTCTGCACGCAGTGTTAATTAGCCACTGATACGGCTCTATTTCTCGGACACGCGACACTGTGGACACGATACAGACACTTAGACACAAGCACCTAAACCTAGCCTAGGTGTGGACACGACCACGAGGCCTGGGTTGGCCTGTGTCGGGTTCACGACACGCGTGCACACCCGTACGAGGCTGTTTCCAGTGTGTGTCCAGTTTCGTGCTGAGTTTAGGTGAATTATGTTTTGGACACGGCTGTGACCTCGTGGTGGATATGAGACACTCCCAGAGACACCTACACACCTAGTATATTCATTACCAACCATTTAATTTAGCATTTTAGTTTAGTTTGTTGATTAAATTCCTTTTTTTCCAATTTTTCTGAATGGGCATTTACTGTTTTTCTTCCCCGTTTCAAATCTGAGTTTTAGCACCCCTATTTGATTAATTCAAATGCTATTATGTACTTGTTTGAATCCCTAACATGTTCTCCTATTAATTATCTACTGGTGTGGCAATTTTGGGTTGGAATGGATGTGTTTTGATTTCGAAATGGAGGGGGTGTTTTGAATGTTTGAACTGTTATGAGAACTGGAATCAGATTTCTGAATTTTCAGGGTGTTTAGAACCCAAACCTAAGTCCTAGTAGAACCTGTGATTAGTGTAGGTTTACATGAATTGTTTTCCCCTTCTTTTTTACTGATTTTCTGAACTTCATGTTGTTTAAGAAAACCTGAGATTATGGGATTCAAAAATTGATTTTTCCTGTTGCACAAAACTGAGATTTCAGTGTGAATCTTTTTCCTTAAAACTGAGTTTGTTTTGGTGTTAGAAAATCTAGGTTCATGAATCAAATTCCTGTTTTCATTAAAACCTGAGATTATGATGTGTGGACTGTTGTGCATCTGAGTTCAAATACCTGAATTTGAGTTCACTCTCACATTCACTCACCCTCTTCACATTTTCCACTCACTCACTGATTTCAGATTCTTTATGTACACTGCCACACACCACAGGACACTCACACCATACTGCCCTCATATCACTCTATGTACACAGGTTATGTATGCTAACACACACATATGCCCTCTCTCTATATACACATGTATGTATATATTATATATATGAATATAATATATGTATATATAATGTAATGAGTGTATGTATATATATAATATAGTTTGTGTATCATATATGTATCTAATATAGATATTGGCATTGGGTGTATAGGTCAAGTTAGCATATATATATAAGTATCATATACATATAATTGTGTGTGAACTATATATGTTTATTATTATATATGTGTGTATGGTTAGATTACATATATATATCATGATTGTTAGGTTTTAGATATAGATTTGACTTGTGTATGTTTTAGTGATGGCCTATAGGCATGATATAGCCTATGGCCTGTGTATGCTTGTTTGACTAACAGGCCTAGATTGGGCTTGTACAGCCTTATTAGACTTAGAATAGACATGCTAGACTAGTGTAGACTAGTTTGACCTAGTGTAAACTTGTTTGACCTAGTTTGACCATAGTTGACCTAGTTTGACTTTTAGGGTTGACCAGAGTTGACCAAGAGTTGTCTTTGGCCTAGTTTAACCTAGATTCATGTAGAATACATCGTAGTGTTTCATTTTACCATTCTGGACTTGTTGTGACTTGTGCTGTTCTAAATAGGAGCCAGATACCACTCCTCGGACAGTACTTTTCAGTTGGACACTCAGATACCAGGCGAGTATATTCTCTGATCATTTCATATCCTGCTTAGAATTATTTTCCTGCTTTAGATTACTTTACTTGATGCTGTCACGTTGGTAACACGGATTAGTACTATATGGATCCATTCTTGAGATGTTATCCCCTCAGGGAGCATCGTATACTACATGTTCTGTGCGTTTCACTTACATGGTGTATCACTATGCTTCATGATTCTTCGATCACTTGTGACATGTACTCTCATGATCACAGAGTCTTCCCAGAATCACCCTATTTATGAGCATTCCCAGAATCACCCCATTGTGGGCATTCCCAGAATCACCCATTTATGGGCTATCCATGTATCACCCCTTGTGGGCCTTTGCTTGGAATCATAACATAACCTAGCTGGATCCTTGTATATTGATTGGGGGTACGGGGGAGTAGAAGTAAACATATGAATAATATCCAAGTAGTGTAGTTCCCAGAATCACTCCATAGTATAGTTCCCAGAATCTCCTATGCTATTCACATGTTTATATTGTACTCTGACTCACTAGCCACAGTTAGCTCTCTATTTACAGTATATATATTTCTATTACAGTTTCCTCTGTTTACATTCCATGCTTCTTTCAGTTTCTTGTATCTTACTCTACTGCATGTCTATATTTTCTAACCTGCTATGATCTGTTAAGATGTATTGTGCTCGCTCCTGTCCTGACTAGACCTGTTAAAAATATTACAGAGGACGAGGAGGAGGCTGGTATGGATACCTATTACGGTGCCACCTTAGATGAGATGTTGGACCTGGACCATCAGCAGGCCCCACTAGCTGTGGATAACACACCCTTAGACTAGGATGTTTTCATTTACAGTATTCTACGGATGATTGTACTTATTGATACTTGGGATCTGGGATTATGTATTATCTTAGACACTTAGACTCTCTGATGTACTTGAGATGTCCTTTCTTTTCAGCAGTTTCATTTATCTATCTATCTGCTATGTTATCATCTATTTTTCTTTGAGTTTTATATCATATCGTGCTTCTTCTTCCTTAGTTGTGATTGAGTCTACTTTTATCATGTTACCCCCATTCGGGGAGTATAAACTGTTTAAGCTTTATATTGTTAGATGTTGTGACCTAGGACAACGTTCTACCGTCGACATTGCGACGTAGGCTGGACGTACCCACGTCTCGTGCCCTTACTCTAGGGTGCGTGTCGTGACAAATTGATAGAGGGGCATAATTACCAGACTTTTGATGAGGTATTAACGGCAACCCGAAGGCATGAGATCACCATTCAGAGGATCACGGCAAGGACTGGGGGTCAGAAAAGATCCTACAGTCAGATTGAAGGAGGAGGGGGAGCAGCGCCCCGAACAACAGTACCATCCCTTGGCATTCGTATTCACGATGTGGCAATACGAGGGCCAGCACCACCACCCATGCAGCAGCAGCAGCAACAGAGGAAGAATCAGCAACCCCCAGTGGGCTGCACTTATTGTGGGAAGGTAGGGCACACTAGAGACGTGTGTCGGGCATTGAACGGACTGTGTTTGATTTGTGGAAATCCAGATCATCGGGTTACCACCTGCCCCATGAATTCGAGGTCAGGAGGACCCTACAACAGTTTTCTGCTCTACCAGCACCAGGGTAGGACAGTATCGAGGACCAGCGGTAGCAGTGAGACCGTTGGCACAACGCCCATTAATGCCGCAGGCTCAGATGTTTCGGCAACAGGGATCGCCGATGCAGCAACACCAGTATAGACCACCCCAGCATCATCAAGGCAGGGGCTAGCAGCAGCACCAGGCTAGGCCACCGCATGGAAACCAGTAAGGAGGTCGAGGGCAGGCATTTATGCTGTCCTTGGAAGAGGCATTAGCATCGGAAGATGTTGTGGCAGGTAACATTCTCGTTGCCTCATATCCCGCAGTAGCATTATTTGATTCGGGAGCATCACACTCATTTATATCTGCACAATTTGCGACACGGCTATGAATGAAGTTCGAGGCATTGCCAGGGAGGTTGAATATACTCGCTGGCAATAGGCTCGTAGGAGTTAGTAGAGTTATTCTAGCATGTAGTGTTGTAGTTTGCGGGCATTTCTTACCCGCCCAGTTGATAGAATTTTCTGTTGGAAATTTCGACATTATCTTAGGCATGGACTGGCTGAAAGACAGTCATGCGATAATAGATTATCGTAGAGGGGGTGTATCTTTTGATATTCCAGGCATGAAGAGATTCACCTTAGTCAGATCAGAGGCAACTCAGCAAAAGCAGGGAGTAGTAACAGCAATGAAAGAAGTTCAAGTTCCGAAGGTAGTTGAAGAATTTCTAGACGTATTTCCCGAAGAACTTCCAGGTCTACCACAGGTAAGAGATATTGAGTTCAGCATAGAATTGGCACCTGGAACTAAACCGATATCAGATCTGGTTTACAGAATGGCGGATTCGGAGTAGGCCAAGGTATATCAGCATATAGACCTCGTTTGGTTCGCAGAATGGAAAGGAAAGGAAACTGATTCCTTGGTATTTCCTTTCCTTTAGGAAATTATAATTCCTATAAACTTTCCTTTCCAGTGTTTGGAAAGATCGGGATTATAACCGAAATATATCTTTAATTTTTATTATAGTGTTTGGTGTTTGTAAGGAAAGGAAACAAAATCAAGTCAATTTTCCAAAAATACCCTCGTGCTAATAAAAATAATTATTACTTAGAAATATTTTTGTCTAAAAGATATTATGGATAAAAATGGTAAATAATACTATGAACATGGATATTTTGGTCAAAACTTTTTGTAATAAATGCGGAAAAGTTGGAGGGAAAGTGATTCCTTAGATAAATGGGAGGAACCACTTTCCCCCTATTTTCCTACCTCTTGGGAATCATTTTTCCTTTCCAACAACATTCCTTTGGCTCCCAAACATAGGAAAGGAATCACTTTCCTTTCCTAAGCTCAAATCCTGGTAACCAAACGAAGCCATAGAGGAACTAAAGGAGAAGAAGTTTATCCAAACTAGTATATCACCATGGGCGGCACCAGTGGTGCTTATGGGGAAGAAGGATGGATCATCCAGATTGTGCATTGACTGCAGGAAGATTAACGCGGCGATAGTAAAGAACAAGTACCTACTACCCAGGATCGACGACTTGTTTGATCAGTTGAGCAGAGCTAGAGTTTTCTCCAAGATAGATCTTCGTTCAGGGTATCATCAAGTGAGGGTTCGGAAGAAGGATATTTCCAAGACAGCATTCAGGTCGAAGTATGGACATTATGAATTCTTGGTAATGCCGTTTGGTTTGACCAATGCTCCAGCAATATTTATGGATTTGATGAACCGCATCTTTATGCCATACTTAGATCAGTTTGTCGTTGTGTTTCTTGACGATATTCTCGTCTACTCTGCTGGTAAAGAGGAGCATGAAGACCACCTCAGAAAAGTATTACAGGTTCTGAGAGAGAACCAGTTGTATGCCAAGCTCAACAAGTGTGAGTTCTGGATGGACCACATTTTATTTTTGGGTTACATCATATCAGGAGCTGGAGTAGCAGTAGATCCCAAGAAGGTAGAAGCAGTAGAGAGTTGGCCAGTACCCAAGACCGTAGCTGATGTACGAAGTTTCTTAGGATTGGCCGGGTATTACAGAAGGTTCGTGTCAGACTTTGCAAGACTTTCAGCACCCATGACCCGCTAGACACGGAAGGATGTGCCATTTGTTTGGTCGGCAGAATATCAGGCATCATTTGAGAATCTGAAGCAGAAGTTGGTATCGGCACCTATTTTTACATTACCAGTTGTTGCGATACGTCAGGTAAAGGACTTGGATGTGTCCTCATGCAGCACGGAAAGGTGATAGCATATGCATCTAGGCAGCTTCGGGACCACGAAAAGAATTACCCAACTCATGACTTGGAGTTGGCAGTAGTAGTATTTGCTTTGAAGCTATGGAGGCATTACTTATATGGTGACCGAGTGAACATGTACACAGACCACAAAAGTCTGAAGTATATCTTTACTCAGAAGGAGCTGAACATGAGGTAGAGAAGATGGTTGGAGTTGATCAAGGATTACGACGTAGAGCTTCAGTATCATCCAGGCAAGGCTAATGTGGTTGCAGACGCCCTTAGCAGGAGAGGTGGCGCATTTATGTTGACGACACAGAAGCTTATTTTAGAAGACCTTCATGAGATGGGCATCGAAGTTATTCTTCCTAGTGATATAGGAGTTCTAACAAGTCTACAAGTTCAATCTGACTTGGTAGACAGGATCAAGGCAGCTCAGGCACAGGACCCAAGAATTCAGAAGCTTAGGGCAGAATGTGAGTTAGGATCAGGAAGGAGATAAGAATTCATGAAGATGGTACACTTAGGTTTGGATCGCGTCTATGTGTGCCTAGTGGAGATATCAGACAGGAAGTTATGGCAGAAGCTCACAGTTTTCAGTATTCTATACATCCTGGAGGGACCAAGATGTACCAAGATATCAATCAACACTTCTGGTGGAATGGAATAAAGAGGGAGATAGCTAGGTTTGTTTTCCGTTGCTTGGTATCTCAGCAAGTGAAGGCAGAACAGCAGAGGCCAGCTGGATTATTGCAACCGCTTCCTATTCCAGAATGGAAATGGGAACATATTACAATGGACTTTGTGACCAGTTTACCGAGGTCACCAAGTGGGAAAGATGCCATTTGGGTGATAGTAGATCGGCTTACGAAGGTGGCACACTTTTTTCCTTTCAGAGCAGGGCAATCTACAGAAAAGTTGGCAGCGTTGTATATGCAACAGATAGTCAGGCAGCATGGGATCCCTGTCAGTATTGTGTCAGACAGAGATACCCATTTTACATCATATTTCTGGAAGAGCTTACATCTACAGACGGACGGGCAATCAGAAAGGACAATTCAGACTTTGGAAGATATGTTGTGAGCCTGTACCCTAGATTTTGGAGGATCTTGGGAGAGCCACCTGCACTTAGTTGAATTTTCATACAACAACAGTTATTAAGCCAGTATCCAGATGGCGCCATTCGAAGCTCTATATGGTAAGAAGTGTAGGTCGCCACTAGCATAGGATGATATTGGGGAGAGGAAGATGCTAGGCCCAGAAATGATTGTTCAGACAGTTGAATTGGTTAAGGGAATTAGAGAGCGACTTCGAGTTGCGCAGGATAGGCATCGTCATTGGGCGGACCAGCATCGTAGGTCGCTAGAGTTTTCTGTTGGGGACCACGTATTCTTGCGGATCTCACCTACCCGTGGGGTCATTAGATTTGGCGTTCGCGGGAAGTTGAGTCCGTGATACGTAGGACCATTCGTTATCCTTGATAGGGTAGGCGATGTTGCTTATCGTTTATCCCTTCCACCTTCGTTACGAGTGGTGCATGACGTATTTCATGTATCTCAGCTGCAAAGGTATGTATCGGACCCAAGCCATATCCTTGATAATTCTGAGCTGGTTGTTGGTACCAACCTGTCTTACGAGGAGCAGCATGTGTCCATCTTGGACCGAAAAGAAAAGATACTCAAGAACCGAACAATTAACCTTGTCCGGGTTGTTTGGGGTCATCACTCTTTGGGAGAGTCAACGTGGGAACGTGAGGATGATATTCGATCACGATATCCGCACCTGTTTGACTCACAAGGTATATCTCTTTCTGTATACCTTGATCGTATTAGCTCCTCATGCCTGTCACCGCATGGATAGAACTACTTGATATCGTAGATTGTTAATATAGATATATTATCTGCTAGTTAATATTGAAGAATGATTGCTTGCTCAAGTTTCTTGCACCTAGGTTATCTTAGTTTTGATATTCCTATCCTGCTTGGATTTAAAATTCCGAGGACGAAATTTTTCTAGGGAGGGTAGAGATGTCACTTCCCGTTCCCGGAATACGTATTTTTAGACATATACTGCCTTAATATATTTATTTTATATTTATCATGTATTGTTCTGTAATTAAACCTCTTTAATTTCATGTTAATTAATTTCCTACAATTTTATTTCTGTATTTTATTTTCTGCTTTCACACTCTGCTTTAGCTTTACTTTGGGTTCGGCTTGGACTGGTTTAGTTAAGTTGGTTCATCATGAACCGAAACAAACCCCCCACCTACTACCACCCCCTTCCATTTAAAGCCCACCCCTTTCTCTCTCTTCATTACTTCACCATTAATCTTCTTCTTCCTCATAACTCCTCCCCCACCTACCAGCCGCCAAGGCAAGTGCCAAACTTGCTTCTTGATGGATCTCCATTTTATTGTTCTATCATCTTCCTTACTTGATCTTAAGCCTCTTTAGTACTTAGCATTTTCAATTTCCATGGCTCATTTCTTGTAGATCTAAGTTTTGTGCATTTTTGGATTTCTTAGGTTTTGATCTAGTAGACTTTTTTATCTTCAAGTTTTAATGGTTCCATGTTGTAGAGAATTTTGTTTTACCCAATTTTGACCTATGGAAGTCCAGATTTGGGCTTGGAATGAAGGATTTATGGAGCTTGGAAGTAAGGTCTTCATGGTTGTTCTTCTCGGAATAGTGGAGAAGAAGTGCAGTACTTAGCCGCATGAGTTTTTCATGCGGTAAGTCATTCTTGAGCCGCATGCAGTATCTCAGCCGCATGAAATGTTTCGGCCGCATGCAGCGTCTGGCCGCATGTTATAATTTCGAGCCGCATAAAGCTTAGGCTTAATTAGCCGCATGACCCGTCGCCGTTTCGGCCGCAGGAAGTTATATATAATATATATATATATATATATATATATATATATATATATATATATATATCCTGGCCGCATGGGCTTAGTCAGCAGCATAAGCTTGATCCGCCGCTTGCCGCATAAAGATCAGCCCGAGCCGCATAGAGTTATCTGACCGCATGAGACTTACCTGCCGCATAAAGGTTTGCACTCATTTTTAGCCGCATGGCGCTGATCATTTTCAGCCGCATGGCACTGCGTGACTTCTCAGCCGCATATAAGCTTGCACCTATCTCAGCCGTATGGAATTTTCTCTGGCCGCATTAGCGCATGTTGACCGTAGCCGCATGAGACCCCCTTAGTTTCTAGCCACATAGGGCTTTGCTAATTTGGCCGCATGAGTCAATAATTTTCCAGCCGCATGAATGCTAGCCATAATGCCTTTTTGGCTTATTCTTGTTTCAAATTGACATTGATTGAGATTGATTGACATTTATTATCATTTATTGATTGATTTGGCACTTATTAACATTAATTATTGTCTTGACATTAATAAACGAGGATTGTCATCTTAATTTAATAATTGATCATGCGTTCCTAGTTGGAACTAAGAGACTGGCTACTCGTCTTATTGAAATGAATGAATGAGACACGTTCATGTTAATTATGAACTATTGAAATCGACTGGCTGATCCCGAATATTGGCATACAGGCATATACAAGCTTCAATTTATTTATTTATTTATTTATTTATTTATTTATTTATTTATCTTACCAAAGCAGTATGTGTACTTTATGGTGAAGGCATAATTATTTCGTGGTTAGTTTTGATTGTTGCATTACGCTATATAAGACCTACAACCTAACCGCACGGGTATCGTTGTAGGGTTGTGCATATCGTACCCCGTACGAAAGTACTCATTCTGAATGACCACGATCCACGGCATGGGACTTCACTCAACGTAGAGACTATTAAGTTAAATAAAATAATGATTACATGGAGAGAATGGATTCTCGAGTTCTTACATGGCAGCTCTCTTGGGACTATTAAGTACCCGACAGGCCGGCTGGTTCCTACAGATACTGCAAATCTACCACACGGGCAGGGAGCGGTATCTGCTTATATTATTTATTGTATATTGTATATTGACGACGGGCGTCCCACTGGGACTCGTCTAATTTATGATTGGTGCAATTGATTGACGGGATAGACTAGCCTTGCTTGCATATAGTAAGAACTGAGGAATCCTTTATTGTATAATTCCAAGATAACTTGGAACTCACAATAGCAAGCCGTAGTAGTTGCATGGCCGTTTAAATTGATTTGTTTGTGTACTGTACCTACTCTGTTACATAACTGAGATGATCAGAATGTCAGGACATGACGGACCAACTTCTGTCATTGTTTGGTTGGGAGGTTGGTTCGAAGTGTCGTAATATTATGTGAATCCTAGTAGATAGAAGAGATCTATTATCATATTCTCTTCTTACTGGCTTCATTCCTCATATTGTGCTCCCTTGCGGTACTTGCTATTAGAGGTCTAACCTCTCTGGTTTTGCATGGCCAGATTCAGAGCCGGTCCCCGAGGATCCAGCTTACTTCTACCTCCAAGATGGTCAATACTAGAGGGATGAACGCAGGAGGACTCGAGTGGGTTTCTTACTTCACCGCTCGTTTTGTTAAATACTTTATACTTTGCCGTTTGGCACCGACATGTTAGTCGGATTGTCTTGTACCTACTTTTGCATAATTGTAACTAAGTCAAGCAGCAGCTGATAACAATTGTGTATACTTGCTACATCATCTGGCTGTGTTTTGTAAAGCCAGATATCAAGAACATTTTGACTGAGCATTTGGAATGCCTTACTGCTTTATCTCACATGTTCTCTATTTCTGTTTCTTGTTTGAATGATTGAGACAATAGATTTGAAATGACCATAGTGAGACTTTTATGTAGTATGCACCCCCTCGTCTTATTAGACAGCATTGATCGTATTATACGGTATTCATCTACCCGTAATACGTAGCTGGCTGAGTCATTCCCCCGCTCTCCAGTATTCTGGTTCTGGGGCGTGACATACTTGATGCTCCATAATAGATACGACTCAACCGAGTCGTATCCAACTTGACACACATCTCCACGACTCCAGCGGATACGAACGCAAAGCAACACGAACACTGGACACGAACACAATTGACATTACCCCTTTCCAAATACGACCTAACAGAGTAACTTAATTGAAAGTAATTACCTAGAGAAAAAGAACGCAAGGGAAAACTCGAGTTCAAAGGATAGCACTCAACTGCTCTTAGTTAACTAGCAACTCTCTGCTCAGACATTAAATCAAACAGTTTCCACGCAGAAATTAGATGACAAAAATCGAAGTAAAATCATGACCTCTCTGATGAAGAAATTAGAAAAAATGTGGATAAACTTACCCAAAATTCCAATCATGGCTTCCTAGTTCACCCAATCCTATATCCAATCAGAACCGACTAATGTTAACAAGAATAGTCGACAACCAAGGATCGATCATCACAATTCATAAATTCCATATCATTATTGAATTAAGCTTACTACAAATTAACACTCACCAAAATACAGGTCGAACCGTTGGAAAATAATCTGGTTTCGAGACTCCGACTGGATCGATACTCGATCTTCCTTAAATCGGTCGATCGATGGAACCAGAAGAGTAATCGTGCAGAAATTGATACTCGACCACTGATGTCTGAGTGTAGATCTGTAGTTTACAGATCATGGATAAATGTTGATCAATTTAAATGAACGGAAGAATCGGTCGGAACGAAACTTACCTATATCGGCACGATCGACTGCTGATAACAAAATATACTGGAGAAAATAGGAGTGCTAAGGAGACTCGAAGAAGGTGCTGTCAGGAGCGCTTGTATCGCCGAGTCGACGAGGTGTTGTTGCTGTCATCGGGATCCTCGTCTTCAACTCCTAGAGAATAAATTGGATGGCTGCTGACGAGTCAGACGCTCGGAAGAGCGGAACCGCCGGTCGTCGTCGCCATTTCCCCTATCTAAGAACCGCCGGCGAGAATTAGGGCTCGGCTCGAAATGAGGAGAATGAGGTTCTCTCTCCTCAGTTGAAAATAAATAAGAGATGCACTTTTGCAACTAGGCCCTCCCGCCCAAAAATATTTCAAAACAGCCCCTCCCTGCTCAGATTAATTGCATCTAGATCCTTCCCCTTTTCAATAATTACAAAAATTTCTAAGAATTTAGTTAAAGAGTTGGTTAAAGAGTGGGGACCATTCTAACAAGATTTTAAAAATTAGTTATTTTCCAAAAATTCAAATCTCCCTACAAAATAATTATGAAATATTTATTCAAAACATTTAATCAACAACTATTATTATTTGAAATGATTTTAAAATCAAACTTATATTTCTCAAAATAGGGAGGTGGAGTTACAAATCTCCCCCCTTAAAATAATTTTATCCTCGAAATTCGAGAGACAACAAAAGAAATTCATAATAAATTTGTTTCAACACAAGTCATTTATTGAATTTAAATTTTTTGAAAACAAGAATACAATCAAGCAAACAAACTAGGATAGCGCTCTCGCATCCCATCCTCATGCTCCCATGTGGACTCTCCCGAAGAGTGATGTCTCCACATAAAGTGGACAAGTGGAATAGTCTGATTCTGTAGGCGCTTCTTCCTCCGATCAAGGATCTCCACTGGCTGCTCCTCATAGGTCAAGCTTGGACCCACCTCTAGCTCTGAATAGTCCACCACATGGCTCGGATCTGGAATGTAGCATCGAAGCTGGAACACGTAGAAAACGTCGTACATTTCCTCCAAGCTAGCTGGTAGTGCCAGTCGATATGCCACCTCGCCAATCCGTGCAGTCACGTCGAAAGGCCCGATGAATCTCGGACTGAGCTTTTCGCCTCTGCCGAAATGAATGACCCCTCGGGTTGGCGAGATCTTCAGGAACACCCTTTCTCCAACTGTGAACTCCAGTAGCCGTTTGCGGCTGTCCGGCTAGTGCTTCTGCCGATCCTGTGCAACTCTGAGACGCTCCCTGATCAGTCTGACCTTATCAGCTGAGTCTACCACCATCTCTGGCCTAAGCATAGTCCTCTCGCCAATGTCGTTCCAAGATAAAGGCGTGCGACATCTCCCCCCATATAGCACAACGAATGGGGTCATCTCGATGCTAGCCTGATAAATGTTGTTAAAGGTAAACTCCACTAGATGCAAGTGATCCTCCCACGAACTGCCGAAATCAAATGTACAAACCCGCAGCATGTCCTCCAGCGTCTGAATGGTCCTCTCGGACTGTCCGTCCGTCTGTGGATGATAGGCGGTGCTGAACTTTAACTGTGACCCCAAGCTCAGCTATAGACACCTCCAGAAATGTGATATGAAATGGCTGTCCCTGCTTGAAATGATGCTCACCGGCACCCCATAAATCCGCACAATCTGTCGCATGTAGAGGTCTGTAAGCTTCTCGGTCGACAGCCCTACCTTGAATGGAATGAAATGAGCAGACTTCGTCAGTTTGTCCACGATAACCCAAATAGCATCCTTGCCACTAGGCGTACGCGGTAAACCAGAGACGAAGTCCATGGTGATATGCTCCCACTTCCATTTTAGGATAGGTAAAGACTGGAATAATCTTGCTGGTCTCTGGCGCTCTATCTTGACTTGCTGGTACACATGGCATCTGAAAACAAATCTGGCAACCTCTCTCTTCATCCCATACCACCAAATATACTCTCACAGATCCTTGTACATCTTGGTAGACCCAGGATGAATAGAATACTGCGACTGATGGGCTTCCTGCATTACCTCCTTCAACAAATCCTTGGTCGCACACAACTGATTCCCGTGCCTTAGGGATCCATCCCTGCAATGGTGAAGTTATCGAGCAATCCCGCCTCTGCCTGGCCTCTGAGACATCGGAGTCCCTCATCTAGAAACTGGGCCTCCTTGATCTTCTCTAACAGTCCTGACTGTATCTAAATGTGCATCAGCTGCCCTCCAATTCCTGAAAGAATAATCTCGATCCCCAGACTCTCAAGCTCCTCCAAAAGATGCTGATCCATAGTGAGAAACATAGCAACAGGATATCGACTAAGAGCATCTGCTACCACATTCGCCATTCCAGGGTGGTACTGCAGATTGATGTCAAAATCCTTCATAAGTTCCAGCCATCTGTGCTGCCTCATATTCAGCTCCTTCTGAGTAAAAACATACTTCAGGCTTTTGTGGTCCGTGAAGATGTCCTCTCTCTCTCCATATAAGTAGTGCTTCCACAATTTCAAGGCAAAAAATGACTGCTGCAAGTTCCAAGTCATGTGTAGGGTAATTCTTCTCATGAGGCCTCAACTGTCTAGAAGCATAAGCAATGACCCTCTTGTTCTGCTCAAGCACACATCCCAAGCCCTTCCCTGAAGCATCGCTGTAGATGACGAATCCTCCCGATCCAGATGGAAAGCTAGAACTGGCGCTGTAGTGAGTCTTCTTTTCAATTCTTCAAATGCTGACTAGCAGGCGTCGCTCCAGATGAACTCCTCGTCCTTCCGCGTAAGATTCGTCATTGGCTCTGCTATCTTGGCAAAATCTTTCACGAACTTCCTGTAGTAACCTGCTAGACCCAGGAAACTACAAATCTCAGCTACTGACTTGGGAGGTGCCCATGCTGTCAACCCCTTGATTAAATTTTTTCTTTATTTTATTAAAATTTTATACCATTCATTATTAACTCATGTATATTGGTTATATTTTTGTTTTACTTTAAATATCAACAAAGGGACCAGATGGTTAATATAGGACTTCATAGGGACCTTTGTGTAAATTAGCCTTAATTCAAATATTTCTTTTTCAACCGCAACCTCAACTCCTGGATACGAATTCAATTTGAATTCAAAGCTCAGATCAAAACAAATCCTTTCAACCAATCTCTCCATTACCTCAAGTTTTTCAAATTAGATGTATATATATATGGAGTTAGCAGTAAAACCCTAAACATCCTCATCTTCTTCCCACCGCTAAAGGCAGTCGAGCAAGGAATCGGAGAAGCATTCGAGTGTTCAGATCCCGACCTTAATAGGTATATAACCCTGTTCTTTAATTTACAGTTCTTGAATATATGCATTTAAGTGTTTGAGGTTATGTCTAAGAGGATCGATGAGTTGTTGTCAATAGGTGAACCCAAGACTATATAGATAGGAGGAGGGGGAAGCTTGGTGTCATACACAATATAGAGATTTCTCCTGTTTACACATTCAGTAGGATATTAAATCGTAAATACAAATACCTACGTGTTCGACTAACAGGTAACAGACCAAAGGATATGTGCATACGTAGAGTTGATAGGCAGGTTGTATAGGAAGTTGCCTACAAGCTTGTCTAGGTGTGCCAAAAGCATTTCTGTATCAGCCAATACCTAAGAGTATCAGTCATTCGACTGATGTATCGGTTACTCGACTGTTGTACCAGTCTTTGGGCAGCCATATCATGCTTTGAGTAGGTACCTAGCATTTCTATCTGTATGAGTAATTTGACAGGTACTTGTTCTGCTAAGATGCAATTACCTTTACTTTGCACCATTTGTACCTTCGTTTAACTATGAGAGATTATTCGAATGACAGAGGGAATGGTTCAGCCTACAGTAAGGAGTAATTAGTGTCTTGATATATGAGTATCAGAACCAAGAGTAGGATGGGTGGTAAGACCCAAGTCACTGCTTGCTAGTAGGCCACCCCCAACTCCAAGGTTGAAGTAATCAGGAAACACTATAAGACAGTAAGGGGTTCTTTGGTTTCCATTGGGGCTTTCCTATGGAACTATATCAGTTGGATCAAGTAGGGATTAGCCTTATTGCTTTTACATGTATGTCCACTTGAGTTTAGGATAACATCCAGTCCCTCTAAAAACAAACTACTCATGAGTTAGCATTAATGGTAGGTTCAGTCCTTTGGAATTTAACCCAACCTAGTAGCAGAACATGGAAATACTGGTATAGTTTCCTGTCTTATGATTATTTAGATTTGTTCTTCCTTATATACTGCCAATAACTTAGCCCCAAGCAGTCTAACTAACTGCATAGCAAACGAAAGCGTTGAAGGACTGGCTATCTGTACTTCAAACCTTACCTCCTCTTTCAGCCCCCATGTACTGACTCATTAGGCAAGCTTCAGTGATTCCCTATATCCTTTTAGACAACTTCTAGAATTGAGATTCATATTCATGCACACTTTCTTATTATTTGAGAAGTTTCAATTCAATAACCTGGTCTGTAAACTGAGTTATCCTGAGATAATGCTAAGATTGTGTAACCAAGTTGTGTGACTGTCAGTTATAGGGAGTTCCAGTATAGACCCAGATCATACTGGTATCAGGTGGCACTCATCTTTGGATAGAACACATTGGGGTTGGATCTGGTACCAAATGACAATGGGTGGACAGGGAATTTGCTATGGACTTTAGTGAAGTTATTAGAAACAGGAAGCCATTTTCAGATAAGGGACTAGTTGGTATCAGAGGTTGGGATACCATAGAAACAGTAGCAGGATACCCAGCAGGTATCAAATGGTTAAGTCTAAGAAGAGCAGGTGGATAACATGATTCATATACCAGGTGTGTATGAGGATTTGGGAGTTTGGAGGCAGGCATAGGGTTCAGGAATTGGGAAGCAACAGGTTGCATCGAGTAATAGTTATCTAAGGCAGGGGACTGGTACCAACATGCCTTGTATATCAGTCATCAAAACAAGGGTACCATCCTATAAGAGTGGATTAGTTAGTATGATAGGCATAACAATGTACATGGGGTCCCCTGTACTCAGGATTCAGTAAAGCACTGATCCATGAGTACCCACATGTTCAGAAGAGGGACAGGTGAGAAATGGATAGGTGTGTACAGATTAGTACAAGTTTCCTGCTCTGTACATTACAGAGATTGCTAAGAGGACCTATGTAGGAGTATTGAGGTTGTTAGAGCTAAGGGGGGTACCATAGTATACCATAGTGACATTATGGTTAGAAGGGTCGTACAGGGTTGAGTTATGGTCAAACCGCAATGAGATAAGTTGGGTTTTACTAGTGTCAGTTAATTAGGAGTCAGTTGTACTTATATTACAGGGGTAACACCAAACAATGTCCTCGCATGTCATGCATCAGACACACTAACATTATGGATATTACAAAGTGACAAGTATAAAGGAAATATCAGCCAAGTATTGTAGGGGTCACCCATATGTTCTGTAAGGGTAGAGAGTACCAATGGGCACAAGTCCTAGAGGAGCAGGGAGTAGGACCATAGGCTTACCATTTTAAGAGGAATATGTACTAAAGGGTTGGGTTATGTGTGAAGGTCAGTAGTCATAGGTCCAAGTGTTCCAGTTAACACTTTCATGTAGTTGAAGTACCACTAATAAACATATGGAGGGTGAGTAACTAGGTATAGAAGAGAACAAAAGACTGAAATCCCAATTAGATTATAAGAAGAGTTAGTGTTGCTCTAAAAAGCCTTCATAATAATAAAACCCAAGTAGGTAGTATTCAGTGTTGATTAGAGCTATTGATAGTTTCCAATTATCAAACAGGTTACTTGGATTTCGATACGGATTCTTGACCTGTATCCGCAGCTCAGGACCACAGGCAAGTATACCTTGCCTTTCTTACAGCTTTATTTACATGCACTGTCTTTCATTATTCTCATTATTATTGACATGTACTTTTTATATCCTGCTTGTATACTTTATCATTGCTATACAGGCCATGTTCACAGTTAGTGTTGTGTTTTATTGAACGTGTTCACACTTGTATCTCGATTGAGTCGTGTCATGGGTCGAGAAGTCATAAACTGAACTACTATACCTTTGTGTCTTGAAATCTTGAAGCTAACCTGCGAGTCCACATTAGGGGCGTGGGTTAGTAGTTATTGGTCCACACCTGCGAGTCCACATAAGGGGCGAAGGTGATTTCTGAAGCTAACCTGCGAGTCCACACTAGGGACGAGGGTTTGAGTATTCGATTTGGTTATCCGTTGACATCTTGACATGAGTTCTCTCATCTTCGTTCAGCAGTTCAATTATGCGTCGTCAGTGCACAGATTCGTGTTTTATAATTGCTTAGTTTTACTTATTTATTCTGGATTTTTCTCCATGCATGATAAACTATTAGAAAGGCTCATTTTTATGTATGTTACTAGTCCTCTGAGGACCTGATGATTGTTTGCCATTGATTGTAAAAGTACAGAACAATTATCGGAGGACTGAACTTAGACTCACAATACAAACTCGCTCGTACAAAGAAAGCCTAGGGACGAAAACCTAGGTACAGCAGTCTAAGTACGATTGTTTATTTTAGATTCTGGGGGGTGACGATAGAGGCTCGGGAAAGCGACGGCCGCTCTGCCTTACTCCTTGGACGATCGGTACGCAGCCTTGACTCGGGAAAGATCTGCTTGGTCGTTGACGAAGAAATGCCTTCTTGCTCTCTCTCTGATTGCTCTCCTGGCTTCTCTCTCTCTCTGTGTATATTCTCTCTCTGACTATGGGGGAAGTCTCTCTGTGTATACGTATTCTTCTCTGGTTTTTTTTTGTATATCTCTCTATCTATTACAAGGGAATGGCACCTTGCTATTTATAATAGTGGGATGTGATCACTAGGGTTGCCAATGATTAGCTCTTGGAGATGGCGGCGGCCTGGAGATTGATCAATCCAGGCCGTTCGTTTTCGATTGTGACGAATCAGAGCCAATAAGGGTAGATTACACCAAATTCCCATTAGCAATTAATGTTGATTGGCATAAATCTTCCTTATAATGATTCTCTAATATCTGCGAATAAATCAAATTTATTCTCCTGCCACGTGCCCCAGATCACTGGGATTCGACCCGATCTTGGATTGCCATAAATCTGGGAGATTGATCGGCTGAGGACACGTGTCCTGAGAGCCAATGGTCACTGATTGCGCATACAGATTGGGCCGCATGAGATTTGGGCCGCATGAATTTTGGGCCGCATAAGACTTGGGACACGTATCAGGGCTGTCTGGACAGTGGCCCCCTCCTTCAGACTTCTGAATCATATGATGAGCCGCATGAACCGCATAATGGTGTGTCTGCTTGAGCCGCATGGGCATAATCTTCTTGAGCCGCATAGGGATGATTCCACTCGAGCCGTATGGGACAGCTTCACTCTGAACCGCATGGGAAGTCTTCACTTCGAGCCGCATAAGCACACCCACGTGGCAGGGCCACGTGGCATTTTGTTGCTCTCCAGGGATCGTGTCTGAGATTTCTTTCTCTTCCCTAGAGATTCATCATCATGACATAGTCATAATTACCTGCTTTGGTGTCAGGTCTGTCAACTTTTCAGAGGGGTCAGCCGTCAAAGCAATTAATACAGCATAGATCGGAGGGGAGCACTGTCACGCCACATGTCTTCTGAACCGCATGGAATGCCTCCGGCCGCATAGCTCCTTATGCCGTATGACTCCCTGAGCCGCATGCGTTTTCTGAGCCGCATGGGTCTTTCTTGGCCGCATGAGTCAATTTCTTTAGTATTTTCCATGCTTCTACAGGACCCCCTTCAAAGTTTTCAATTTGTAAAATTGAAATACTTTGAACAAGAAGCAAGGCCGTATTAGCCACATATGCAATCCCGACCGCATAGATGTCCTGGCTGCTTGGATGTGTTATTCGCATGACTATTTCAGCCGCAGGGGGTGTGTTAGCCGCATAGATGGTCCAGTCCACGTGTGCAGGTCTTTATTTATCTCCAAGTTGCTTCAGCGCCGTCTTTGTAGGGGGAATCTCAAGGGTCAGTTCATTAAATCTTTTTGGATTTGGTGCCTTGGGTGAATCTTGGAGACGAAACCCAAGGAGTCGGTTTCGCTCTTCAAGAGTCGGTCATTGGCCCACGTGTCCGCCTTCTCCCCTCCTCCTATAAATAGGAGGGGTTTGAAGAGAGAGAAGACTTCTTTATTTTCTTTCTTCTCTTATCTCGCTTGCCTTTCTTTTCTTCGATAATTGATGGCTCCTAAGAAGATCGTGGCAGTGAAGGGCAAGAAGGCGGCCTCCACTTCCACCTTGGGTGCGGTTGCTGCCCCGCCCGTCGTCGTGCCTGCGATATTGTGGTGATGTTCTCCCCCGTATAGGAGATATATTTGTGGACCTGTTACCCATGGCGTACCTTGGTTTTAGGTAGAGATAACAAGTTTCGGTCAGGATGCCTGAAACAGCTATAACAAAGTGGTTATGGGTGCTCTTGGTATTGAGAAAAGAATTGCCGTAGAGCAGCTGGGCTCCTGGGGCATGATGAGGTGATGGGTTTGTGTTAAGAAATTTAGCTGAGGATATTTGTGGGCCATTACCCTTGGCATACCCTGGTTTAGGATACGGGTAATAGGATGAAAGAGAACTGACATACTTGCTCAGAGGTAATGAGGACATGGTAAGTAGGAAAGTTTTTTGAATCGTAGAGTCTTCCTACTCAGAGGTAGTGAGTACATGGCAGGAGCGAACTCGACGGAGGGTATTGGTGGTCAACAGAGGACATTTGTGGTCAACAGAGGACATTTGTGGTCAATAGAGGACATTTGTGGACCCATTACCCTTGGCGTACTCCGGTTGTGGGTACAGGTAATAGGTCGAAAGGGGATCATCATACTTACTCAGAGGTAATGAGGACATGGCAAGTATGAAGGTTTCTTCGACGGAGCCTTCCCATTCAGAGGTAATGAGGACATGACAGGAGTGGGCTCAATGAAGGGGGGTACGTAGAATAACTCAGAGGTAATGAGGACATGGAAATTCTATGTAGGGGTGATTTGTTTTTGGCAGAAATGGGACGACTCAGAGGTGATGAGGACATGGTCGTCTCGGAAATTTGTGGATCCGTTACCTTTGTTGTGCACTGGGAGTGCAGGTATTAGATCATGAGGGAGGATCTCTTGTAGGAAGAAAGTTCAGCGGTATGATCATACATAACTTTCTACCTGAAAGAGTGACCAGGATGTGAGTTCAGAGGCACCATCGGGTACATGACTCGAGAATCTGGAGAATGGTGAGTGTGAGTTCAGCGGTACCAGCGGATACATGACTCGAAGATCTGGAAAATTATGGGGTGAGTTCATTGGTACTAGCGGGTACATGACTCGACAATCCATGAATGTTGGAATCAAAGTGTAAGTTCAGAGGTACCAGCAGGTACATGACTTGGAAATTTGGGATATCTTTATGGAAGAAGGGCATGAGTTCAGCGGTACACGCGGGTACGTGACTCGAAAATCTGTGAATGTTGGAATCAAAGCGTAAGTTCAGAGGTACTAGCAGGTACATGACTTGGAAATTTGGGGTATGAGTTCAGCGGGACAAGAGGGTACGTGACTCGATAAGTTGGAAAATTAGGGGGTTGAGTTCAGAGGTACCAGCGGGCACATAACTCGAAACTCTGGAAAATGTTGTTTAAACATAGTATTTCTTCAGGAACTTGTCGTTGATGGGCAACATGAGCAAGTCTCCGTTCTGCTTGGCGAGGCGGTAAGCACCATTGGAGAACACGGCCTCAATGATAAATGGGCCTTCCTATTTTGGCTGGAACTTGCCGGTGGTCTTGTGAGTCATGACCATTGGCCTCCTGACTGCCAAAACAAGATCGCCCACTTGGAATGTTCTGACTTTGACCTTTTTGTTGAAGGCTCCTGAGATGCGTGCTTGGTACAATTCGATCCTTTGCTGGGCTAGGAGGCATTTTTCATCTAAGGCCTCTAACTCTTGTAGTCGACGTCGGTAGTTATCATCCGTTGTCAATTGATAAGTGAGGGCGACTCGGGGTGAGGGAATCTGAGTCTCTAATGGGGGAACTGCCTCACTCCCGTACACCAGAAAGAATGGTGTATTCCCGGTGGCTGTTCGAACCGTGGTGCGATAAGCCCATAAGCACTCGCCGAGCTTCTCGTTCCAGTCGCGTTTGTTGGAGGAGACAAATTTCTTGAGGAGTTTGATGATTGTTTTATTGAATGCCTCTGCTAACCCGTTTGCTGCCGGGTTGTATGGTGTCGAAGCGACATTCTGAATGCGGTGTTTGTCGCAGAATCGGTAGAATGCATGGCTTATAAACTGCGGGCCATTATCATGGATGATCCTTCGGGGCAGTCCAAAGCGGTAGATGACGTGGTGCTTTAGGAAGCTGATTACGTTCGAAGTCTTGACTTCGGCGAGTGGGACAGCCTCTGTCCACTTTGAGAAGTAATCAGTGATCGCAAGTATGAAGCGATGTCCTCGGGAGGAAGGTGGGGTGATTGGACCAATGATATCCATTCCCCATGCTTCGAATGGCCAGGACGCCACTGTCGGATGTAGAAATTTGGATGGTTGGTGAATGAAGTCTGCGTGGACTTGACAGGCCTTGTATTTTCAGGCATAATCTATTGCATCAGCCACCATCGTAGGCCAGTAGTAGCCCATTCGGCGAAGGCGGTCTTGCAGCTTAGGGCCAGGCTGATGGGCCCCGCAGACACCGTTATGAGCCTCTCGTACGGCTTTTTTGGCTTCTGCGTTCGACAAGCACCGAAGTAGTAATCCGTCGTAGGAGCGGCGATACAGCATTTTCGTCTCTATATCGTAGAAGAATCTGAGAGAACGCCGTCTGATAGAAGTAGCCTCCTTCGGGTTCTCGGGCAGGATGTCGTAGACCACGAAGTCTATGAATGGTTGTCTCCAGTCTGGCGCTCCGTCGATCATCTGAGCAGTATAACTCGCCATGGCTTGAACATTGTTCTTGGGGCAGACCAGCTCATGGCCGATTGTATCGACCGAATGATGAGAGTGGTTTGGCACTGCTAGGGAAGCAGCCAGGCCTGCTAGGGCATCAGCTTCGATATTTTGGAGTCTGGGGACGTGTTCGATGAAGAATCCCTCGAATGATGAGATAATGTTGATCGCTATTTGGTGGTAGGGGATCATGTCTTCATGGCAGACTTCGTACGTCCCCCGAATCTGGTTGACGATTAATTGCGAATCGCCGTATGCTTCAAGGTATTCTACCCCCAGTTCTCTTGCAAGTTGGAGGTGGATTGTCAGAGGTTCTTCTGATCCCGTGGTTGCTTCAACATCAGTTTGTTCATTTCCTCCTTCAAGGTGCCTCTTCGACTTTTCGTATAGGCAGGAGTCCGAGTAATAAGATTCGACCCCTTTGAAGGGATCGATGTCAGCAAATTCTGTCCTCACGAAGCCGTGCTTGTCGACATATTTGAAGCATTGGTATAGCGTGGAAGGCACGATCATGTAATCGTGTATCCAAGGGTGCCCCAAAAGGATGTTGTATGAAGTGTCGGCATCTATGACGTAGCAAGTGACTTCTGATTGGAGATCGCCAATCTGACATTTCAGACGGATCTTCCCGATTGGGTAGCTCCTGCCCGAATTGAACCCGCTGATGGCGGTGTTTGTAGGGGTCAGGCGATGCATCGGGATGCGAAGATGATGCAGTAGTCCTTTTGGAATGATGCTTATGGAAGACCCAGGGTCAATGTGCATCCGGTCCACCTTTATATCGCCGATGTAGCCTGTGTAGTACAATGGACGATCGTGTAGATTAGTCTTGATGAGCATGTCTTGTTGAGTGAAGACGATGTTGGGCATTGCTCCCGTACAGGTACTGTCTTGGAGGTTTGCAGACTGATTTTCTCCCGTGAGATTGACCTGAGCCAGGTACGCGTCAGCATTTTGAAGTGCATCGCTCAAAGCTGTGCGGACATCCTTTGAGAGCCTCAGGAGTTCATATAAGGACAATTTGGCCGGTGTATTGGCCAATTGCGCCAAGATGTCGAAGTTGTAGGGCCTCTCCAGCCCCTGAGATGTTTCCTTTCGGAGGGATTTGTCGAAGCGAGTCTCCTTCGGCCTAGGCTTGTCGGTCGTCGAAGGCTGAGCCGGTCCCGGAGCATCCGTGGTAATGGACGGATGATCATCAGTCGAGTTTTCAGCCATAGGTTGAGATTGTGCTCCGGATCGAGTAACAACGGCCGTGACTTCCTCTTCATCTGCTGAGGTGGTACGGCAGGATCTGACTTTTCCACTTTTCTTTTTAGAAGATGGAGTGGACTGAGTTACCTCGTAGACTAGGTCCGGATGGACCCACATGATTTCCCCTCGTGAGGTGGTGAGGGGTACTAGACCAGCTGCTTGAGCAGGCAGGAGATTAGCAATCTCCATCGTTGCCAGAGGGATGGGTATAACCCCGTCCTGGGTCTCTGTTGGAGGGAAGCTGCCGAATTGTACGGACACCATGTTGGCTGCCACGGTTACCTCCTCGAAATCGATGGCCAGAGCGTTTGAATCGATGAGGTTTTGGATATATCCTTTCAGTTGGTAGCAGTCGTGCGTAGCATGGTGGACCTAGCGGTGGTAATGGCAGAACTTTGGGTTCTCCAGATCAGCCGGCCGAGGCTCCCGTCTTGGTGGAGGAAGCTGAATCCTATCTCCTTGTATGAGCATGTCCAAGATAGGCTTGACGTGACTGTCTTCAAAAGAGTAAGTGATTTGAGGCCATTGTTTGTCCGCAGGTTGCGACTCAGGCTTCTGGGCTGTATCGGCCACCATAGCCTGCTTGCCTCTGTTGTCCCGGTTGTTGGAGGGGCTACCCCCATTGTCGTTGGTGGTACTGGGACGCTTGCTCTTGTTCTCTCCCTCTGAGATATGTAATCCCAGTTGGCGAGCCTTTTTTAATCGTTCTTCGGCACTTGTAGCACTAATGATAAAAGCCTTCCAGTCCTTCAATTGACTCTCGCCCATCAGAGACTGATTGTTGGGAGTAGTCTCTTTTGGCAAATTTCGATCAAGGAGGAGTCCAGGTTGCCAGATGGTAACTTCATTGCGGTTTGACGAAACCGCTCAATGTAATTCCTCGTCAGCTCTTTCTCTCCTTGAATGACATCCATGAGGGTAGACATCGTGATGTCCTGTCCTACCTCATAGAACCTCTCCAAGAACAGGCGTTTGAAGCCAGCGAAGGAATGGATGCAATTGTCCGGCAGGTTGCGGTACCAATCGAAGGCGACTCCTTCCAATGCCCCAATAAATAACCGTGTCAGGATAGCGTCATCATGGGGCAGATGGTCGGTAGTGACCTCGAAGTAAGTGATGTACCGACTTGCTAAGGTCTTGCCATCATAGGGGTTGATATTGAACGGCTTATATCTTGATGGGAATGGAACATCCCTCCATTCAGCAGGATATGGTTGCCGTATTCTGAAGTCTTGAGAGTTTTCTCTGGCGTGGAACATGGCTCGGAGCTCTTGAACTTCTCTCCTTACTTCTTGGGTCTCATCTGTCGCATTCGGAGCCGTTACTTCGGGAGGATTATTGCCCGGGTTCGGTGCCGCCGAATTTGAATCTACGTTGATTGGAGGACCCGTGCTTGTCTGGCCAGGTGTCACCCCCTGCAGATTAGGAAGTGCTGCTTTGATCTCGTCTATAGACTTGACCAAGGCGTGCAATATGGCCTCCAAAGTGTCGATGCGCTGGCGATCACCGGAACCGCCTTGATTGTTGTCTGTCATGAACACCGTCTTCACATGAGGAGTGACGGAAGGAGTGGTGGAGGATGTACCCTCCGAGTCATACCCGTGCATCGAGAAATCATCAGGATATGTAGGGATGTTCTCTTCAGGTTCAGACTCGGAAGGAACACTACCCCCGGCTTCGGAGCTTGCTTCGTCTAGGATGTCCTTGGGGACGTCGGTATCTGTTGTATCCGTCGGAGGATTTGCTTCCTCCAGTCCGTATTCCTGGAATGTCGGATTGTCGTGGATGTTTGGAGGAGTGCTACCCCCAGTTCCGACGACCCCCAATGTTGCAGACGACGAACTTCCTTCCGCAGCAGTTTTCATCTTCGAACGGGTGTGTTGAAATACTCCAGTGGAGGATAACCCTTTAGACGACGGTTTCTTAGCTGCAGTAGTTGACACCTTTGGGCTGGAGATGCTCGTTTTCTTTCCTTTTCCCTTGGCGAGAACTTTCTGCACGGACTTGCAGGAGACAACAGGAGGTGTCTCGTCTTCTGAGCTCGGGTGATGTAGTCTTTGGAAGACGGATGGCCGGTCTTCCGTCACCGCCGCGTTGCTGCAACAGCAGTTGACGATGATCTGGGTGCATTGATGTCCGTGTGAGGGCTCTTTACACCCGAAAGCTCCTTCTCTTTCCTTGCGTTTGTGGAGGATAACCTCACGCAGGTCAGAGGAACCACTTCGTCTGTTTGCCGCCGGGGGCTGGACTTGAGTGGTTTTATACAACTTCCCATCAGAGGCCCGCGTGATAATCAGCGGGACGCCCTGATAGTCAGAGGTTGGGGCAGTCGTCTGGACTTGATGAGCCCGCGCTGCCCTAGACTTCCTTCTTTTAGCACTTGTGGGTGCGTAATAGGAGGAGTCTAAGTCGAATACGACAGAGTCTGGATTATCATCCAAAGAATGATCAGAGTCAGGACCGCATGAAAGCCGGTCGAAGACTGATCGAGAGAAGCGTGGGACGGATGCTATGCGGCTAGCATTGGGTACCGTGCAGGCTGTCTGTATGCGGCTGTCTTTTGTTGTAGGATGAGTCTTTATGCGGTTAGGAGTCACGACCGTGCAGGCTAACCGCATGCGGTTGGCATCTGTGGCCGCATGGGTTTCCTGCAAGCGATTGACTTTAATAGCCGCATGAGTCTCATCTGTGCGGTTGGTAACTGTAGCCGCATAAGTTATGCGGCTGACAGATGTGGCCGCATGAGTTTTCTTTATGCGGTCGGCGGTTGTAGCCGTATGGGCTTTCTCCCTGCGGCTAATACTCTTCTGCGGCTCGGATCGCGTAGAGTTCCTCTTTGCCCCTGCAAGTCCAGCATCATAGTGTTTTCTTCTGCCGGACTTGGGGACAGCAGAGTTGTCTACGGTCTGAAGTGGGGCTGCAGGGGAGTCTTTCTCGCCATCTTGAGCAATAGAGAGCACCCCATCAAGGGCTTGTGGAGGAGCAAATAATTTTGGCCTCCACTCTTTGCGAGCCTTTATGGTGCGGGTGCGCTTCTAGACCGGGCCAGTGCTACCTTCAGAGAGCATCTCTTCGAACGCCTGTTGGTCGAAGCGTACGACCATCTTCTGTTGTGTAGAGCCAAGTTTGGCTGCGTCCGATTGCGTCACCAACTCCTCAGCCGTGGAGAAGTTAGTCCCCAGCAGAGTCGCCATCGTGTTTGCCATTGATTGTAAAAGTACAGAACAATTATCGGAGGACTGAACTTAGACTCACAATACAAACTCGCTCGTACAAAGAAAGCCTATGGACGAAAACCTAGGTACAGCAGTCTAAGTACGATTGTTTATTTTAGATTCTGGGGGGGTGACGATAGAGGCTCGGGAAAGCGACGGCCGCTCTGCCTTACTCCTTGGATGATCGGTACGCAGCCTTGACTCGGGGAAGATCTGCTTGGTCGTTGACGAAGAAATGCCTTCTTGCTCTCGCTCTCTGATTGCTCTCCTGGCTTCTCTCTCTCTGTGTATATTCTTTCTCTGACTATGGGGGAAGTCTCTCTGTGTATACGTATTCTTCTCTGGTTTTTTTCTTTTGTATATCTCTCTATCTATTACAAGGGAATGACACCTTGCTATTTATAATAGTGGGATGTGATCACTAGGGTTGCCAATGATTAGCTCTTGGAGATGGCGGCGGCCTGGGGATTGATCAATCCAGGCCGTTCGTTTCTGATTGTGACGAATCAGAACCATTAAGGGTAGATTACACCAAATCCCCATTAGCAATTAATGTTGATTGGCATAAATCTTCCTTATAATGATTCTCTAATATCTGCGAATAAATCAAATTTATTCTCCTACCCCGTGCCCCAGATCACTGGGATTCGACCCGATCTTGGATTGCCATAAATTTGGGAGATTGATCGGCTGAGGACACGTGTCCTGAGAGCCAATGGTCACTGATTGCGCATGCAGATTGGGCCGCATGAGATTTGGGCCGCATGAATTTTGGGCCGTATAAGACTTGGGACACGTGTCAGGGCTGTCTGGGCAGTAGCCCCCTCCTTCAGACTTCTGAACCATATGATGAGCCGCATGAACCGTATAATGGTGTGTCTGCTTGAGCCGCATGGGCATAATCTTCTTGAGCCGCATAGGGATGATTCCACTCGAGCCGCATGGGACAGCTTCACTCTGAACCGCATGGAAAGTCTTCACTTCGAGCCGCATAAGCACACCCACGTGGCAGGGCCACGTGGCATTTTGTTGCTCTCGGGGGATCGTGTCAGAGATTTTTTTCTCTTCCCTAGAGATTCATCATCATGACAGAGTCATAATTACCTGCTTTGGTGTCAGGTCTGTCAACTTTTCAGAGGGGTCAGCCGTCAAAGCAATTAATACAGCATGGATCGGAGGGGAGCACTGTCACGCCACATGTCTTATGAACTGCATGGAATGCCTCCGGCCGCATAGCTCCTTATGCCGTATGACTCCCTGAGCCGCATGCGTTTTCTGAGCCGCATGGGTCTTTCTTGGCCGCATGAGTCAATTTCTTTAGTATTTTCCATACTTCTACAATGATCTCGTCAGGTTTAGCCAAGTTTGAACCAGGAGCAGACGAGAGGATTTGAGTCAGCATCAGACCACGGTGCCTTGCAGTGGAGGTTGTCTCGATTAGCAGGTTGTATTTAGATAGTATATTTCGTGTATTTATTTCTCTTTCCGTCTATTGGTAGTAGATTTGTGTCCACCGGACGTAACATTGATTCTTGGAAACATTCAGTTTATATTATTCAGTTTTATTGGTATTCATTGATCTTGGTTGATTCGTTATTTTTCTGTGGATGAGATAAATAGATTGCCATGACTTGTGTATATTAGACAGTGTCCTACCGCCGACACTGCGGCGTAGGCTGGGCTTGGATACGTCTTGTATCTGAAAAGCGAGTGCGGGTCGGGACACATGCTTCCACAGCTTCAATCTTCTTGGGATCCACAGAAATCCTCTCTCCAGTCACCACATGCACCAAAAACTCCACTATGTCAAAGAAAACTCACACTTCGAGATTTTTTTATACAGCTTCTCCTTCCGCAGAATCTCCAACACAATCCGTAGCTACTCCACATGCTCCTCCTCGGTCTTCGAATATATCAGGATTTCGACAATGAAGACCACGACAAACTTGTCCAGATACTTGTGAAAAATTTTATTCATCAAGTTCATAAACACTGCCGGGGCATTGGTATGTCCGAACGGCATCACCAAGAACTCATACTGGCCATAACAGGTATTAAAAGCTGTCTTCGTGATATCCTGCTCCCGAACCTTCAACTGATGATACCCCGACCGAAGGTCAATCTTGGAAAAGACCTTCGCCCTACTGAGCTGATCAAACAACTCATCAATCCACGACAAAGGGTATTTATTCTTGATGGTGATGTTATTGAGTGCACGGTAATCAATACACATCCTCACAGTCCCATCCTTCTTGGGCACAAAGAATACCGGTGCTCCCCAGGGTGAAGTACTGGACCGAATAAAACCCTTACCCTCCAACTCATCAATATGAGCCTTCAACTCTGTAGCCTCCTTCGGGTTGATCTTGTAGCAATGCTGGGACTTCGGTGCTGATCCGGGCACTAGGTCGATGCTGAACTCCACATCTAGATCTGGCGGCAATCCTGGCAACTTCTCAGGAAAGACGTCAAGAAACTCTGCAATCAGCGGATGCGGCAAATCCTGGTCTTCTGCAACTGCTCTGAAGTAGACTCCCTCTGGCCTATCTGCAACTCGTCTGCTGATCTCGAACGGTGGAACTCCAGGCGGGCTGAAAATCACCTTCCCTTCATGGCAGTCTATTACGGTAAACTGCCCACTCATCCAGTCATGCCGAGGACTATATCAAATCCGGGAAATGGCATCACTAGAAGTCGAGCCCTAAGCTTCCTCCCAGCTATAGTGATAGGGCAATCTACCATCTCACTAACTGGAACTACCCCTCCTCCTGTCATAATTCGATAGTTTCTCCTCGTGGACTTGGGTGTGAAGCCGTGTCTATGCAGAAACTCATATGATACAAAGCTATGTGTTGCTCCAGAATCAAACAATACAATGGCAGAAAATGAATGTAAAAGGATAGAACCTGTGATCACATCTGGAATTGCCTCATCCTCCTCAACTGCGGTCATGACCTAAGCACGTCCCTACTGTGGTGGTCCCCTCTGCTGCTGGTGCTGTGCAAAACGATACTGCTGAGTAGGTAATACCTGAACCCTCTACAGTGTAGCTGGTAGAGCTCTCGATAGTACAGGTGGTGGTCCTCCAGCTCCTCGAGGTCCTCCTGTCAGTCGAGCTGTAGCCTGTGGATAGTCCCTCATCTGATGTGCGTCTGATCCGCAGAATAAACAGAGTCCGAGCCTCTTGCGGCACTCGTCAAAGCGGTGTCCCGGCCGGTAATAGAATGCGCAAGTAACTGCCTACTGCTGTCTCTTAGGCTGATGTGCAGGAGCTCTGGCTAGACGGTGATGCTGTTGTGCCGGCTGCTGTGGCCTCGCCTAAATCTGAGTCTGGACCCTCTTCGCTGGTGCCTAAAAACTGCTGCTGTAATATCCCGGCCCCTCTTCGGCTTCGGCTCTGCCTCCTTCTCTACAGCCTGAGCAATCTTAAGGATGCTAGCATACGTCATCGCCTGACTAATCGCCATCGCGTGCCACAGCTCCCAGGTGAGGCCCTTCTTGAATTTCAAAGCTCGATCCTCCGGTGCTCTGACTAGGTTCTCCGCGAACCTGCTGAGTCTAGTAATCTCTGAAGTGTACTCCGCAACTGTCATAGTCCCCTGCTGCAGCGTCTCAAACTGCATCCGAAGCTCATCCCACTCCATATCTGGGAAAAACTTCTCCTTGAATAGAGTTTTGAAATCTGCCCAAGAAACCTGGGGCTCCGCTAACTGGGGCTCCTCCCTGTACCAAGCCCTGGCCAAATCAAAGAGTCGCATGCTCGCCACCTCCACCTTTAGGTCATTCGGGATCCGTGCCATCTTCAATGTCCTCTCCGCATTCTCCAGCCACTCATCAGCATAAACAATCCCCTCGTGGCCCCAAAAGTCCATCGGGTAGAGGTTCTGATAGTACCTGGCCGTCCCTGGTCTCGGTGCTGCCGGTGCTGGTGTTGCTGGCTCTCTGGTCCTGAGCGCATCAACAACTGTCGTCCGAAACTGTGTGGCCTGGTGGTTCTGGGCCTCCATGAACTGCTGGAACATGGCCATCACCTGAGCGCCGTCAAAAGTCATCGCTGGGGGCAGCGGAGGAAAGATAGTAGGCGGTGGCGGAAGCTGATCTACTGGAGCATCTGGTAGGACTGATCTGAGCTGCCTGTAACTCCCGACTGATCAGCGGTCTTCCTCGTAGCGACCATCCTGCAACAAAAGAAAACTTCATGATTGATAAAAGCCTAACCTACAAGTAATAAAATATTTGTATAATATCCATATATACCCGATGTACTCGATTTCCTATGTTGTGATTCAAGTTTCCTTAGTTTAATCAAGTCCCCCAATAGTACACTAATATCTAGGTACTATTAGGATAGACCCGCATGGGCCACCACTAAAAGTATGTCACGACCCGCTTCCGAATAATCGGACACGAGTCGACACGCTCAGCCTTCGTCGTTAGACACGACGAAGTAAGCTGTACCAATCTAGGAAAATCTAACCAGATAATCATGACAAGTACAAATCACAGCATCTATAAACGTATCCCAGAATCAAAGTACATGTCTCAAAATTATTACATTCCAGCAAATGAAAGTAAAGTCTACTAGTCTCAAAATACAAGGAAATATAAACTGCTAAGGTAATATGCTAGGCTTCCGCAGCCTCTAAGTCAAGAGCAACTCTAGCTGGCTCTACTGCATCTACCGGCTCTCGGCCATAATAGGTATCACACAGAGCCTCTAACTCGCCTACAACATATCCTAGTCAGGAGCGGAGCAAAGTACAGTTCTAGGTAATGAACAAGAACATGATATGGAAATGAGTACAGGAGTACATGAAAATGAAATACAGGAAATGAACAGAAAAGCACAGGAAAATAAGTACAAAAGATAAAGTACAGAAACTACAGTACAGGAATATAAATTACAGAAAATGTAAAGTATAGGAAATGTAATGTACAGGAATGAAACAATAATCCTGAAGTACAAGATATGATAAGTGCACCATGTTTGAAATACAACTAGCCTATGTGACCGACTGGGGTGAGTACAAGAGCATGTACAGGAGTACATGAATATGGTACGGCTTAGGACCCATGCGAGGCCTAAGCTATCTACATGAATATAGTAACCGAGGTTTGGTCACATGGCTAGTGTATTTTCCCACCCGACACAAGTAAGTACAAGAACAGGAAATACAGGGGTACAAGATATCATGCCATGACGTGTCACAAGAAAGTTACAAGTTGATTAATTTCTACTCTATGATAATTAATTAGTATACCCTTATTGATTCTATTCACTTTCTATAAAAATTATACTAAGACTTACAATCATGAACTTGGCAATATTAACTGGAAAAATAGCTTAGCAACCATATAGTTTAACTTATCAATTATTCGAGCACTACTGCTACACCTAGCTTTAAACTTGAAATCTTTTAATTTCTACAACACCCAACCTCCCAACTGGTTTCATTACAAGGGTCTACCCTTGCCATTGAGATACTTACCCTATAAATCCAAAATAAGATATCAACATATTTTAATAAAATTTACAAAGTCTAAACTTAAAGAAACTCAGTCATCGACATGTTGATCCCAGCAATTAAATCAATCTAATTGCTCAGTCAAACCCAGAAACAACCATTCAAACCAAACCCCAAACATGCGGCAAAATCATTCAGAGAAGGATATAACTAACTTCCCAAAGCTTATTCAAACAATCAATTGTATTGTGTCCTTCATCCTGTACATGCCACAAGTCACTTGGACATAGTTATAGGTCTCTCAGCTTGCCGAACCAATCACAATGCCAAGCCTACTATTTGTCGGCTATAATTGAATTTAGACTTACACAAAGAAGGAAAATAAGAATAATAATTAATTATAATGAAAAATAAAAATAGAGAATAATGAATCCACACAGGAAATGGCAGTAGCTCCTGCATTTGACACTAATCCGAACACGGCTGACACGTACTAATCAACTGCCACCAAGTTCAAAAGCACACCACCGAATCTAATGTCTTCCAGGTCCATCAGCTCAAGATACTTGATTCTCCATAACAGATACGGCTCAACCGAGTCGTATCTAACTTGACACACATCACCACGACTCCAGCGGACACGAACACAAAGTAGCACGAACACTGGACACAAACACAATCGACATTACCCCTTCCCAAATACGACCAAATAGAGTAACTTAATTGAAAGTAATTACCTGGAGAAAAAGAACGCAAGGGAAAACTCGACTTCAAAGGCTGGCACTCAACTGCTCTTAGTTAACTAGCAACTCTCTGCTCAGACATTAAATCAAACAGTTTTCACGCAGAAATCAGAAGACAAAATTCAAATTAAAATCATGACCTCTCTGATGAACAAATTAGAAAAAATATGGATAAACTTACCCAAAATTCCAATCGTGGCTTCCTAGTTCACCCGATCCCAGATCCAATCAGAACCGACTAATATCAACAAGAATAGTCTACAACAAAGGGTCGATCATCAAAATTCATAAATTCCATATGATTATTGAATTAACCTTACTACAAATTAATACTCACCAAAATACGGGTCAAAGCGTTGGAAAATAATTTGGTTTTGAGACTCCGACTGGATCGACACTCGATCTTCCTTAATTCGATCGATCGATGGAACCGGAAGAGTAATCGTGCAGAAATTGATACTCGACCACTGATGTCTGAGTGTAGATCTGTAGTTTACAAATCATGGATAAATGTTGATCAATTCAAATGAACGGAAGAATCGGTTGGAACGAAACTTACCTATATCGGCGCGATCGACTGCTGATAATGAAATCTGCTGGAGAAAATAGGAGTGTCGAGGAGACTCGAAGAAGGTGCTGGAGCGCTTGTATCGCCGAGTCAACGAGGTGTTGTTGCTGTCGTCGGGATCCTCGTTTTCAACTGCTAGAAAAGAAATTGGATGGCTGTTGACGAGTCAGACGCTCGGAAGAGCGGAACCGCCGGTCGCCATCGCCATTTCCCCATCTAAGAACCGCCAGCGAGAATTATGGCTCGGCTCGGACTGAAGAAGAAGAAGAAACTCGAAGGAATTGCTCGGAGAGAGAAACAGGAGAATGAGGTTCTCTCTCGTCAGTTGAAAATAAATAAGAGATGCACTTTTGCAACTAGGCCCTCCCGTCCAAAAATATTTTAAAACAGCCCCTCCCTGCTCAGATTAATTGCATTTAGATCCTCTCCCTTTTTAGTAATTACGAAAATTCCTAAGAATTTAGTTAGAGAGTTGGTTAAAGAGTGGCGACCATTCTAACAAGATTTTGAAAATTAGTTATTTGCCAAAAATTCAAATCTCCCTCCAAAATAATTATAAAATATTTATTCAAAACATTTAATCAACAACTATGATTATTTGAAATGATTTTAAAATCAAACTTATATTTCTCAAAATAGGAAGGTGGAGTTACAAGTCCCGTTGCGTAAAAAGTATTTGAGGCTTTTGTGATCCATGTAAATGCTGCAAGCCACACCATAGAGATAGTGTCGCCATAACTTCAATGGAATACAATTTTCGCTAGTTCCAGATCATACGTAGGGTAATTCTTTTCGTGCTGCTTCAACTGCATTGAAGCAAACAAAATCACCTTACCCCTTTGCATGAGCTTGCACCCTAAGCCGGTTCTCGATGCATTATCGAATATCTGAAACCCTTTTGGCCCGTCCAAAAGTACAAGAATTGGGGCTGAGATGAGCCGTTGCTTTAACTCCTGGAAGCTAGATTCATAGTCATCTTTCCACTTGAATGCGACTCCCTTCTGGGTGAGGTAGTAGCCTACCAAGCCGTTGCTTCACAAATCTTCTGTAGTAGCCTGACAAGACGAGAAAACTACGCATGTCCCCTGCTGAGATAGGTCGTCTCTACTCAACTATTGCTTTAATCTTCTTTGGGTCAACTGTGACGCCTTCAGCAGAAATAACGTGCTCAAGGAACGTCACACTGTTCATCTAGAACTCACATTTATTCAATTTAGCAAAAAGTTGATGTTCACGCAGGGTCTGTGAATCAATCTAATTGCTCAGTCAAACCCAGAAACAACCATTCAAACCAAACCCCAAACATGCTACAAAATCATTCAGAGAAGGATATAACTAACTTCCCAAAGCTTATTCAAACAATCAATTGTATTGTGTCCTTCATCCTGTACACGCCACAAGTCACTTGGACATAGTTATAGGTCTATCAACTTGCTGAACCAATCATAATGCCAAGCCTACTATTTATCGGCTATAATTGAATTCAGACTTACACAAAGAAGGAAAATAAGAATAATAATTAATTATAATAAAAAATAAAAATAGAAGGAAAATAAGAATAATAATTAATTATAATGAAAAATAAAAATAGAGAATAATGAATCCACACAGAAAATGGCAGTAGCTCCTGCATTTGACACTAATCCGAACACGGCTGACACGTACTAATCAACTGCCACCAAGTTCAAAAGCACACCACCGAATCTAATGTCTTCCAGGTCCATCAGCTCAAGATACTTGATTCTCCATAATAGATACGGCTCAACCGAGTCGTATCTAACTTGACACACATCACCACGACTCCAGCGGATACGAACACAAAGCAGCACGAACACTGGACACAAACACAATCGACATTACCCCTTCCCAAATACGACCAAATAGAGTAACTTAATTGAAAGTAATTACCTGGAGAAGAAGAACGCAAGGGAAAACTCGACTTCAAAGGCTGGCACTCAACGGCTCTTAGTTAACTAGCAACTCTCTGCTCAGACATTAAATCAAACAGTTTCCACGCAGAAATTAGAAGACAAAATTCAAATTAAAATCATGACCTCTCTGATGAACAAACTAGAAAAAATATTGATAAACTTACCCAAAATTCCAATCGTGGCTTCCTAGTTCACCCGATCCCAGATCCAATCAGAACCGACTAATATTACAAGAATAGTCTACAACAAAGGGTCGATCATCATAATTCATAAATTCCATATGATTATTGAATTAAGCTTACTACAAATTAATACTCACCAAAATACGGGTTGAAGCGTTGGAAAATAATTTTGGTTTTGAGACTTCGACTGGATCGACACTCGATCTTCCTTAATTCGGTCGATCGATGGAACCGGAAGAGTAATCGTGCAGAAATTGATACTGGACCACTGATATCTGAGTGTAGATCTGCAGTTTACAGATCATGGATAAATGTTGATCAATTCAAATGAACGAAAGAATCGGTTGGAACAAAACTTACCTATATCGGCACGATCGACTGCTGATAATGAAATCAGCTGGAGAAAATAGGAGTATCGAGGAGACTCGAAGAACGTGCTGTTAGGAGCGCTTGTATCACCGAGTCAACGAGGTGTTGTTGCTGTCGTCGGGATCCTCGTTTTTAACTGCTAGAAAAGAAATTGGATGGCTGCTGATGAGTCAGACGCTCGGAAGAGCGGAACCGTCGGTCGCCGTCGCCATTTCCCATCTAAGAACCGCCGACGAGAATTATGGCTCGGCTCGGACTGAAGAAGAAGAAGAAACTTGAAGGAATTGCTCTGAGAGAGAATCAGGAGAATGAGGTTCTCTCTCGTCAGTTGAAAATAAATAAGAGATGCACTTTTGCAACTAGGCCCTCCCACCCAAAAATATTTTAAAACAGCCCCTCCCTGCTCAGATTAATTGCATTTAGATCCTCTCCCTTTTCAGTAATTACAAAAATTCCTAAGAATTTAGATAGAGAGTTGGTTAAAGAGTGGCGACCATTCTAACAAGATTTTGAAAATTAGTTATTTGCCAAAAATTTAAATCTTCCTCCAAAATAATTATAAAATATTTATTCAAAACATTTAATCAACAACTATGATTATTTGAAATGATTTTAAAATCAAACTTATATTTCTTAAAATAGGGAGGTGGAGTTACAAGTCCCGTTGCATGAAAAAGTATTTGAGGCTTTTCTGATCCATGTAAATGCTGCAAGCCACACCATAGAGATAGTGTCGCCATAGCTTCAATGGAATACAATTTCCGCAAGTTCCAGATCATGCGTAGGGTAATTCTTTTCGTGCTGCTTCAACTGCATTGAAGCAAACAAAATCACCTTACCCCTTTGCATGAGCATGTACCCGAAGCCAGTTCTCGATGCATTATCAAATATCTGAAACCCTTTTAGCCCGTCCAAAAATACAAAAATTGGGGCTGAGATGAGCCGTTGCTTTAACTCCTGGAAGCTAGATTCATAGTCGTCTTTCCACTTGAATGCGACTCCCTTCTGGGTGAGGTAGTAGCCTGCCAAGTCGTTGCTTCACAAATCTTCTGTAGTAGCCTGACAAGATAAGAAAACTACGCATGTCCCCTGCTGAGATAGGTCGTCTCTACTCAACTATTTCTTTAATCTTCTTTGGGTCAACTGTGACGCCTTCAGCAGAAATAACGTGCTCAAGGAACGTCACACTGTTCATCTAGAACTCACATTTATTCAATTTAGCAAAAAGTTGATGTTCACGCAGGGTCTGTGTCTCTACCACAATTCTAGATAGCGCTATTTTTGTTATTTTACATAATTTATATTATATATTTGGTTATTTAATTAATTATTATGAATGTTTTATTTATTGTTGGATTAGTCTATTTATTGAAATCTTGACTTGTGGACCCAATTAGACTAGACATGACCACTTGAACCTATATTCTTGGATGAACACAACTAGCCACAATTAACTCATGTTGAGTCTAGATTTGGAATAGAAATTAACCCAACACTAAGAGCACAACTAACCCTACATTTAAGATAAGTGTTCATGACAACTTCAGGGTAGAATAGACATTTTGAAGAGAGTTTTAGGGCTTCATTTATGGATGGTTATTGAGAGGGTATTCCCCTTCTTATTTACTCACTAGGAGCCCCCACAAACCCTAGAAGAGCTCTCTACAAGCCACTTCTATTCCCTATATTTCCCACCATCAAAACACCTCCAAAATCTCTCAAACCTTTCCTAATCTTCATCCTACAAGACTTGGAGCTAGAAGGCCAAGGAGCTCATGAGGAGGAGTCTAAAGCTTGAGAGTTTGTGTCAAACTTGACACTAGAAGCATTCCTAGAGATTTCCATTGGGAATCCATCTCCCAATAGGTAAAACTCTTGTTATTTTTCATAGTTTAAGCTCCATTTTCATGCATGACACTAGTAGGAACACTCACATGGGTTAGGGGTACCCATAGGGAGAAGAGCAAGGCTCTAACCTTTATTTTGGTAGATTTTATTTGGAGTTTTTATGTCATCTATGGAGAAATTCGTGGAGAGCCCACCAAGTGTTTTTCAAAATGACAAATAGACTATTCCTAGTTTCATTTTCAGTTTTGTACTCATGTTTAGCTTAGTTACTCATTTGGAATAGGTGTACATGATTTCTAGTATTCATATCTAGGCATTTATATATATATATATATATATATATATATATATATATATATTTATATGTATTATATGTTTATATATATGTTAGGCCATGTACTCACTGTTTGAGTTTCCTTTGGGTTAATTGTTTTGTGTGGGTTCAGCGAGCAGTAGGGATGGTGAGTTAGTATCTTATAGATGAGTATTTGTATACATAAATTTGCTTATGGGCATTTGTTTACTGATTTGGAGTTTTAGTATAGGATATTCCTGTGACAGTGAGTGTGGACTGTCAATGTGACTGTTAAATGTATTAGTGAGGGGCATTGGTCTTTTGGCCTAATTGATTAGAGAGGAGAGTTGGTATACTAGTGAATGTGTTTAGAGGGTGAGTGAGTTTCCAGTCTTGAGTTTCCTATTTTCAGTTGAGTGAAAGGTAAAGGCAAAGCCTATATGAATAAGTATCAGTGGTTCAGCGAAGTGAGTAGTGTGGCTATGTTGTAAAAGTGTTTGAGTGAGTATCAATATCCCTTGTGTCTTGAGTATGAGAGTGTGTGTCTGCATTCAGTGGCAGGTGTGTCTCGACCACTGATACAACAATGCAGATCAGGAATTATGTTGGATAATAGGCTATTAGGCAAGAACCTAATTGGCCATTGGCCATAGGCTATGTGCAAGTTCTACCTAGGCCATTGGCCATAGGCCGATATAATCAGTGGGGGTTAGAAATCAGTGAGGGAGATCAAGTATTCACGTGTTCAGTGAGGGTGCACTGACATTTCATTATTTTAATATCAGTATCTATATGTATCAGTTAGGATTTTAATTTAGTGTCAGTGAAGGAAGAGGTAAACTTGACCCCCTAACACAGCAATTTGGCCATAGGCCAATTTTAGTGAGCATGTGTCAGTATCAAGTAATAGAGTGGACGAGTGAGTGATCAGTATGTCTGTGAGTGTCTAGTGAGTGAGTGAATATGTGAAACTAGAGTGTCATGTGTCAGTGAGTGGTAAGTAAAGGAACTGAGATGGGGGGATCTGTTTAGTACCTATGTGACTGTCAATTAGGACTGTAGGTTGGAGGAGAGGGGATCTCGGCTAATAGTCCATTAGGCCAGTACCATGGCCACCTGTTGGCCTTAGTCAATTTAGCATTAGCATTAGCACTAGCAGTAGCAGCAGGTAAGTGAAGGGGTTTGGGATTAGGCCACTGTTCAGTGAAGGGGAAGGTCTGTACATAGACTTGGCTTGGCTTGGCTTGGCTTGACTGCTACTGTAGGTTTTTCTAACTTAGCAGCAGGCCATTAGCCTATTCCTGGAAGCAGTGCACTGCACTGTGGCAGGATAGGGCAGGGCCATGTTGGCCCCATGGCTAGCCACATTGGTCATAGGCTAATGAGTCTTGTTAGTATGAGTTAGAGAGGGTATAATATTCATATAGTAGGTAATATTCATAACATAGGTAATGTCATGATATGTCATATAGGTAATAGAGTTTACCTTAGGGTATGGTAATATCAAGGATAGGTTATAGTGTTACCTACTAAGGTAGTACCTAATATATTGATAGGTAGGTGATACCTATAATCATGTAAACACATAGTTAAAAGGGTAATATTAGGCTATAGGGTATATGTAACATATGTAAGTAACGTATATGTATACATATAGATAAGGTATCTAGGTAGGTAATAACTTGAAATAGGTTAATCTAACTTAGTTGGCTTGATTTGACAAGGGTTTGACCAAGGTTGACTAGTTTGACCCAAAAGTCAACCTTAAGTTAATTTGACCTAGAATTGTCCTAGATTGCATATCACACACTAGATATCCATGTTTAACTCTATTAAACACCAATTAACATATGTATATATATCATATATTGGTCTATGTGACTCCACTTTGAGCCTCGACTCACATTACTGTTCAGGACCGCATGCGAGTACATTATCTGATAGTTTTTATTGGTTTGATATTTTCTATATATATTCAGTTGTAGTATGTGACTTGATTCTCGACACGATAATACACGAACTAGTATACATTGGATCCCGTCATGAGTTATTATTTTTAATTTAACCTGGTATACTGGTACTTGCTCGTCCTTGTCCTTGTACTTGTATAGACACAGATTTAGGAGTGGGCTGGCTCACTGCTTCTTGAATCCAGTGTCATAACGTGACATGGTTGGATCCATTATACTATTCGGAGGATTGTGGAGTTATTAGAGCTTATATGATCATACTCCCACTTGTTTACTCGCTTGTGCATAGCTCACCCTCGTCTCACCTAGGGTATAGCCTGACCATACAATACTTGTGTATAGATTTCTATTGTGGTTGGCCTGATCCTTCATACGTGTACTTGTACATAGCCGATCCATTGGAATAGCCTGATCTGGGCCTAAGCCGATCACATAATACTATAATATCTTAAGGCACCGTTTATATCATATATTATACTCAGATTAACTGTGTTACTTCATATCCCAGTTTTACTATATATTTACATACCATGACATGATTACCAGCTTATTTTGTACTTCTTACTTTCCAATTTTGATATCTATCATGTACCTCATTATAACAGTTTATTATAGCACTTGTCAATTTAATGGAATTGCTGTTAGCGTCTGTACTTTGCTCCAATCCTGACTAGATATTATTTTTCTGAGGACTTAGAGACTTGTTGTACGAGCTACTATGGGTCTGGGATAGATGAGGACACTGATCAGAACTTGTCTGAGGAGCTGGTGCTCATAGAAGATGCACCTCCAGTAGTGACTTAGTATTAGCTTGGTTTTGGTGGATTTGTTTCCAGATTGATACACTTTGGTCTGTATTATTATTTCAAGATATGAACTAATGTCTTAGACTTCTAAAACTTATTTGTGTTGTGACTCTTATTACTATTTCAGACTTTGCCTTCATTTATCTTCTATCAAATATCGTGCTTATCTTCCTTTAGGAATTGTGATTGAGTTATATACTGTTCATATGTTATATATTCCTCCGTACGGAGATGACATGTTTATATTCATATTACTAGATGTTAGACATTGTGGACAACCTATACAACGTTCTACCGCCGACACTGCAATGTAAGCTTGACGTACACAAGTCCTCGTGCCCCTAAATTGGGTACGAGTCATGACAGTCTGTAGCACCGTCCTTAAATGCTCAACGTGTACGTCCTTGTCCCTCAAATAGTATGAATGTTGTCAATGAATACGACAATAAATTTTTTTATGAACGGTCGAAATACTTGGCTCATTAGATCCATGAAGGTAGCGGGGGTGTTTGTCAAACCGAATGGCATGACCAAGAACTCGTAGTAGCCGTATCGAGTTCGGGAAGCGGACTTCAGCACGTCCTTAGGCTTGATCTTCAATTGATGGTAGCCTGAGCGAAGATCAATCTTGAAAAATACTGTGGCTCCTTATAATTGATCAAACAAGTCGTCTGTCCTCGACAATGGTTACTGTTTCATATCGTGACTTTGTTATGTTCCCGATAGTTGATGCATAGCCACATCAATCCTTCCTTCTTCTTCACGAACAACACCGGAGCACCCCATGACGAGACGCTAGGGCGAATATATCTACAATCTAGCAACTCTTGTAGCTGTGCTTTCAGTTCCTTCAGCTCTACTATCACCATTCGATATGGTGCTTTTGATATCGGTCGAGTGTCCAAAAATGTGTCGATGCTGAATTCTATCTTTCGGTCCGACGGCATCCCTGGCAACTCTTCTGGGAACGCATCGGGAAATTCTGCCATGACTTTAGTCTGCGTTGTGCCCGCAATCTTCTTTTTCGTGTCTGGAACTGATGCTAGGTACCCACTGCAACCAGAATACAACATGTGCCTTGCCGAAATCGCCGATATCACCGTGGCCGTCTTCGACGCTACCCCACACGAGTAGCAGAATACTGTACCATCGGGGAGACGAAACACAATTCTCTTCTCCGTACGCTCGATGGTTGCATTCCATGCACCCAACCATTCCATACCGAGGATGATGTCGTACTCCTTGATGTCAAGGACGATACCTTCCAAGGATAGATTCCTTCCACCGATGCAATGTTACGATTCTTACAAATTTGAGTGGCAGGCATATCTACTCCCGATGGAGTGCTAACAAGATTCATATCTAGTAATTGCATGGGTAATTTATTTTCTTCTACAAAGTCAGCAGATATGAAGCTATGCCTAGCACCCAAATCGAACAGTACTCTAGCAGGCATATTTTTATAGAGTAGTATACATGTTACAACTATGTCAAATGCGAACACTTCATCCCGAGTCTGTGCATAGACTAGGCCTTGCGCCCCTGACGATTTTGTGGGTTTATTGGTACTGTATTTGTACCATGGGCAGAAGGCACCCTTTTCTGATTTTGTTCGTACCTTGTAGGATATTGGTTCGGAATGTTTCTCGGAGGGTTTTGATTTGCCATCCCTATCTGACAGTCTCTCACCTTGTGGCCTAGCTGACCCCCTTGAAGAATCCACCTTGGCAATTGATTCCCAGATATCCCATCTTGCCGTACCGTATGTATCGTGCTCCGGAATTGGGCCCCCGGTACTTGAACGTGTTTTCACGCTTCGGTGCTCCGGATCCTCTTGTATCGTGAGGACGCTTGTTAAAGTTGTTACGAATGGGTGGCACCACTCTCCGGGGCACGGGGCCAAAGATTCGTTCGTTGTCGAGTACAGCGTTGTAGGCTTCTCTGTAGGTTTTACATTTTTGGTTCATGACATCCCTACGAAGATCATCATTCAGGCCTTGTTGAAAGCGTTCGCACCACGCTTCCTTATTCGGTAGGAAAGCCCTGGCAAACTTTACAAGTTTTACGAATTTTGCATCATAGTCTTTGACTGACATATTTTCTTGTTTCAAGGACATGAATTCATCATCTTTCTATCGACGAACGACATGAGAAATATATTATTCTAGGAAAGCTTACTTGAATGTTTCCTACGAGATCTTGGTGTCGGGGTCTGCTTTGTGGAGTTCTTGTTTCTTCGCCTACCGCCAGTCATAGGCCCTCAAGTGTAGCTGCATGGCTGTGCATGCCACTTGTAGAAGCATAAAAAAATATAGGGTTCATGCGGATTACAAATTGTCGCATAGGTGCTTTGGGCCAAACATGTCCGCATAAAGGAAAGCCGCATGACTGGTTCAAAGACATATGCGGCCCGTCGACAACCAGCTGCAGAAGGAAGATATGCGGCCATGAGGAGTCGTTCATTTGATAAAGCTGACAAGTCCTGACAAAACTGACAAAAATGACAGCTCTGACACTTCTACAAAAAGATAAGATGTGAGACGTCGCCCAAAAGCAAGGTTCGTACGCCTTCATGCGGCCAAAAGGAGTGTCACATAAGCGGTTCAGACATATACGGCCCCAAAGTCTCCGAACTTTATGCGGCCAAGAGTAACTGTGATCCAAGCCACATGAGCTTTATGCGGCCGAAATACAAAATCGATGCGGCTTAAATCCTCAAGCTATGTCTGGGCTAAGGAAGTCTGCGACCTAAGCCGCATGAGTCTCATGCGGCCCCACATGGTCAAAAACTGAGAGATCTATGCGGCTAACAAAATGATCCCTACGATAGGACACGTGACAATCTGACCAAGTCCTAAACTGCACAGATTTGCTGCAACAAAATCCCAACAAATCGACAGACGGCAGCCAAAGAACGGGTCTTCGCGTGCCAATCAGCCACGTGGCCGCAGGCTGTCTATACGGCTCATCATACATCCTATTATAAATAGTAGGGTGTCACACCCCTACAAAAGGCTGGCAACCTTCAAGAAGGCAATTTCTTCAAGATCTAAAGACTGCGTCAGATAGTCCACAGAGTAAGGCAGAGTTGATTGCACTTTCCCGAGCCACCACCGTCATCCCCCGGAATTAAAACTAAACAATTGTACTTAGATTGTTTCCTAGGATTTCTTTCTAGGCTTTTCTTTGTACAAGCGAGTTTGTAATCAATTTTATTGTTCTGTAATACCTGTCTTTGATTTCTTATAGCAAACACGATGACGACTCTGCTGGGAACGTCCTTCTCTTCTGATGAGAAGCTGGTGACGCAATCTGTCGCGTCCAAGATCGACTCTACGCAGCAAATGCTTGTGCTTCATTTCGACCAACAAGCCTTCGAAGAAATGCTCTCTGAAGGGAGCGCCAGCCTGTCTCAGGAGCGAGCCAACCCAAAGAGGACTCACAAGACGTCGGTGCGCAAAACTGTTGCCCCCGACCAAGTTCTCGAAAAAGCTCCTTCTGCAGCCCAAGACGATGACCAAAACTCTCCTGCGGCTTTGCTTCCGACCGCGGAGGACCCCACTGTCCCCAAATCCAACAGAGAAAAATACTACGATGCTGAGTTATTGGGGGCACAAGGGAAATTCATATAGACAAACAAGAAGCTGCATAGAGAAGATCGACAGTCGATCTATACGACAGCCAATTCTGGCCGCAGGCATACAATTCATGCGGCAGCCAACTCTGGCCGCAGGAAGATGGTCTATGCGGCAGCCAGCTCTAGCCGTAAGAAGATGGTCCATGCGGCAGCCAATCCTGGCCTCAGACAGGATGTCTCATGCGGCCCTGCCAGAAGCTCTGTGTTCGACCGCCTCTCATGCGGGCCCGACGCCATGCGGCCTACTAAGGATGTAGGATTTATCAATCTGGACTCTTTTTACTATGTGCCTTGGTGTGCTAAGTTAAAAAAGTCTAGGGCAGTACGGGCCCAACCAGCCTAGTCAACTGTCCAAGTTGTTGACTGTCAACGGGCCCCGCTGACTGTTACACGGGCTCCTGACGGAAAGTTGTACAGAACCACCCGTATTCAGTCCCCAGGGCCAACGGACAGGGTGGGTCTTTAAAGTCTCCCTCTAAAGATCCAGAGCAAGTGCTTTTACTAGCCATGGATCAGGGAGCAAACATGATGCCTGAGCACCCGTTCGCTCGGGATACCCGAGTTCACAAGTTTGGTGCAAAAGTAGAGCAGCTTCCTTCCGACTTACGTGACGTGATTACTCACAAACGCAAGACGGCAGAGTCAGCATACAATAATTCCCTCTCGGGGCGTCGTTGCACCCAAGTCATCATCAACTCCTGCGGCAACAAATTAGCAGCACCTGAAGATCGGTAGTCAGTTTTCCAATAACTGCAGCAGCCAGCACCTATCCGACAATAACTCAAGAAATAGGTGCAAATTCCAGGGGATGAGGAGTTTCCTTTTGCCTCATGTAATTCAACTCAAAAGGTTCCTCCTGGCAAGGAAGAAAAGAAGATAGGCTCTTCCAGCCCGGCCATCTCAGCCAGTATTGCTAGGAGACCCTCATCTGGGGGGTTCCCATCGACAACCACATGGGGTATATATTTAGACACTCGATCCAAAAAGAAGCTTACGACAACCAGGGTACACCTTCGGCTCCTTTAATAGTAGATGAAGCTGGGGGTAGCAGTCCCCTCAATGTATGCCACAACCCCGTGTATCAAGAGCACATACAGGGGGTAGAGGTCCCCCAGAACTGTACAACAGACTCAGTTAATACGGCTTCCTGCACAGGGGGTAGCACCCCTTCCGAGTCAGAGGAAGATGATATTCTGACATTTCCTGACAATTTCTCTATACAAGGGTACGACACATAGATTACCTCTGCCACAATCCCTTCCACCTCTACCCACGTGAGGACAGTTTTATGGCTGACGATAATCATGAAGCACCTTCTGACCGACAACGACTAGAGGTGCTGGAAGCCACGCTCCTGTCCTTGGTCAAGTACGTAGACGAGATCAAAGCCGCCTTGCCAACTCAACCAGTGAGGATGCCCGGACAAACCAGCCTAGGACCCGCAGTCAACGCGGACTCCAACACGACCGTCTTTGGGTGATGATCCCTTAGCGGCATCCGTTCCTTCAGCTACAGATGAAGCCAAGGAGGCAAGAAGGGAAGTCCAGGAGCATCGGGCAATGTTCAATGCCCGAGACTCCTTTCGGGATCTCAGAATATGGCAGCCATATCCCGTTGCATGGAGAGACGTGCCTTTTCTACCACGGTACAAGCCGTTCCATATCGATTCTTATGATGGAAAGACCTCTGCTAGTCGGTACATGACTTACTTTGAGGTCACAACCGACCATTTGCCGCATAGTGATGCCATCCTCACGCGATTATTAATCGGAGCATTGGAGGGGATCACGTTCGACTAGTACCGCAACCTTTCCGACAATTGCATCCATTCTTTTGACGGCTTCAAACACATGTTCCTGGAAAGATTCTATGAAGTGGGGCATGATATAACGATGTCATCTCTCATGGACGTCGTTTAAGAAGAGAGAAAGCTAACGAGGAACTATATCGAGCGGTTCTGCCAAACCGCAATGAGATTGCCCCAAGACAATCCCGAGAGCTCCTTGATTGAAATCTGCCAGAAGAAGCTGCTCCCTGCAATTAGCCTCTGGATGGGTGACGATCAGTTCAGGGATTAGATGACCTTCATCATAAGTGCTACCAACGCAGAGACAAAATTGAAGAAGGCTCGCCAGCTGGGATTACACATCCCAGACGAAGAAGATAAGGGCAGACGTCCTGGTTCCACCTCTAGTAACAACAACAGTGGCGCCACCACTAACCGGGACAATAAGGGCAAACAGGCCATGGTCACTGATGCGACTCCGAAGCCCGAACAAAAACAGACGGAAGGTCCGTGGCCCAAGGTTAATTACTCATTTGAAGATAGTCATGTCAAAATTATCTTCGATATGCTCTTACAAGGGGGTAGGATCCAGCTCCCTCCACCGAGGCACGAACCCGAGCGGCAGAAATGGAGGACCCAAAGTATTGTCACTTCTACCGCTATGTCCATCAAGCCACTCATGATTGCTTCTAATTGAAGCTGTACATTCAGAGTCTTATCGACTCCAAAGCTCTGTCGATAGACTTTGAAGAGGTTACCGTGGCGGCAAGCATGGTGTCTATTCAGTTCGGTAATTTCCCTCCAACGAGCACTCCAGACGGGGTCATACCTGTCCCTCGGGCAACGATGGAGGTTACTAATCTTCCACCTGTCCGGAGCTAGACATCTGGATTGGTAAGTCTCACCATATCGTGAGGAAAGATCATGTGGGTGCATCCAGACATGTTGCCCGAAGTTACCCAGGGGGTGTTATCTCCTACCAGAAAAAAAATTGGCAGGAAGTCTAGATCCTACCATATAATTTCAGCCAAGGTTGAGGAAGCTGCAGCCACTGTTACTCGGTCTGGAGCACAAGTCCAGCCCGCATGAGATAGTTTAGCCGAAGATCCTCAGCCAGCAGCGTTGCCTCCCTCTGATGTTCAAAGGCCGTCTCAGCCTCCACTGGCGGATAAGTCCAAAACAAAGGAAACCCGCTTCAACAGGCCACTCTGCAATGATGTACCTCAGGGGCTGGGGAGACCTTACAACTTTGACATATTAGCACAATTGGCTAATATGCCAGCAAAGTTGTCGTTATACGAGCTCCTAATTCTCTCCAAGGATCTTCGTGTCGCATTAAGCGAAGTACTCCAAAATGCTGATGCCTACTTAGCCCAGGTCAAACCTCCAGGGGAAGACCCGCCAGCAGATCCACAGGGCAGCGATAGCACATATGCAATGCCTAACATCGTATTTAATCTACAGGACATGTTGATCAAGTCCAATTTGCATGATCGCCCCTTGTACTATACTGGACACATAGGCGACATCAAGGTGGATCGGATGCATATCAACCCTGGCTCGTCAATAAGCATCATCCCTAAATGCCTGCTCCAACTTCTTGGCATCCCTATACAACGGCTAGCAGCAACTAATACTGCCATTAGCGGTTTTAACTCAGGAATAAGCTATCCCCTAGGGAAGATCCGATTGAAATGTCAGATTGGCGACCTAAAGACGGAGGTTACCTGCTACGTCATAGATGCAGACACCTCCTACAACACCCACCTGGGACGTCCATAGATACATGACTATATTATCGTGTCGTCCACTCTCCACCAGTGTTTCAAATATGTCAATAAGCACGGCTTCGTAAAAACTGAATTTGCCGATATCGATCCCTTCAAAGGGATTTAATCTTATTATTCTTCTGAGGCTTGTCTATATGACGAATCCCGAAAACATATAACTGACGTACTGGAGGTCATCACAGGGCCAAAAGAACCCTTGAGAATTCGTCTCTAGGCTCACAAATCGGGCAAGGCCGTATCCCTCGTCGCAACCTCGCACAAAGAGGTGCACGGTTCTCCTGTCTCACCTACGCAGTTGGAACCAATGGTCATCCGTCTCCCGAGATCCAGCCAGGAGCCAAAACCTATCATAGGGCCGATGATGATTCGACTGCCAAAATTCAATCAAGGGCAACAGAAAGATGCAAGGCCCTCTATAACACCGATGGTAATCCGATTGCCGAAATTCATTCCGAGGCGACCGGAAGACACAAAGTCCCTTGCTGAGCCGCTTGTCAACCGTCTTCCCAAGACGATCCAGCAGCAAAGTGTCGATCCGACACTCTCAGGCAAGTCAATACCTCAAGCGAAATCCTTGGTGGTCAAGTTGCCCAAGACAGCATCCCGACCTCTAAGCTCGTAGGGGGTAGCCAAGGAGGACGAAGAACTCACCAAATACTTGGTTACACAGGTGGATAGTCCCTTTCCTGATGATGTAATCCCTGTGGATAAAATTCTTTATTTCATCAATAAGAGGCTACCGTTAGACTATTCTGAGTATAATAAGCCTAATCTGAGGTATACCACACGGGACTGTCTAGACGTTAGCCTGCACACACGGGTGACAAACGTCCATACCCCAAATCGACTTGCTTCTATAAAAGGTGCTTTCTTTCCGGTCCCCGACAAAAGAGGATGGGATCACACAATCATCTTTGTCCGAAAGCAATGTCCTCAATCTTTCACGCCACGAGAGCCCGACCTCGGACCCGACGCTGGAAGACTACCACTCTACTTGTATAGTCCTCAAGCCAAATACTTCATACAAAAGCAGGGATACGACATGGAGGCTACCCCGGGTCTAAATTATGGCAGTGGTCGACGATTGTCTCTACAGTCGCCGGCATCGGCAGGGAAACCTTAGGATCATTATCACAAATCCAGACGCGGCCTCGGGTATGTTACTCCACCAACAACGCTCGAAAGTTCTGATGAAGAATGCTAGTAGCACTCTCATTCGTCCGAGTCATCCATTTACGACTCCGATAGCAGTTTTGGAGATATATTCAGACATACATTATCTGTCAACATGACATCCGCTGATACCGAAGAGGAAGACGAAGACCTACTTGAACCACTTGAGTTGGAGTCGTGGGTCCAGCAACTAGGTGCACAATGGAAGAAACACTTTAAACTTCGTTATCCTCCCACGGAGGATGAGGTTATGCAAGTTAACCTCGGCGATGAAACCTCTCTAAAGCCAATCTTCGTCAGTAAAAGTCTGACAGACGACCAACGGGAGTCATTGTTACAACTCGTCAGAGAATACATCGATTACTTTGCCTGGAGCTATGAAGACATGCCAGGGCTAAATCCCAAGATTGCACTTCATAAGCTCAATATTTATCCAGATGCAAAATAAGTCAAACAACAGCAGCGACAATTTCGTTCGGACATCATGAATTCTATTGAAGCAGAAGTAAACATGCTCATAGCTAGCGGTTTCATCCGTAAAGAGTAGCACCCAGACTGGGTGGCCAACATAGTGCCAGTCATCAAGAAGAATGGAAAGATATAAATTTGCATCAATTTTTGTAATCTGAATGCAGCATGCCCTAAGGATGAATTTCCTCTTTCGATCACTGACATAATGATCGACAATACGTGTGGCTTCGAGCGCATGTCCTTTATGGATAGATTTTTAGGATGTCTCCTGATGATGAGAAGCATACGTCATTTCGAACGTCGATCGCGACGTATATTGTTATATGGTCATGCCCTTTGGCCTGAAGAATGTCGATTCTACATATCAACGAGCTATGAGTGTCATCTTCAGAGATCATTTGCGTAAGATGGTGGAGTGTTACGTTGATGACATCGTCGTCAAGAGCCGCTCTAGAAATGATCACTTACATGATTTGAGAACAGTGTTCGACCTCATGCGGGCACACAATTAGAAGATGAATCCCACCAAGTCTTTCCTGGGGGTGTCCAGCGGAAAGTTCTTGGGCTTTATCATTAATTCCCAGGGCATTCACATAGATCCCGACAAAACAAAAGCAATCTTGGAGATGAGCCCACCAAGGAAACTCTGTGAACTCCGCGGCCTTCAGGGAAGATTAGCCTATATCAGGAGGTTTATATCTAAACTCTCAGTGCAATGTAAACCCTTCACTCAACTCATGAGAAAAGGTGTCTCTTTCGTATAGAACAAGGAATGTTAGCGTGCCTTCGATGACATTAAGGAGTACCTGATGAATCTGCCAGTTCTGGTAGCCCCGATGGCCGAAAAGCCTTTTCTGCTCTATGTACGGGCGATGGAACACTCCCTCGGTGCTCTGCTAGCACAGAATAATGATGCAGGACATGAACAAACCATTTACTATCTCAGCCGGATGATGGTAGGAACAGAACATAGGTACACCGCTGTGGAGAATGAGTGCCTTGCCCTAGTGTTCGCCATTCAGAAAACACGACATTATGTGATAGGGTAGACCATCCATGTTGTTTCACGAGTTAATCTACTCAGGGTTCTCATGACCAGGCCAGGCGCACTCAGTTCTCGTCTAGCAACCTGGGCGATACTATTATACCCATACGACAGGGTTTTTGTTCTGCAGAAGCCTATCAAAGGTCAAGCCCTGGCTGACTTCTTAGCAGCCCATCCAGGCTCAGAAATATCCAGAATTTATAAACAAATTCTTGATGAAGTAGTCGCCTCGAACATGACTTCGTACGATGCTATTTGGCAAATGTTCTTCGACGATGCTTCAAGAACGGGGCCACAATGTGATATCGTCGCTGGAGTCGGGGTGGTATTAATTTTTTTCTCTGGACTAGTAGTCAATCGGGCGTATTCTCTTACAGAACCCTGTTCGAACAACGTAGCCGAATATAACTCTCTAGTCATTGGGCTCCAACTTGCAAAAGAAGTGGGGATCAGGTACCTGGAAGCATATGGTGACTCGCAGTTGGTTGTTAACCAGATCCGAGGTTATACGAGGTTCACAACGAGGACCTGATTCTCTATTTTGATACAGCAATTGCTATCATTACAACCTTGGAGGGGTTCTTTATAGAGCACATTTCTAGGCTCCAAAATATCGAAGCTGATGCTCTAGCAGGTCTTGCCGCTTCCTTGGTGCTTCCAAATAACACTCATCATCTAGTCGACATAATAGGCGATGAGCTGGTCTGCCCCAGGAACAATCTTCAACTGGATATGAGCTACTCCGCGCAGATAACCAATGACACACAAGACTAGAGATGCTCGCTCATCGACTTTGCAGTCTATGGAATTCTGCCAGAGAATGTGAAGGAAGCAACCTCAATGTACTATTAAACCAAAATTGGGATTATCCGCAAAAAACTACGGTAGGGCGGTTTATGAATGTCTACGCGGTGGGCTTGATTTTACCAAGGATGATGAAAATGTGAACTCACAACCTTTTATGCGTTGGAGAGACCGTTTCTTATTTTGCGCTGAAGCACAGAAGACGCTTCCTCAGATTCTTCTACGACACGGAGACAAAAATGTTATATCGACGATCCTACAATGGGCTACAATTAAGATGCCTGTCAAATGTAGAAGCCAAAGAAGCCCTATGTGAAGCTCATGACGGCACTTGTGGGGCTCACCAACCTGGCTCAAAATTGCAAGATCGTCTTCGCCGGATGGGTTATTACTGGCCCATAATGGTTGCAGATGCAGTTAATTATGCAAAGAAGTGCAAGGCTTGCCAGATCCATACAAATTTTATACATCTGCCATCTGAATTCTTGCATCCGACAGTAGCCTCTTGGCCATTTGAAGCATGGGAAATGGACATTATTGGGTCCATCACCCTGCCGTCGTCCAGAGAGCATCGGTTCATACTTGCAATCACCGATTACTTCTCCAAATGGGCGGAAGCTGTTCCTTTGGCAGAGGTTAAGACATCGAACATGATTAGCTTCACAAAATATCACGTCATCTACCATTTTGGACTGCCTCGGAGGATTATTCACGACAATGGTCCGCAGTTCGCAAGCCACGCTTTCTATCGATTTTGTGACAAGAATCAGATTCAGAATATGGCCTCGACAGCATATAACCCATCGGCCAACATTTTGGCTGAAGCTTTCAATAAAACCATAATCAAGATCCTCAAAAAGTTCATGTCTGCAAACAAATGTGACTGGAATAAAAAGCTTGGCGAGTGCTTATGGGCGTATCCGACGACAATTCGGACGGCTACAGAAAATACACCGTTCTCCTTGGTTTACGGGAGCGAGGCAGTCCTCCCATTGGAGACTCAGTTCCCCTCACTTCGAGTGGCCCTTAACTACCGGTTAACGGCGAACGATAACTACCGCCGATGGCTGCAAGAGTTGGAAGAATTAGATGAAAAGCATTTACAATCTCAACAAAGCATAGAGTTCTACCAAGCGCGTATCTTTCGGGCTTTCAACAAGAAAGTCAAACAGAGAACATTCCAAGCCGGCGATCTTATCTTAGCTATTTGCAGACCAATGGTCATGACTCACAAGAACCCCCGACAAATTCCAGCTTAAATGGGAGGGGCCGTTCATCATCGAGACCGTGTTCTCTAACGGTGCATACCGTCTCGTAAAACAAAATGGAGACTTGCTCATGATGCCCATCAACGACAAGTTCCTCAAGAAATACTATGTCTAAACGACACCTTCCAACTATCCCTCAGATTGTGAGTTATATACCCTCTGGTATCGCTGAACTTATACTCCGACTTCAAATCTCCCAGATTGTTAAGTTATGTACCCTCAGGTACCACTGAACTTACTCTATGGCTACTCCGAATGAATTCATATCTCATCTCTTGGTCATATCTATGAACTTCTTGGTCATAGCTTTTCTCCAGTAAGAATTTACCTCAAAATCTATTACCCGCACCACCAGTGCATAGAAGGGTAGTAGGTCCATAAAACTTGTCCTAATCTATTACTCGTACCATCAATGCACAAAAAAGGTAATAGGTCCACAAAATTCTCCAATGGAAAAACAACTACGTTCATGTTATCTCTGAGTTATTTTTCCCGTCCATCACAAACAAATCACCCAATAGATAGAACTTCCACGTTGATAACACATCTGAGTTGTTCTGTGTATCCCCATTTGGCCTACTCCTACTATGTCCTCATTACCTCTGAGTAGGAAGGCTTTGTTTTGACCCATATTTACCACGTCCTCATTACCTCTGAGTAAATATATTGGTTTTCTCCATATTTATTATCAGTACTCGCATCGCCAGTACAAAAAATGGTAATAAGTCCATAAAAATTATCCTAATCTATTACTCGCACCACTGGTGTACCAAAGGGTAGTAGGTCCATAAAGTATCATTCAAATCCTGAGTAAATATGTTGGTTTTCTCCCCACTTATTATCAGTACTCGCATCGCCAGTACACAAAATGGTAATAAGTCCATAAAAATTATCCTAATCTATTACTCGCACCACCAGTGTACCAAAGAGTAGTAGGTCCACAAAATATCATTCAAATCTATTTGCTCGTATTTCCAAATGCACAAATGGGCAATAGGTCCACAAAAGTTCCCCCAGCGGGATGTTCTTTATCAAACACAAATGCTGTCTTAGGCCCTCTAGTACAAGCACCACAAAATACCATAAATAAAGAATGGAGTGAACATACTCTGCTTATTCAAGATCAGTTACATTCAAAGGACTACATCGACAGCAGAAAGCAAAGAAAGGAAAATCTGACAATACATAGTTTGGTTTGACAGTGCTTCCTCTTCAAGCAGTTTCGTGGCCCTCGAAGGAAGTCATGTTTTACTGCTGAGAAGCAAACAAAGCTGTCGAATCCCTAAGGAGCTGCCTGGAGGAGGGCAAATATAGCATGCTATCCTCCCCTCCATATTGCGGATGCCTTAGCCCCGCTCCCCCGAAGGACCATACCTTCAAAACTTGGTCCCTGATGGTGGTTTTGCCTACTTGGAGAGACGTGAATGCAGGACATTCATAACAACGCCTGACCACCATCCAACTCTCTGAGGTATAAAGGCCCTTTCTACCACCTGGGGAAAACTCTTCCGAAGCATAAAGAGTCCTGAGTTATTTGATGTGTATGCCAAAAAGGCGTGGGGAAAACTCTTCCGAAGCATGGGGTGTTTTGAGCTATCTGATATAGGCGCCAAAATATTATATTTTCACTCCATCGCCGACACCGGTCCTGAAGAAGTTTGCTAGCCAAATCCCTACAAAAACATGGAAAAAAGGGAATTTAGCACCAAAAAAACAAAGAACTCTGTTATGCGGCCTAGCCAGTTATGCAGCCCAGCCAAAACAGAACTCATGCGGCCCAATACTTGTGCGGATCAGTCACGAGACAATCATGCGGCCCAGCCTTACAGTATTTATGCGGCCCGATCATAAAGTGCTCACGCGGCACCTATGCGGCTCAGTCATGAAATGTTCATATAGATCAATCTTGAGGCACTAATGCGGTTCATGTTCGAATGAGCAGTGGTCATACGGCTCAATCTATGCGGCTCTATCATATAGAATACATGTGGTCCAAATGAGATAGGGCATGCACCGACCAGGCTTAAAAGCAGAAGCAGTATATGATAGGCCCGTGTATAAAAATATGCGCTATGACCATTCAAAATTTTAGTCATCGTCTACTCACCATCCATACTCTTGAGAGGAGGTTGCATGTCAGAATGAATGGAAGGAGCGTCTGCCACTCTCGACGGAGAAGCAACTCTCTTTCCTTTGGCCGCCGCACCAGTCGACCTGGAAGCTTTTGGAGCCATAGCAGAAAGTATGATGAAGTCGAAGGAGGAGAAGTGAAAGAGGAAAATCTCTCTCTGAATGACTCCTATTTATAGAGTTGCTGAAAAAAGACTCTTCGATTCTTGAGATCATTAAGGATAAGGACCACATTTGCGGACTTTATCCCTAATAACCGTCGAACGTCTCTTCGGTTCTCGAGATCATTAAAGATAATGTCGACGTTTGGGGACTTTATCTCCAGTAATCGTCGGCTTTATCTCGAAAAGAGATCTACAACCGAATTAAGAAAATTAAATGCAGCAGTGGCAGCTGGCAGGCTCTCTACGGCTCGAAGTGTCCCTGCAGCCCATGATTTGTTCTACGGATCAGGATTTCCCTGTGACTCAAGATCTCTCTACAGTTCAAAAAATTTCCTACGACTTGAAGACTCCCTGCGGTTTAACGTATTTTCATGCTTCTTATTCAAAGTATTCCAAATTTGTAATTTAAAAACTTTGAAGGGGGTCTTGTAGAAACATGAAAAATATGGGGTTCATGCGGATTATAAATTGCCGTATAGGTACTTTGGGCTAAATAGCTCCACATAAAGGAAAGCCGCATGATTGGTTCAATGACATATGCGGTCCGTCGACAACCAGCTACAGAAGTAAGATATACGGCCAAGAGGAGCAGTTCGTCTGATAAAGCTGACAAGTCCTGACAAAACTGAAAAAAATGACAGCTTTGACACTTCGACAAAAAGATAAGACGTGAGACGTCGCCCAAAAGTAAGGTTTGTACGCCTTCAAGAGGCCAGAAGGAGTGTCACCTAAGCAGTTCAGACATATGCGGCCCCAAAGTCTCTAAACTTCATGCGGCCAAGAGTAACTGTGATCCAAGCCGCGTGAGCTTTATGCGGCCAAAATACAGAATCTATGCGGCTTAAATCCTCAAGCTATGTCTGGGCTAAGGAAGTTTGCGACCTAAGCCGCATGTGTCTCATACGGCCCCACATGCTCAAAAACTGAGAGATCTATGCGGCTAACAAAATGATCCCTGCGACATGACACGTGGCAATCTGACCAAGTCCTAAACTGCCCATATTTGCTGCAACAAAATCTCAACAAATTGACAGATGGCAGCCAAAGAGCGGGTCTTCGCGTGCCAATCAGCCACGTGGTTGCAGGCCGTCTATACGGCTCAACATACATCCTATTATAAATAGCAGGGTGCCACATGTAAGTCCTAAAAATCAAGTTGCACCCATCAAAAAAGCAATAAAAATCAAATGGCGTACCCTTCAAATGAACTGCGCAGGAGACAGACTGCACAACAAATCAACTTCACGAGATTGAACTGCGCCAGTATCCAAGCGCGCAATGTTGACGTAGCAACGTCATCATTACCTGACACAAAATTAGATTTTCTGACAACTGACAGCCCGAAAAGCGAGGAGTCTGTTCGTTTCTCGAGCCGTGCCACATCCTAGGACAGTTGTCAGCGCGGTCCAGCTGTCAACTCCAAGGGGAGTCTGCCAGCCTAACGAAAGCGCAGTCTGCCAGATCCACTTCAGCGCAGTTCGGTCCCAACGCAGTCTGAAGCTAGCGCAGTTCAAGAGGCACAATCCATCAAGATAACTAAAATTTTATACGTGGCCTACATGCCATCAATTGCTCACCACGTGGCAACCGTCTGTACACGACCATACACATTTTAATCAAACAATGCCACGCGTCTAATACAGTTGAGCCACGATCGAGTAACTGCCAGTGCAGTTCGCTGTTTGTGCAGTCCAATGCCTGCACAATCCAGTCTGCGCAATCTAGAAATAACTACTAATTAGTTATTTTCCAGAACTCTATAAATAGAGTTTCAAATCCTTCATTATCAAGATCAGATCATTCAAGATCATCACAGAAATCAGGAGTTCTTGCCCAAGTGCTGCTGCATTCTTCAGAGGCTATCGTCTTTAAAGTTCACATCGTCCAAGGGATAAAGCGATCGTCTTCAGATCGGATTCCTATAGTTGTACTTTCCCAGAATTCAATTGTAATCTTCTTACAAAGTTTGTGAACTAAAAAAAACTTTTGTTTTTGTAAACAAAATGGCGACTCTGCTGGGGACGACTTTCTCCTCCGACGAGGAAGTGATAACTCAATGTGACGTTGCGTCTATCGAAAAGACGCAGAAGACGCTGGTTGTGAAGGTCAACTAGACTGCCTACGAGGTGATGATCAACTCTGGGACTACTTGTCGTACTACAACCTCTGCCAAGAGCAAGGTTCATCCAGTGTGGACTCCAAAGTCCTCTGCGCAGTCCTCTGTGCAGTCCTCTGCACAATCATCTGCGCAACTTGCTGTCTCTGCTGCTAAGGAGCCACTGGCCACTTCTGCTCCTGCGCAAAATACCACCCATACTACTAAAGTACAAGCCAAAGCTCCTACGTAGTATACTGCTCCTCTTGCTGCCGCGCAAGCCACTTCCTATGCTGCTATGGGAAAGTCCAAGACTCCTCTCCCTCTAGCACAGTTGGTGACCTCTTTTCCTCCAGCGCAATCCACTGAAGCCAGAACTTCTGCTGCACAAACTACAGTTTCTGTGGCCAAAAGGCCATCTGTCAAAGCTCCCCAGGCGCAATCAACTCTAGCGCAAGCTGTTCCAGTGCAGCCTAATAGGGATAATCCTTTGGCTAATCTCCCTTCTTCTCACAGTAAGGGGAAAAACTCTGCTCCTCTTCCCAAGCACCCTGTTGCTCCAGCACAATCCACTGGGGATAGTCTGTTGACTGTTCCTCTTCCTCCTCAGAACAAAGGAAAAGGCCCGTTGGTCTTTTCTCAAACTTCCTTGTTCTACGACTTGGAAGACAACAGAGGGAAACGCTCTTTAGCCAACCCTTCTTCACAAAACAAGGGAAAAGGTCCTTTGGTCTTTTCTCAGTCTTCTCCGGTTTTTACCGTAGAAGATCAATCTGAACGTGCCTCGGCACCAATCAGTACAAGAACTCTCTCCAACAAGAGTTCTTCCTTCCCTGCCAAAGGGAAATGTACTGATCAAAGAAGTATTCTGCCTACTCCGGTAGCAAAATTCCGAGATCTTCCAACTCTCTGGATATCTCGCTCAAAACAGGGAAAATTACTGGTGTCTCAGACAGAAACCCCTGGGGGTAAATTTGTCGATCTCCGGGATTATCTCAATAGACCTCGGTCTACATTAACTTCGGCGAAACGCAAACAGCCAATGCCGAAGATGAACCTGTATCAGAGACAAAGTTCCAGGATGAAAAATCCTGACACCTATGCTAATGAGGTGAGTACTTCTCTGTATACTCATGGGACAAAATATCTGAAGAACCGGAACCATGTTCCGAATGTGGTCAAAGAATATATCCCTAGGACTTCTTCTCGTCCCGTCATTGTTCCTGATCTCCGAGAGCACCTCAAGCAAAAATGGGACAACATCTCAACACTTCCAGTTCAACCACTTGAACATTATTGTAATCACAAGGTTGTCATCAAGTGCTGTTGCCAGACAACAAAATGATCTGTTTTCGATCGTCTGAATTTTGCAACGTCTGAACCAATGTCAGAAGATGAAGACAAAATGTTGTATGCTTCTGTCGACATGGCTTCTCGAGACACTGGGGGTAGAAAGTGCTCCAAACACGGCAAGCCTCGCAGGCCCAGCCAACGGTACTTAGATTTACTCCAAGAATCTTTTGAAGGAGTATTTCGACATACCCGATCCCGAAGTTGAGACACAATGGGACATGGGAATCTTCTCCAAGATCCTTCTGGTCATCTCCCTATTTCTTCTTCAGGAGATGATTCTTTCTCTGATTATGATGCATATAGCGAAAGTTCTGAACAGACGATGTCTTCTACTGTACCTAGAGAAGTGACAGCATACGTTGTCACTGAAGACCCACATGCTTCCAGTTCAGCAAATCAAGAACAACGAATAGCTGTACTGGAAGACAAGATGAAGACCATGGCTGAAATGGTCGCAAGTATGCATTCTATCATTGTGGCCCAACATACAGTACCACCGACCACACCTGCTGTAAATCCTGAGATTATAGCGTCATCGGTGCCTGTCAATGTAGGTCTGGGGCTAGTATCTCCTCAAATATCCCTTGTACAAATTCAACCCACACCCAGTCAGTCAGGAGCTGGGGGTAGTACTTATCACGCTGTTCCTCCCCCTAACACTATAATTCAGCCTGCTCCTTCTGCATCATCGGAGGATGCTAATGAAGCTGTCAAGCTCTTGCGCACTCAATTCGAGGCCTCAAAGAGAAAGACAACTTACAAAGATTGGAGATCAAACACCCTATCCAGTTGAATGGAAGGAAGTCCCATTTCCTCCAAAGTACAAAATCCGTACAATTTTGCTGTTTGACGGCAGCACATCTCCAAGTCAGTTCATTAACCACTTTAAGGTAATGACTGTTCAACTTCAGCCAAATGACGCTCTTCTTACCAGAGTGTTCGTCGGCTGTTTAGCCGGTGTAGCATACGATTAGTACAAGAGCTTGCCCGATGGCTGTATCACCTCTTTCTCGGGTTTGAAACAAATCTTCTTGGAGCGATTATACGAGGGAATCAACGATATGACCATGTCGGCCCTCAACAAGATCAAACAAAGACATAATGAAACCGCTGAGAGTTTCATTGAAAGATTCCGCCGAGAAGCATTAAAGATGCCTCCTGGAACTTTGGCCGCTGTCACTATAGATACATGTAAGGCAAATCTTTTGCCTATCATCAGCATGTGGACAGGATCAACTCAATTTCAAGACTAGCCATCATTCATTGTCAATGCTAAAGCAGCTGAAGTTAGCGCTGACAAATTCAAGCAGTTGGGGGTACACATGTCTAACCCCGACCGGGATGAACACCCGACAGCTAGTAGCGGTAATCGCCAGAACAACCGTAAAGGAAAAGAGACTCTGAACATCAATTTGAAGAACAAAGAATCTCTGGCTGTCAATGTGGCTCCACCTACGTCTGCTTCTACTCCTTCTACCCCTCCACCAAGGAAAACTCGTCCGAAAGTAGAGTGCTCCTTTGATGAGAATGACATCGTGAGCATCTTTGATTGCTTGATCAAAAGCATTAAGCTCCAACTCCCAGACCCGAAGAAGCCTGACGAGGTTGGTAAGACTGAACATCCCAAATACTGTGTTTATCACAGGTTCATTGGGCATCCCACTCGAGCATGTTACGTGCTCAAAGGCAAGATTCAGGAGTTAGTCAATGCTGGTGTTGTCACTCTTCAACAAGATGAGAAGACTGTGATCGCGAATATGGTCTCAGTACAGTTCGGCAACTTCCTTTCATAGATGGTACAGCATGGTGTCATTCCTATCCCCAAGGCCACCCTTGAGATCGAGAATCTTCCTCCTCCATGGAGTTAAGGTCTCGTCCCCTTATCCCTTGATAATGGTGAGATTATGTGGATTCATCCTGATCTTGTTTCTGACTTCGAGGCTCCTTCTAAGCAAAAAGACCGCTCCAAGGGTAAAATAAAGATCTGCAATATGGTATCTTTTGACCCTATAATTGAAGAGGAAATCCTGTTGGGTACCAGGTCAGGAAAAGCCCATCTACGGGAACTTCCTGAAAATCAAGAAAATCCTGCTTCTTCTTCTGAGTCTGCTCTAGTGCAACCTGTCTCTGCTGAGGGCATCCTTGCTGTGTCTTCATCGGTTGTAGAACCCGTTCCCCCCAAACCGACAACAGCTGACAAAGGCAAACAACAAGTCAATTTTGACAAGCCTTTGAAGAAGTCATCCCCTTCTGGACTTGAGAAACCATACAATTTTGATATTTTAGCTCAACTAGCTAATACAACGGCCAGGATGCCAATCTTCGAGCTCTTGTGCCTCTCCAAAGAGACTCGAGAAACTCTGAGTGAAGCTCAATGCAGGCGGAAACCTGTCTAACTCTTCTGAAGAAGCCGAAAGTAGAGCCTGTCTCTTGCCTCCATTGTCACAGTGTGTTGGAATTAATTCCAAACATTACCTTAACACAGGATGATATGCTGATGGAAGACAATAGGCATGACCGTCCTCTATACTATACAGGATATGTCGACTCGATGAAAGTCGATCGTATTCTGATAGATCCAGGGTCAGCACTCAGCATCATGTCGAAGACAATATTAGATGCGCTGAAGATCCCAGTACATAGTCTTTCCAGTACAATCACCACCATCCTGGGGTTCAATCAAAGAAGAAGTGAGCCTTTGGGCAAGATTCGCCTAAAACTCCAAATTGGCAATCTTCGCACAAAGGTGACCTTCTACATTATAGACAACCATGGTTGCTCTTACAATGCTCTTTTGGGTAGACCATTTCTTCACGAACACAACATTGTTCCTTCAACTATCCATCAATGTTTCAAGTACGTTGATGACAATAGAGAGGTTCAAAAAGAGGTTGTGGATCTCTACCCTTTCAAAGGTGTCGAAGCATATTGTAACGATGCTCGCATGTATAAGGATGAGTTCATGAAGGTAGTACTGGCTCTGGACACTGAAGAAGAACAAGAAGCAGTACCCAATGACACTCTCATCATACCTGTCAAAGGGCGTATTTCTCGTTCTCAATCCTCCAAACCACTGGCTATTCACTTGCCAGTCCAGAAGCAACCAACTGATGGTGGTCAAAATCAAAGGGAGCTTACCTCTTCTGAGCCATTTGTTATCGACCTACCTCGTAACAAGGATAAAAGGCAGCTCACCTCTTCTGAGCTACTTGATATTGATTTATCTCATAATAAGGATAAAAGGGAGCTCATCTCCTCTGAGCCGCTTGTTATTGACCTCCGTCGTAACAAGTCCAATCCTTCTCCATGTTCTTCTTCTCTCCCTCTTGTAATCAATCTAACCAAGTCTGCTAAGGCTAAAGGTCCTGTTGTAAATACAGATGTATAAATCAATGAAAAAGCATCTCCTTTCCAGTATACTGATGTCATTTATCATGCTAAGTGCTATTTGGATATGTTAGATAGCTTTTAGTTATTTACAATAGGAGTTGTACAGTCTCTTCAAACAGACGTCTTACTCGAACACCCAGATGATTCTTATTTTGTTGTTCCTTCTCGAAAGAGAGGCGAAAGTCCAATACTTTTTAGTAAAGGGCAAGAACAAAAATTCAGCTATACGGATGATAGCCAAAGTAACGACACAGGACGTCTCCAACTTCGTCGTTATAGTCAACAATCAAAAAAAATCATCCGAAAGATGGGTTATGACTTCAAGAATGGCCTCAACTACGGTAAGGGTAGAAGAACTCCTATCCGTACGGTTGTTCCGAAAGGAAAATCAGAGATGTACTACAGCAGGACAAAAAGAGGTCTCCGATATACTTCACCTCCGGTTTTATCTCCAGCAACCTCCGAGTCTGATAGTGAAGAGCGCTCTAACTCTTTTGATTCCAGGTCTTAAGACTCTGACACCAGTATTGGCCAAGTTCATCGGCTGATCGTATCTTCTAATATGGTCTCCGACGAATTTCCAGAAGACTATGACAAAGATATCGAAGAAAGTCCTGAAACAGATCCTTGGGCTCAACGAATGGATACCCAATGGGAATTTTGATTTGAACAACGAGAACCTCCTACCAAAGATCAATTGGTCCAAATTGACGTAGGAGAAAATGGGTCACCTCGTCCAATATTCATCAGCAAGAACCTCCCAGAGGAAGATAAGCAAGAATTAATTCTTCTTATTCGAGAATACATTGATGTCTTCGCCTGGAGTTATGAAGACATGCCAGGTTTAGATCCCAAAATTGCCACTCATAAACTGAATATTTTGCCTAATGCAAAACCAGTTAAACAACATCAAAGGCGGTTTAATCCTGAAATGATGGACGTAATTGATGATGAAGTCAAAAAGCTCATAGCTTGTGGCTTTATTCGAGAAGAACAACATCCAGATTGGGTAGCCAACGTTGTCCCAGTCTTGAAGAAGAATGGCAAAGTTTGAGTTTGTATCGACTTCCGGGATCTTAATGAAGCCTTTCCAAAAGACGAGTTTTCTCTCCCTATCATAGATGTCATGATTGACAACACTTGTGGGTTCGAAAGGATATCCTTCATGGATGGATTCTCCGGATATAATCAGATTCGGATGAATTCTGAAGATAAAAAACACACTTCTTTCTGCACTCCTCGCGGAGTCTACTGCTATACCGTGATACCATTTGGTCTCAAGAACACTGGTGCAACTTACCAACGAGCTATGAGTACCATCTTTCGAGATCATCTATGCAAGACTGTTGAATGCTATGTCGACGATATTGCCGTCAAGAGTCGTCTAAAGGAAGATCACATCCAAGATTTGAGAACTATCTTCGATCTAATACGCCAACATCAGCTGAAAATGAATTCCACCAAGTCATTCTTGGGTGTCTCTAGTGGTAAATTTCTCGGCTTCGTCATTATCTCTAAAGTATACACGTGGATCCCGAGAAGATCAAAGCCATTCAAGAGATGCGTCCTCCACTCAACCTAAAAGAGCTACGAGGATTCCAAGGTCGACTTGCGTACATCAGGAGATTCATTTCAAATCTGTCTGGACGCTGCAGACCATTTACCCAGTTAATGAAGAAGGAAGTATCTTTCATTTGGACTGAAGAATGTCAACGAGCATTTGACGACATAAAATAGTATCTCATGAACCCACCAGTCTAGCTGCCACCAATCTCTGGTATACCATTCTTAATGTATGTTCGTGTTATGGACCATTCATTGGATGCTTTACTTGCCCAAAAGAACAAAGAAGGTCATGAACAGGCCATCTATTATCTTAGTCGTACTATGATTGGTGCTGAACACCGTTATAGTCCGGTTGAGAAAGAATGCTTAGCTCTTATGTTTGCTGTTCAAAAGATAAGACATTACATCATTGGACAAACTATTCATGTCAACTCCCGAGTTAATCCTCTTCGGTTACTGATAAAGAAACCCAGCACACTCAATTCTCGACTGGCTACATCGGCCATTCTGCTAGCCCAATACGATATGGTATATGTTCCACAAAAGTCTGTTAAGGGCCAAGCACTGGCAGACTTTTTAGCGGCTCATCCTATTCCAGAAATATCTAAACTTTACGATAAAATTCTAGACGAGACATTGGAATCAAATATGATCTCCGAAGAATTTTCTACTTGGCGTCTATTCTTCGACGATGCATCTAGGATCGGGCCGAATGGTGCTATTGTCGCAGGAGTTGGGGTTGTTCTTGTTTCTCCAGACGGGCCAACTATCTAAAGAGCCTACTTCCTAGATGAACCTTGCTCCAACAACGTGGCAAAATACAATGCTCTACTCATTGGCCTTCAATTAGCTAAACAACTAGATGTCGAATATATTAAAGTTTATGGTAGCTCCAAGCTGGTCGTTAACCAGGTTAGAGGAACCTATGAAGTTCGTCATCAAGATCTAGTGCCTTATCATGAAGCGACAATTAGCATGGCTACATCATTCAAAGCCTTCTTCATCGAATATGTCCGCCGAGCTTGTAACACTGAAGCATATGCTTTGGCCAATCTTGCAGCAGTCTTAGCCATCCCTATCAAAAGACAGCAGGTGGTGGTTGTCTCTAATCGGGAATTGTTCTACATTGAAAACAATCGTAATATTGAGTTCAGTATTCTTATTGAAGCCAATGTTATCAGTGAAGATTGGAGAGCTCCCTTCATCGATTTTGTGGTTCACGATATACTTCCTGAAGATCCTAAGGATGCTACGAGTATTCGTCGACGATCTCTCCGGTTCTACTATAATCAGACCACCAAGACTCTCTATCGACGGACTTATGACGATCTTCTTTTACACTGTCTTGCTGGTGATGAAGCGAAGCAAGTATTACATGAAGCTCACGATGGTTTTTGCAGAGCACATCAACCCGGCCCCAAACTACAAGATCGTATCCGATGCATGGGTTACTACTGGCCCTCTATGGTATCTGATGCCATCGAATATGCAAGGAAGTGTCGAGCCTGTCAAATCCATGCATATTTCATCCATCAACCATCAGAATTCCTTCATCCGACTGCTGCTTCCTGGCCTTTTGAAGCTTGGGGCATGGATATTATAGGTCCCATCAATCCTCTTTCTTCTAAAGGACATCGGTTTATACTCGCCATAACGGATTATTTCTCCAAGTGGGCCGAAGTTATACCCTTGACAGAATTTAAAACCAGCAGCGTCATCAACTTTGTCAAACATCATGTCATCTATAGATTTGGTGTACCTCGACGAATCATTCATGACAATGGACCTCAATTTATCAGCCAGAAGTTTACAAGATTCTGCGATGATCATCGGATTGACAATGTCGCTTCGACAACCTACAATCCTGCTGCTAATGGCTTGGCTGAAGCCTTCAACAAAACTATCATCAAACTCCTTAAGAAGTTTGTATCTACTAACAAACAAAATTGCATTGAGAAACTCGGAGAATGTCTATGGGCCTACCGTACTACGGTCCGTAACCTTACAGGCTGTACACCTTTTTCTCTTGTGTATGGTTGTGAAGCAGTTCTACCTTTAGAACTTCAGATCCCATCCCTGTGGATTGCCGTTGCCAATGAGTTCACTACAGAGAACAATGACCTCCTTCGACTTCAAGAATTTGAGGCGCTTGACGAGAAGCGGCTATTAGCTCAACAGCATATTGAGTTATACCAAGTCCGCATCTCCAAGACTTTCAACCGCAAAGTTAAAGTCAGAGCCTTTCAGAAAGGAGAGCTCATTCTAACAGTCAGACGTCCCATGACTATGACTCACATGAGCAAAGGCAAGTTCGATGCGAAGTTGAAATGTCCATATATTGTGAGCAAAGTCTTCTCAAATGGAGCCTATCAACTTACAGAGCTGGACTGTCGAGTTGCTATGATGCCTATCAATGGCAAGTTCCTTAAAAAATACTATGTATGAATGTAACAAGGAGTTTATGTAAATACAACAAGATATTGCATAAATAAAGTTTGATTTTATTTCATCATGAATGACGTTACATAATATCAAGGATGAGAATCCCTATCGTCCTTTTTATAGACAGGACGAGGACCACTGCCGTCCTTCTCAAAAATAAAATCGGCAAAAGAGCCGAGAACATCCTTGCTCGAACCCACCAGGAACTTGCAAGCAGCCATCATGATGGCCTCTTCTTCTTCAGTCTTCCCTAGTTCAAGTAGGAAGTCCAAGATATCCCGTAGCGACTTAGGTGCAGATGAACCTTCGTCCGCCTCTGTCTGCTTTGGCTAGGTCATCTCAATTGGACGTTCCTCAGTGCCCGCGTCAACCTTCGGGGTGATCTTAGCCTTTTTGGATGTATCTTCAGACGACATCTTTATGTTAAAAAGTGAAAGTGATCATTCCATCTAATTTTTTGTTCTATTTATAGACAGAGATTCGTAAAACAACGAAGTGACACATTCATCCGACGGTTCGCCCGTTCACTACATTCATCCGACGGTTCGCCCGTTCACTACATTCATCCGATGGTTCGCCCATTCACTACATTCATCTGACGGTTCGCCCGTTCACTACATTCATCCGATGGTTCGCCCGTTCACTACATTCATTCGACGGTTTGCCCGTTCACTACATTCATCTGACGGTTTGCCCATTCGCTACATTCATCCGACGGTTCATCCGTTCACTACATTCATCCGTTGGTTCGCCCGTTTACTACATTCATCTGACGGTTCGCCCGTTCATTACATTCGTCCGATGGTTCACCCGTTCATCCATTCATCCGACGGTTCACCCGTTCATCCATTCATCCGACGGTTCACCCATTCACTACATTCATCCGACGGTTCACCCGTTCACTACATTCATCTGACGGTTCGCCCGTTCATTACATTCGTCCAACGGTTCACCCGTTCATCCATTCATCTGAAGGTTCACCCGTTCATCCATTCATCTGACGGTTCACCCGTTCATCCATTCATCTGACGGATCTTCCGTTCATTCAATTCCTCAGACGGTTCATCCGTTCATTCCAACGATTCGTTTCGTTCATGTATTTTGACGATTCATCCATTCATATCAGCAACGTGTCATGTATTTGTTACCTTTGATTAGGTTATCTACTGAAATAATGATATTCAATAAATTATATTCTGCCATGTCCACATTACATCTGAGCAGATATAATAAATATAATTATTTTCTAAATCTAGAAATATATCATGTCCCGGACCTCTGAATATATTTTCTATCGCTATTATTTATATCCGAATGAGATATGCAATAAATAATAGAGCCACAAAAAGAATGTCTTTTTATTGATCAAAATTAAAAGGCATTACAAAAAGACATGTCACAAAACAGAAGATACAAAAAAATCTTCCTATTCAGCTGGTGGTGTCATCAAACTAGCCATCTGCTGCTTTAAAGTTTGAAGTCGCTCCTCCCGAGAATCCATCACCCGTCTTCTAGCTTCCTCCATTCCAGAATTATCATCAAAAGTCGGCAAGGTTACTAGTCGACGGAAGATTTCAGCTTGATGAGTCCTGACATATTCATTTCTTTCGTAGGTCAGAATGTCCAGTTGCTGGACTGCAGCTTGATGTTGAGTAGTCTCTTCTTCCAGAGCAAGTTGAACAATTCTCAACTCTTCTTGAAGTCGATCAAACTTCTTTCAGCTCGGCAACTTTCTTTTCCTTCTCCCCAGCAGCAGATGCTATTATTTTCATCTGGGAGTTATACTCTGAAGACTTGGCAGCGAAAGTGTCCAAGAAAACTTGGAAATCAGCTTTCGTAACTGCAGCCTCTCGAGACATCCTCTCAAAATCAACATGTACCAAGGGCTCTACCTCCCCCGATTAAGATCTTTGTAGATCTTAACTGATTCTTCCAGCTCATCCAGTATGTGTTCAAGGTAAGCAGCTTGAGCTTTATCACCCTGACTTCGGATGGCACCGATCAGATAAGAGGTTGGACCTCTAACAGAGATGAAACCAACATCTTCTTTCTCCATTATCCTTTCTACTAAGGGTCCTAATGAATTGAAGAAGAGGTTGGTGAAGGAACCAATTATAAATCTGTTAGTAGCTATGCAACCGGGTGTAGCAGCTACTCCCATGGACGTTGAAGCAGCAGGTGCCTGCACAGGTAGAAGTTCGGTAGCATGAACTGTAGTCTCTTTGGACAAGGGAGCCATGGTAGAGCTGGTTGCTCCCCCAAGATGTTCCTCTGTGAAATCAAATAAACCCTATCAGTTTGCTGTCATTAGCAACTATCGAAAAGGATCAAAAGTAAGGGTAATCTTACCATTGCTGGGACCAGTGACAAGTTTGTCATCTGCTGACATGGGTTGTAGCCTCGTAGAAGTAGCTTTAGACATTACTGCCTGGCTACTACCCGCTTCAGATCCGCCTGATAAAAGACGGCTACTGCTGGCTATCGCCTTTATTTGCACTATATCAATGCATATTGTAGGAATCGGAGAAAGTTGAATTTCTGCATGGATAAAAATTAAGATGTCAGCCATTTAATCCATAAAAGAAGGGTATTAATATCAGTCAATACTAATACCTCCTTGATGGGTGATAGTAGCTCCCTCCGGTGCTACTTCTTTAACCGCATTCTTCTCTGGGGATGCATGTACATCAGCATCCTCTTCTGGATTCAGAGTGTCATCAACAGCCTCTGCTGATGTATCTTCATCACTTGTACTCTCTTCTCGTACTTCTTCACTGTCAGTTGCGGCAACTGGATCTACATCATCGTGGAAGCCAAAGTCACAGTCGTCCAGTGCCTCAATCATTAACTTATCTTCTTTGGCATGTAGTGATCGAGGAGAAGCTGGAAGGTGGACGATATCTGTTTCTGGCTTATTTGACTTCGCAGCCTCATCTGCTGTCTCCGTGATTTCCTTCCTGGTCTCTACAACCTCATCTCTCTTCTCTGGACTGAGAGCTTCCTGCCTGGGTTCAATGGCAGGTGTAGGGGACGACATCATGACTCTGACGACATCAACGGTCACGACCGATGACAGGTTAGGTCTTGGAGGAGTGGCCACTTTTCTCCTAAAAACTATCTTCTTTCTGCGTAAAGGTCTCTCCGGACTCTCTACATCTACGACATCTACTTGCCTTTGAAGAGAGGTCGGAGTCGTCACCTCTTCTCTCTGAGCCGACTCAGCATGCTGCCGAGATTGCGACCGGGTAGTGACCCTTTCTGAAGATTTTAAGACAATCTTCCTCTTAGCAACTGGAGAAGAAGGTTCTTCCGCCTTCCTTTTCTTCCTCTCCTTGATTGGAGATTTGACGACCTTCAAAGAGACGCGCATCGGCTCGTTGACTTCTTCAGGGAAGTTAGCTTCCCTTGAAGCTTCCAACGGTGCATCAACTGGCTCATCCTCTTCATTATTACCAGGAGCCAACACAACAGACGCTCCCTTCTTTAATCGGGCCGCAGTCGCAAAACTGTCTACTAGACTGAAATTCTCAGCAAAAGTGTTCGCCGATGTGTAGAAGGGTGAATATGTATACAGCATACGAGGACCATGATCGCTCTTTAGCGGCATCGAGAACATCATCCTCGTGTCCCGAGCATTATAGTAAGCCCAAGCCCGAGCTCCATCGATCAGATAACTTTTTTCCTGTAGGCACGTTATGGCATTGCCTACATGGAATTGGTCATAGCCGAATTGGCGTGCAAAATGGATCGAGAGATAAGGCTCCAAATAGCATTCATCTTCAAACTGGTACACCAAGTGAGATGGCCGGATCGTCTTCAACCAGTTGAAAATTGTGTGGCCAAGAGGCTGTGCTCTCCCAGAGTCGACAAGGTTGGTGGACATATGCTCGTAGCCAGCTGGAGGGGAAACACAATAGAAGTTCCATCCCTTTCCAAGATTCAGAGCGCGCCTGCAATCTCTTAAAGTGGTAAATATTCACTTGCTTTTGGAGAATCTCCTCAAAAAGCTGTCGTTCATCGCCCCCATATCGGGGTTCATTATTGAAGGATAGTGCAGAAGCAGCCATCCGAACAAATATGTGTTTGGTAGCTCCAGCCGAGGAAAGCTTCCTTTCTCGCCCTTTCCTCGAAGCATTTGATTGACAAAAAGGCGGAGGCCAGCATTCACTCTGCAAGTCATCGCTGACAATAGATCCATCCGGTAGCCGAAGACTAAGCGGACAGCAGCAAATAGTACGCCTCGATGAAAGTGATCGACGGCGCTGGCTCTAGGAACGACGTATCGTCGAAGCCAATAAGTGAGGAAACCCGCCAACTGGACCTCCTTCGACATGGGCTTATAGCCCATCCTCATATAACTCTCAATAATGTCATCTTTCTTAAAAGGGGGATATTGAAGATCATCCTCGATCTTGATATCCATATCCTTGTTCTCCTCTATCAACCCTATCACTTCGCTGTTGCTAAGTGGTCTAAAGAAGGTGGGTTTGCAGTTATCGTGCTCCTTTGTCTTTTTCTCAATGATATGGTTGAGAAAGAGATATGGCAACCATTTGGTTGAGTAGCAGGTGCCGAATGTACCACTCTTATAGTACAAGGAACAGATCTTGTAGTGGCATAGCAGCTCTTCAAAGATAGCCACCAGGTCGGCATTCTCTTGGCGTAATTTGTCCAACTCATCATTGGTCGGGACAAATTCTTTAAAGGGGATATCCCCCATTGGCAACCTGGAGATGTACTTCATCTCGTGTAAAGCCAATCTGATCTCTCCGCATGGTGTCATAAAAGTCCCCGTTCTGTAATTGTATCTCTCCGCCAATGCAAGAAATAGATGCGGATTAGGCGGAAAACCATAAACGGTGGTGTACACCGCTTGGTACAGCTCAATCTCCTTGAGCCGGTCTTCAAATTGAGCCAATATCCAATTGGCTATACAGCTCCACCTCTTGTTATCTGGATTTACAAGACCTGTCAATCAAATATCTTGGTCTGGATATCTTCCCTCAACCTTCGCAAACTCATTTGCGAATATCGGAGTTCTGACCGGTAGTAGTAGGGAAGAGTTCTCTGGTGGGATGCAACCAGGTTTCAATCCTCTGAGTAGGGAGCTGTGACGCTCAGAGGAACTGTAGAACATGTCTTTGCTGTTCGGCGCCTTCTTCACACAGATGTTCCCCGTTCGGACTTGCTGAAGTGGAGTTATATCCCATTCCATCCTTCTGGGATAGCTCGCAAAAGCATTGAGAGACAGGGGAAGGCATCTGAAAATCTCCGGTAGAAGTATTATCTTCTCGCCTCTTTAAAAAAGTCTCTGTTCCATGCGAGGTCTAGGCTGAGAGTTCTTGTCGAAAGCCTCACCGAACAGGAACAACGGCTTCTTATGAGTAACTCTATCTACAGTTTGGAGTGGCTGTCCGTTCGTTAAACACAGCAGAGTTTCATTATCTTGTGCCATCAAGATGGCTTGCCGAGATAACGGCAAGGCATATTGAGGATATGTCACATGGAAAAGATCCTCCTTGAACTCAGGTTCAGCCAAAGATCATGCAAAGACCTCATAATTGGGATCTTCCCTGAGGTTAACTGCATCAAATAAAGAGATAAAGATCAGTACATGCCAATTCACAAAGTTTATTTAAAAAGAGTTCATCAAATTGTGCTATGTGCAAAGCTTCAGTTTGCGCCAATGCAGCCCACATGCGCAAAGTATCCAATTGTGCCAACACATTCACTTGTGCAAGACATCAGGTTGCGCTAACCCACTTGCGCAAGACATCAGGTTGCGCTAACCCACTTGTGCAAGGCACAGTTTGTGCTGGCTCAACCGACTTGCACAAATCGATGGACTGCGCCGAACATCTGCCAGCATTTTCCAACCGATTGCACAAGAATATAGTTTTCATAAAAATAAAAACTATTGTGTGTGCAACCAGAACCCTAAACAGGGCGGCACAATACCATCAATCTCTAAAAAAAGAGGTATGAAGGTTCAAAAATGTCAAGAACCCTAAAAAGGGTTTCGATCGAGTTTGTCATCTACCTTGCAGCGCTGGGTGGCCAATTTCATGACGAGAGATTCGGGGCGCAACCCGAGTCGAAGGCTCGGCGGGGGCCTTGTCTTTCTCAGTGGCAGTTCGCTTAGAAGCCATTAATGTCGACGGCGAGAAGAGGGAGAAGTAGTCGGAATAGGAAGAAAGCTTTTATCTCTTCAGAAAATCGAAAGCAAGTAAAGGTTGAGAATAAGAATGGAAACTATTTATAGTTTTCAAAAGTGTAACAGTTACCTCAGATTGCGCCACAAAAGTAGGAGCTGATTCCTCCAAACACGCAGTCAAAGCGCCACTTGCGCAACTTGATTTTAAATTCGAAGTTCAAAGTATTTCGAAACTTTGAATATTTTCAAATTTCAAAAACTTTAAAGAGGGTCTTGTAGGTCCTAAAAATCAAGTTGCATCCATCAAAAAAGCAATGAAAATCAAATGGCGCACCCTTCAAATGAACTACGCAGGAGACAGACTGCGCAACAAATCAACTACGCAAGATTGAACTGCGCCAGTATCCAAGCGTGCAATGTTGACGTGGCAACGTCTGTTGGCCCATTGGTCATATGGTCAACCTGATTTTAATAATTGATCAAAACTCTGTCTGGATATACGAAGCTAGTTGGGACATCTCAGCTTCTTGGACATAAGCAAGATTGGATATTCACTCCGTTCAAGACTGAAGATCTGTTTGCCTACTTGAGTCTGTATTTCCTATGCAATGTAATTTTCACTTTATTTGAGTCTAGGAATACATTGTACACCGAGTCGTACTGGCAAATAGGCTATCCCTAAAATAGTTTAAAATGTTTTTAAAAATGACCTGTCAAAAAGGTTTTCAAAAAGGTTTTCAAAAATCACCAAAACCTATTTTTAAAACCCTAACCTAACCCTGACAGAACTCGGCCAGAGTTCGGCCAGAGTTCGGCCAGAGTTCGGTTGGTGGCCGTTTGATTTTTGAATTCTCTGGAACTTGGTCCTCCTGCAGTTGCGGATTTGACCGAGATTTGCTCATAGAGTTCTGCCCGAATTCTGCCCGAATTCTGACAGAATTCTCCCTTTGGAACTCCTATAAATAGAGAAGGATTTCGATCATTTCAATTCACTCATTCACTTTCAATCTTCTCTCTATCTAAAGCTTTCTGCCTTCCAAAGAGTTTTCTAGAGCTTACAATTTCAGATCCCAAGCCAGTTACAATCCTCTAGTCAATTTGCCAGTACGCTACGGTCTAGAAGTTTCTGAGAGATTGTAACCAGAAGGCTTAATTGAAGAATACCTCTTCACATTTGAAGTTGGACGAGTTCTTCGTATCAAAGCTCGCGTTGTAGAAGTTGCAAGGACTTCGTAAGAAAATTTGCGGTTTTTCCTATAGTGGATTCAACTGGTAGCAAGAGTTCTACCAACTGGATTAGTCCTCAACAGAGGGATACCAGTATACATCGCTGTCTTTGCGTTTGCTTTCTGAACTCTGCCTTTACATTATTTCAATTGTGATTATATACTGTGATTGTGTTGCTAACATTTTTTTAATTAGCATTATTCCGCTGCCAACTCTATTCACCCCCCTCTAGAGTATTACGCTTTACTATATCGTTCCTACAATTGGTATCAGAGCGGGTGTTACAGGTAAAGCAAGGTAACAGTGCTATTATTTATTTATTATTTATTAGATCACAGCACATCACATGGCTACTATAAAATTCACAAGTGAAGGTCAGGCCACAAACAGACCCCCACTGTTTGATGGTACTAACTACACTTATTGGAAAACACGGATGAGTTTCTTCTTGAAATCATTTGATTTTGACTTATGGGCTATTGTTCTTGATGGCTATCAGAAGCCACCTCGTATAACTGTCGAGGGAGTTTTGGTTGAAAAACCCCAAAGAAGTTATACAGAGGAGGAAAAAAAAAGGCCAGTCTTGACGCACGTGCTATTAATGCTCTTTTTTGTGCCTTAGACAGAACAGAATTTAACAGGGTATCTACATGCACAACGGAAAATGGTGTGTGGAAGCTTCTCGAAGTTACACATAAAGGCACGACTCAAGTCAAGGAGTCAAAAGTCAGCAGACTTACTCAAGAGTACGAGGCGTTCAAAATGAAGCCAAATGAAACAGTCACACAAATGTTCGAGAGGTTCTTGGATATTGTAAACCCTTTGTCCTCCTTAGGCAAAGATTACAGTAACCATGAAAAGATTTGCAAACTCCTGCGAGCTCTCACCAAGAACTGGATTCCGAAGGCTACAGCTATCATTGAAGGAAACGACCTCACCACAATGTTACTTGAAGTACTCATGGGTAAGCTACTCACTCATGAACTGGAGCTGCAAGATTTTGAAGAGCCTGCACCAAAGGAGAAGACTATCGCCCTCAAGGCTCAGCACAGAAAAGCTGCTGAAGATGACTCAGACAGCAGTGGATCTGACGCTGAAGATCAAGCTCTCCTAGCAAGGAAGTTCAAAAGATTCATGAGACATGAGAAAAGAGTCAAAGAGAACAACAGCAACAACTGGTACCAAGAAGATGCTGTCTGCTATGGCTGCAAGAAGAAGGGACATATGAAGGACTGTCCCATCAACTCATCATCGAGCAAGAAGAACAACAGGTATGATAAAGGGAACCTGAAAAGATTAACTTCTCGAAAATATGCCAACACCAGCATATGGCATGAGAGTGAAGCTAGCGACTCAGAAGATGAACATTCAGAGGACGCTGTAAACTTCTGCTTCATGGCAATCGATCAGGTACCAACTGAACCTGTAGAAACATATGATGACTTTACCTTTGAGCAATTAGGAGATGCCTTCAGTGACCTGATGCTTGACTACAGGAAACTGTGTAGTAAATATCAGACCGCTAAGAAGGTACTCAAAGAGTACAAAGGAGAAATAGGAAGACTTACCGACCTACTAGCTGAGGTTAGAGCTAATGTTAGTGAGTCTGGTGAGGCTTTCCTCTATAAAGCTCTTATTACACGAGACTAAACAGTCATCCGAAGAGAAAGACAAGATTATAGACCAATTGAGAGAAGATCTTTCTAAAGAAAAGAAAAGTCTTCAATCTGCACAAATCAGAATGGAATCACTCACTTCTGATTATACTAAGTTATATGACACTTCCAAAAGGTTGGAAATTAGGTTAGGAAAACAGCCTGAGCTTGCTGCTTCCTACCCTAACACGTGTCACTTACCGAGAAATCGGAACATTCCCAAGCCAAACACTGTCAGACCAAACCATATAAAACCTTTACCCCAAAAGGTTAAGCCCAAACATGATCATAGGTATGCATTCTTCTATACTAGAAAACCCAAACCTACTAACCATGCACACCACTCAGCTTTCAACACTCGACATGCACAATGTCATTATTGTGGCCTCATTGGTCATATATCGTCTGCATGTAGAATGAGAAAGCTTGTAGATTTAAATGTTTATGCTTGGATACCTAAAGCTAACAATTCAGGACCCTACAAGAAATGGGTACCAAGGGTTTCATCTGTAAACTGTTTTGTAGGTGGAACACCCTTCACATGCTAGAAGCAAATGGATCCTCGACAGCGGTTGCTCACGGCATATGACCGGTGACGCTACTCTATTTGCAACACTGTCGAAGAAAAAGAAGGAAGGCTATGTCTCCTTCGGTAATAATTTGAAAGGGTATATTATTGGTATCGGTGATGTTGGTAAGACAATATATATGTTTTCTATCTGCTGGAAGAAGCTAACATTTCAGGTAGATGCTTGATGGCTCAACTGGTAGTACTATCTTTGAAGGTATCAGGGAAGACAATATATATGTTTTCTATTTGTTAGAAGAAACTAACATTTCAGGTAGATGCTTAATGGCCAAGAGTGATGAGAGTCATCTATGGCACATGAGACTCGGTCATGCAAACATGGATACAATTTCAAGATTATCCACAAAGAAGTTAGTACGCAGTTTACCAGACATAACATTCAAGAAGGATTCGGTATGCAGCCAATGTGAAAAGAACAAGGCTACCAGATCCACATTCAAGTCTGTAAACGCAGTATGTACTACTAGACCTCTACAATTGCTACACATGGATTTATTCGGTCCTAGCAGAGTTGCTAGCCTCGGAGGTAAATTATATGCATTTATAATTGTAGATGATTTCTCTAGATACACGTGGGTATATTTTTTGACACGCAAGAATGACGCATTATCAGAATTTGTCGCCTTTTGCAAGAAAGTACAGAAAGAAAAAGGTTACATGATCACTCGAATTAGAAGCGATCATGGTGGCGAATTTGAGAATGCTGACTTTGAGCAATTTTGTGACACACGCGGTTTTATTCATGAGTTCTCCTGCCCTAGAACTCCACAACAAAATGGAGTTGTGGAACGTAAGAACAGAACTCTAACCGAAATGGCCAGAGTAATGTTAAATCAATTTAACCTACCCAAATACTTCTGGGCTGAAGCTGTTAATACAGCTTGCTTTGTGCTCAATAGAGTTCTAATTCGACCCAAATCGAAGAAGACTCCATTTGAGTTATGGTTTGATAGAATTCCTTCAGTTTCATACTTTAAGATATTTGGCTGTAAGTGCTTTATTCTTAATACTAAAGACAACTTGGGAAAGTTTGACGAAAAGGCCGATGAAGGTATATTTCTAGGTTATGCGGCCAAGAGCAAAGGGTACAGAGTCTTCAACAAACGTTCTATGATCATCGAAGAATCAATCAATGTCACTTTTGATGAATTGAACCAAATGACTCTCGATGAAAGTGATGAAGATCTGCCTACATCAAGCTCAACTCCAGCTGATTCTCAACCAAGCTCTGCACTAGCTGAACCTCCTAGAGAAGATCCAGGAACCAGCTACCTTCAGAATGAAGCAAAAAGGTTGAAATTTACAGCAAATCATCCAAAGGATTTGGTAATTGGTGATATTACCAAGGGAGTAAGTACTCGTACATCCTGTAGAGATATTGTTTCTAGTGTTGCATTTATTTCACAGCTAGAACCTAAATCTATTGATGAAGCATGTAGTGATAGTTTCTGGATAGATGCCATGCAAGAGAAATTGAACCAATTCGAATGGAATCAAGTTTGGGAACTTGTTCCCAAGCCTATTGATCATCCGGTCATTGGCACCCGTTGGGTATTCCGAAACAAACTCAATGAGGATGGTTTAGTAACTCGTAACAAGGCTCGACTCGTAGCTCAAGGATACAATCAAGAAGAGGGTATCGACTACGATGAGACTTATGCCCCAGTTGCGAGATTAGAATCCATTCGCATGTTATGTGCATTTGCATGTTTTCATGATTTTAAACTTTTTCAAATGGATGTAAAAAGTGCTTTTTTTTTAAATGGATTTATAAAAGAAGAAGTTTTTGTAGCACAACCTCCGAGTTTCACGGATTTCAAAAATCCTGACCATGTTTTCAAGTTGAAGAAAGCTCTATACGGTTTGAAACAAGCCCCTCGTGCTTGGAATGATCGTCTAAGCTCTTTTCTACTTGACAACGGTTTTTCAAAAGAAAAGGTTGACACTACACTTTTTATTAAATCTTTTAATGACAAGCTGCTTTTAATTCAAATCTATGTTGATGATATCATATTTGGATCCACTGATGAATCTCTTTGTCAAGAATTTTCTAAGTGTATACAGAATGAGTTTGAGATGAGCATGATGGGAGAGCTGAAATTCTTTCTCGGATTGCAAATCAAACAAACCGACAATGGGACGTTCATTAATCAAGCCAAGTACACAAAAGATTTGCCAAAGAAGTTCGATCTGGACAATATCAAACCTATTGGCACTCCGATGGCAACTTCAACAAAGCTTGATTCTGACGAACAAGGCAAGCCAGTCGACACACGTAAGTATCGAGGTATGATTGGTAGTTTACTTTACTTAACTGCTAGTCGTCCAGATATAATGTTTAGTGTTTGCCTGTGTGCACGTTTTCAAGCTAACCCAAAGGAATAACATCTGTCCGCAGTTAAGCGTATCTTCCGATACCTTAAGGGCACTTCTTCTGTCGGCTTGTGGTATCCCAAAACTAAATCCTTTGACCTTATTGGTTATTCGGATGCAGATTTTACTGGATGCAAGGTTGATAGAAAAAGTACTAGCGGCACATGTCATTTCTTAGGCAAGGCTCTAGTCTCTTGGTTTAGTAAAAAGCAAAACTCTGTAGCCTTATCAACAACAGAGGCTGAGTACATCGCCGCAGGACGTTGTTGCGCTCAGATTTTGTGGATGAAACAAACCCTAGAAGACTTTGATTTATTTTTCATACATATTCCCATTTTCTGTGATAACACGAGCACTATTAATTTGACTAAGAATCCTGTATGTCACTCTCGTACTAAACATATCGAGATTCGACATCATTTTCTTAGAGATCATCATCAAAATGGAGATATAAACCTTGTGTACATAGATACTGAAAATCAATTAGCTGACATCTTCACTAAACCTCTAGCGGAAGATCGCTTCAATTATTTACGTCGAGAATTAGGAATTTTGGACGTCAGTAATATAAATTAATTTTATTTTTATGATTATATATCATTATGCAAAACTGTATTAGAGACAAGCTAATAAAGAGTCTGTCTGTCACCACAACTACGGTTGAAGCGAAGCGGTATTTAAGAGTTCCCCGGTGAATCTTCGCCAGCTGGGACAGTACTCCTACAGCTAATCTGAGACAGTCACTGTGTAACGACATCTAATTCATAAAATATTATTAATTATGTTATTTGAAGACTAAAATAACTAATCTTTGAATTAAATATTTGAAACGAGTCAATGAAAAAGAAGTGGCAAAAATCAACTTTGAAGAACCCTAGGCGAATTCGGCCAGAGCTCTGACCGAATTCGGCCCGAGTTCGGTTGTAGGTATCTGTGTATATATCCAGAACCCGAGAGCTTCTTCTCTTTCATTGCTTCCAAACTAATTACAACAGCAGCAGCAGCCGACCCCGACCTCCAAACCCTAGTTCTTCACCAATCTATTGCTTCCAATCTACTTAGTGAAATCCTTCCAAAATTTGGAATCGTGCGAAGATCATCATTCTCTACAACATATCTAATTTTCGTGAGGTATAACTCCCTCTCTCTCCACCTTTCAATTAGTGCTTTTTATTTCAATGGTACCTAGATTTAATCCGTCTAAGAGGAAAAAGACCACTCCTAGTGAGGAAGGGTCGTCTTCAAATCCTCACACGGATTCACTGTTTTTGCCGATCCAAAAGAACGACGGTGCTTTCGATGGGTTCTTCTTTCAAACCCTCGATCAAGCCTTATTATGGTACGGTGACTTTTCCATCCGATCCATATGCGGCGGCGCTCCGGTTAAATGGACGGTATTTACCAATCATCGTCACTTGTTTGAGGCATTAGGGTTACACTTATTTGTTAAACTGTGCTTCCCAATAACTACTAATGCCATTAGATTGTTCTATTGCAATCTCGTAGTAAACACTTTTGATGTGAGCACACGTGTTGGAGGCATAGACATTGAGTTCAATGATGTTCTCCTAGCGGAGATTTTTGGTATTCCCAATGAAGGTGAACCGCTAGTTGACATCACGGAATTCAATTTCCCCGAAGGCACTACACTCACGAGTTTCAAAGCGGAACTCTGTGCACCTGACAGAGTACGTTCTGGAAAGTTCAAGGCTAACAACCTGAACTTGTTTAACTACGAATTGCATCGCATCATCTACTCTACTCTACTTCCAAAATCTACTTCCAAGGATGATGTGACTTCGCTTGAGCTGTCCGCCATGTACCATCTTATTAAGGGGATTCGTTTTTTCGCCCCTAAGACTATCATTCAGATGATGGGACATTGTCGTGCTAGAGATCGAAATCTCTCTTACGAGATGATTCTCCCTCGTATCTTTCAGCGATTCGAGATCGATCTATCGACTTGTACTCAGGACTCTGAGCCCAAGTTTCTCCAGCTATCTCGTCGCAGCCGGACTGCTTCAGCTCCACCTCCTGCTCCTCATACTGCACCTCCTCCACCACATCAGCCATATGCCATAACTTTTGAGGGGACACATCAGCACTTATCAGCTTTGCACGTCTCGATGACGGACATGGCTCGCGAGCGTGAGTTCCACGATGTCACCCGTTATCAGGCGATGGCAAACTCCTTGGCCGATCTGCGTTTTGCCCAGACTGGTCATTCTGCTGCTTCCATCCCTCGTGATCCAGCTTTTTCGGGTTACCGCTGTGAGGATGAGGCTGTCCATGCCTACTTCCAGCCAGGTAACGCCTATGATTGGTATCGTGCTCCTCGAGATTACGTTGATGAGTTCTATGCTGGTGCCCCTACTCATCCTACTGGCGCTGGTACTTCTGGTGCTGGTACTTTCGGTCATGCTGGCCGAGCTGCTGATGATGATGATGATGAGGATAGTGATTATGAGATGTGATTTGATTATTTAGTGACATTCTATTGTATACTTGGAAATGCTCCGACATTCCAAGTTTTTATCATTACTTTTTAGTTCTTATCAGTACTTTGTAGTTTGATTTCAGTACTTTTTATCTTCATGGACATGTTTATGATGTTTCATTTATGACATCTCAGTTCATTTCAGCATTTTTTAGCACTATCTCTTTATACTGCTTCTTCATTACAAACTGCCTGTGAAATAGCATGCCTGAGATTTCTTTTATGTTTTTAAAACTTTACATGCCTGTGATAATGTATGTTTACTCTTATACTTTTTATTTGTTATGTTTTCTCACTTTTGTTCCTTATGCTTTAATTGCGGGGGAGCCTTCTGCATTTAATGTGGGGGAGCCTTCTCTTGTGCAATTATTTTGCTAAGTGACAAAGGGGGAGAAAATTAAAGATCTAACATTTTTTTTGAGTTTAAATACAGGACATGAACAATTTCACGTTTTGATTCTTTTTGAACAAGCTTAATGTTATATCATTTATAGTTTGTCAATTATCAAAATGGGGGAGATTGTTGGCCCATTGGTCATATGGTCAACCTGATTTTAATAATTGATCAAAACTCTGTCTGGATATACGAAGCTAGTTGGGACATCTCAGCTTCTTGGACATAAGCAAGATTGGATATTCACTCCGTTCAAGACTGAAGATCTGTTTGCCTACTTGAGTCTGTATTTCCTATGCAATGTAATTTTCACTTTATTTGAGTCTAGGAATATATTGTACACCGAGTCGTACTGGCAAATAGGCTATCCCCAAAATAGTTCAAAATGTTTTTAAAAATGACCTGTCAAAAAGGTTTTCAAAAAGGTTTTCAAAAAGGTTTTCAAAAATCACCAAAACCTATTTTTAAAACCCTAACCTAACCCTGACAGAACTCGGCCAGAGTTCGGCCAGAGTTCGGCCAGAGTTCGGTTGGTGGCCGTTTGATTTTTGAATTCTCTGGAACTTGGTCCTCCTGCAGTTGCGAATTTGACCGAGATTTGCTCATAGAGTTCTGCCCGAATTCTGCCCGAATTCTGACAGAATTCTCCCTTTGGAACTCCTATAAATAGAGAAGGATTTCGATCATTTCAATTCACTCATTCACTTTCAATCTTCTCTCTATCTAAAGCTTTCTGCCTTCCAAAGAGTTTTCTAGAGCTTTCAATTTCAGATCCCAAGCCAGTTACAATCCTCTAGTCAATTTGCCAGTGCGCTACGGTCTAGAAGTTTCTGAGAGATTGTAATCAGAAGGCTTGATTGAAGAATACCTCTTCACATTTGAAGTTGGACGAGTTCTTCGTATCAAAGCTCGCGTTGTAGAAGTTGCAAGGACTTCGTAAGAAAACTTGCGATTTTTCCTATAGTGGATTCAACTGGTAGCAAGAGTTCTACCGACTGGATTAGTCCTCAACAGAGGGATACCAGTATACATCGCTGTCTTTACGTTTGCTTTCTGAACTCTGCCTTTACATTATTTCAACTGTGATTATATACTGTGATTGTGTTGCTAACATTTTTTTAATTAGTATTATTCCGCTGCCAACTCTATTCACCCCCCCTTTAGAGTATTACGCTTTACTATATCGTTCCTACAACGTCATCATTACCTGACACAAAATCAGATTTTCTGACAATTGACAGCCCGAAAAGCGAGGAGTCTGTTCGTTTCTCGAGCCGTGCCGCGTCCTAGGACAGCTGTCAGCGCGGTCCAGCTGTCAACTCCCAGCACAGTCTGCCAGCCCAACGAAAGCGCAGTCTGCCAGATCCTCTTCTGTGCAGTTCGGTCCCAGCGTAGTCTGAAGCTAGCGCAGTTCAAGAGGTGCAATCCATCAAGATAACTGACATTTTATACGTGGCCTACATGCCATCAATTGCTCACCACGTGGCAACCGTCTGTACACAACCATGCGCATTTCAATCAAACAATGCCACGCATCTAATATAGTTGAGCCACGATCGAGTAACAGCCAGCGCAGTTCGCTGTTTGCGCAGTCCAATGCCTGCACAATCCAGTCTGCGCAATCCAGTCTGTGCAATCCAGAAATAACTACTAATTAGTTCTTTTCCAGAACTCTATAAATAGAGTTTCAAATCCTTCATTATCAAGATCAGATCATTCAAGATCATCACAGAGATCAGGAGTTCTTGCCCAAGTGCTGCTGTATTCTTCAGAGGCTATCGTCTTCAAAGTTCACATCGTCTAAGGGATAAAGCGATCGTCTTCAGATCGGATTTCTATAGTTGTACTTTCCCATAATTCAATTGTAATCTTTTTACAAAGTTTTTGAAATAAAAAGAACTTTTGTTTTTGCAAACACCACACCCCTGTAAAAGGCTGGCAACCTTCAAGAAGGCAATTTCTTCAAGATCTAAAGACTGCGTCAGATAGTCCACGGAGTAAGGAAGAGTTGATAGCTCTTTCCCGAGCCTCCAACGTCACCCTCCAGAATCTAAACTAAACAATTATACTTAGATTGTTTACTAGGATTTCTTTCTAGGCTTTTCTTTGTACAAGCCAGTTTGCAATCAATTTCAGTATTCTGTAATACTTGTCTTTGATTTTTTATGCCAAACACCACCCTTTTGGATCCCTTAATGTTAAGAAGATTGAACAGGCCCTCAATTTTCACTAGCCATCCTTTGATATCATCAGGTTTCCCTCGGTTGTTGAACTCATATGGGTTCAGTTTCTTGAACTCGATTGCTTTGAAAAGGGAAGAGGAAGGCAGAGGCTTCATCATTACTGGTTGCACTTTTTTTTCTTCTCCTTCTAATGCGGCAGTCGCTGAATTCTGTTGGGTTGCCATGGTGCTCACAATCTGGGTCAATGCATCTATTTGGTTCTATTGGGCACTGAACTGGGCCTGGATCTTCGCCTATAGCTGTTGTTGCTATATCTTTGCCTAGCACAGTTGGACTTCCATGAGGCACAGTAATCGCTCTATGGTAGATTTGCTGGGTGTTGCCTCCTCGGTACTATCTGTTCTAATCAACATGACATCGACAGCGGGGACACCTGATTTCTTCGTCATTCCTACAAAATTGAGCAAAACTATTAGTATTCTAGAAATATCTATGGGCTTATCCGTATGGAACAATTACAATTATTTCATACAATATATGTCGAAAAGCACAAAATTTTAAAAAATTGCAACAACATCCAAAAGAAAAAAAAATTTTGAAAGGTCTAAGGTGTGAACCATGCTCTGATACCAACTTGTCACTCCCCGATTTGCCGAATCGTTCGTCTTTGCATCGACTCAAGGCAAATCGATCATCTTCGTCGGGGCATGATGCCGTACAAATCTAATTTAGAACTTGTACAAGGCAAGTATGTGCATTTGATGATTCTTTTGAGATAACGAGTTAAAATTGAACAGTGAAGTGAGTTAAAGACGCAATATATAAGGAAATAAGCTTTTCATTGATAAAACCTGCAAACTATGTGCAAGGTCATTTTAATATTACATATGCCATTGCGGCTACATTCTTTGAAATACAAAAGAAAATGTTTCGACAAGCTGCCATGAAATAATACTTGTCGTTCCATACATTTATACCCATTTATACATTTGAACAAAAAGCCTTCGATCTGAATTAGGCTTCAAAATACTTCAAAATAGGAGAGCTTCGAGCTGCCTCCCATTCTTCAGCTTCATCTTAGTCTTGTGCTCCCATAACGCACTCATCACTTGGGGAGTTGGGGGTTAGCACACTTGCTAGTGAGCAGAGCGAACCCACTCGTCTAAACTGACACTGCTTATTAAGGATTTTAAGCATTCGAAGTGATCTTGCTATTTAGAACTATATGAATTTCAGTTCATATTGAAGGCTCAATTTCAAGCAGTAATACATAAGCATTTCATATCAAATCTTACCATGATCGTGTTTATTCCTGCAAAGAAGCAAATATAATACTTACTACCTGCATAAGACAATAGGTGAGCATGCAATCTATCTTACATGTGATCATTGGCGATATCGACACCATGAAGGATGATTATGTCGCATTGCGACACACCCTATCAGCCCAGATTATAGGCCCGACTGGACCTCTCGTAATGTCTCACGTCGAAGCACGATTTCATAATTTTCTCCTAGGCCGATTCGATTCCAGCACCCCGGATACCGTTTGGAGGAAAGCTAACCCTGTGCACAAGTTATCCATGACCATACGAATGCGTGAACAGTTTTATCGACACAGCAGATGCATAACATAAATCGAATTACGCTATATAACACATCACTTGCACAATAGTTCATTCTTTGCCTCAAAGTCGTATGTTCTGATTTGGCTATCTATAGGCACCAAATATCCCGAGACATTGTGCCACCAATCAACGTTTTAGTGTCCTTATCTCAATCCGCCCCTACTTTTGAGTACGTAGCCAAGTCCAGCCTACGCCGCAGCATCGGCGGTAGTACGATGCCTATGATAACATGGTCAACAACAAGAACAATATGCACTTAACATCCACATCTAAACCATCAATGATAATATCCAATAGTCTCAAGAATAAACTAAAAAAACTGTGAAAATATTCTACTACAACTTAGATAGTCTCGGGAACAAACTCGGTAGCAGAAAAGTAAAATAGATAAACTAGAATCCAAACTATGATCACTAACTAATAAAAAAACATAAGAAAGAAAATATGTTAATTTGTATTAGTGCCAGAATCTGGTACATCAGTAACGCCGATGTCGCCAACATACGCATCATAGACATCAGGACATTTGACGTCGTCTAAAGTTGAAAAATAGTTATCCAATCAGGATTGGAACAAAGTTTACCATAACACTACACTACACAATATAATATTGTAACGCCCCAGTCCCAAAATACGTAGGACTAGGAACGCAGACATGCCAGCTGTATTCATACGAAGTATACTCCAATATATGGAAGCCTCATATAAATACATAAGCTGTAAAATGCAGTAAAACCACAACTAATCTCATCCACACAGAATAAATGAATAAAAGATCATATAATGAGAATAAATTTGTCTTGATACAATATGGTGGGCAGAGACAAATCCACTACCAACAAAATAAGGAAAAGTACATAGAAAATGAAATGAGTGGCGAGCGAAGCGAAGACGATCCAAGTGCAATCATCCTCGAGAAATAGCAATGAATACGGCTAGAGCTAAAGCACCTGCAAAAGACAATAGTATACACTTGGCAAGACAACCAGGTCCTCAGAGGGACGTAACAAGACACATAATAGCATGCCATATAAACTGAATAAATATTGCTCAATAAATAAGTCAATCGAATTTATAACATGTTCCAATACGCACCTACTGAACGAGCGTACCATCCCCCCAACCAAACAAGGACAAAAGATGGTAAACTAATTTACGGTAACGTATCTTCCTATGCTATGAATCCAATATGGTATCCGGACCCCAACAAGGTTCAATACCTTCTCATCGAAGTAGTAAGTCACACCTACAACCAAACAAGGACAAGATGTGACGAACTAATCCGCGACAAGTTTTTGTTCCAAGCCACGGTCAGATACAAGTACCCAAACCAAAAGTACTCGTACCTAACGGATAGGGTAGCCTACCATTCTAAGTGAAATATTGTTAAGAATAATCCTTCCTACGCATGGGCCCTGGCTAAGTAGGATTGGCGTAGTCCTCCTTTGGGCACCAGAGGCCCCATCAGGAAGAGTATGACGTTCCACAGAATCGTCAGTGGCCGTCAGTAATCTTGGGTCATCAACCCCGTATCTCCAGTGGAGAGTCCGGGTCACAAGGGAAGTGCATCGAAGCCCATACGCTAAGGAATTGTCCTTCCCGCCCAATGCCTACTATGTTGCATCCACAACACAAACCACTATAACCGCTAAGTCAAACTAGCATGCAATCTCTATTAGCGGTTATTCCTATCGTACGGCTTGTACGTACTGGTGGCCAGCCAATCACGCACTTCCGTGTCCTACATGCTACACACAACTTCGTGTTACCACGTGTCAAGGCCAATGAATGCAACACACATGGTGGTCCCTTAAATCTAGGTTTAATTTATAAGAAAAATAATACACAGCAGGAAATATAAATGAACAATAAGTTCTAACAGGTTATGCTATGTATCACAGTTTTTACATAAAGAAAATAAATAATGCATGAAATATGAGCTAAAAATAAGTAAACAGCAAATGGCAAGGTGTCTTGCCTGGTAGGGCGTCTGGTGTGCTGCGATGATCAAGGTGGCACGATCTGCAATTTCGGTGTAACAACTACACAAGGGGACCTCGGGTAGTGACACGGACAGTTCCAATGGGTCCGGGACGGTCAAATTAGTTAGGGTCAGTTGGTAGGAGGAAAGAATTGGCAAGGAATAGGAAGATTGGGATTGGTCATGGACATGAGGTTGATAATAGAAAACATTTCGAGAGAATAATACATATAATATCTTTAGGAAAGTATTTATAATATCGGAAAAATATTTTTGTTAGATCAAAATATGTTAAGCTAATCTTTGAAAATATGAAAATCATTGTAAGGCACAAATCCAATTTGTGTCAAAACATAATTTGTAGGTTTAAAGATACAAATCATAAAATAATACTAATATATTTTATTCCAAGATAATTTTCGTAAAACCATTTCTAGATAATATTTTAATATACTTTTAGAGATATATAATAAAAACAATATACCATTAAAGGGTGTCTAAAACCAACTTTTGAGAGTATATGTAGGCCAAGCCGAAAGATATGATTTTGGAATTATTATTTATGTATGTATTTAATAAACAATTAACTAAAATAATGGCAAATTTTGTAACAGCAATACATTTATACATATATTAAATCAGCAAATTAAATTAGTATTAATACTAGTGATTAGTAATATACATTTATACATATATTAAATCAGCAAATTAAATTAGTATTAATACTAGTGATTAGTAATAATCATAAAAAATAATAATAATAATAATAATAATAATGATAATAATAATAAGAATAGTAATTAATATAACTTAATAATAATAATAGTTAACAAAAATATGGATACAAAATAATAAAATCTGCTGTGGTCTTAAACAAAGAAGAGATGAAAAAGGAAGAACAAAGAAAGTATAAAAAAATAAAAAAAAACAAGGCACACAGTGGCTGTGGTTCTCTACTAAGTCGAGGAAGAGATAACAATAATAATAATATAATAAAATAATAAAACCCAGCTGTGGTTGTGGTTCTCCTAAGAAGAACTACTAAATCGAGGAAGGTGTTTAGAGAGGTGAGAGAGAGGAGAGGAACGGAAGAGAGAGAGACTCAGAGACTCAGAGATTGGAAAGAAAAGAAAATCGATAAGACCAAAGCCGGAGACAGAGAGAGAAAGAAGAAGAAGACGACTGGGAGGAGAGTATCGAGAGAGAGAGGGTGCTGGGAAGAAGAGATCCGACGTGGGGAGGCTGACGGCGGGCCGGAGGAGAGAGCGGAGCTGTGGTCGGGAGAGAGGAGGAAGGAGAGGCGGAGAGAAGGGGGCAGAGGCGAGAAGGCGAGGATGGCTCGGGCTGCGGTGGTCTTCGGTCGGCGGGTTATGCGGAGGGCAGACGGCCGGGCGGAGAAAGGGAGCTGCTCCGGCGACGTGCTGGGAAGAGAAGGATCGGGAAGGGGTTTCGACCATGGGGCGGAGGCACTGCGAGCTCCGTCGTGGCACGGCGGCGGCTGGGTTCACGTGGTGGAGGGTGGCCGGAGGGTTCAAGCGCGGTGGGGAGAGGGTTTGAGCTGGGAATCGACGGCGACGGCTGAAGGTCGTGGGAGAGAGGGGCGGCGAGGAGCTGCAACGTCGACGGAGAACGCGGCGGACATGGATCGACGGCTGGACAACGGACGCGCGCGTCGGCGGACAGTCGGCCGGCGAGGTAAGTTTTAGGGTTAGGGTTCTATTTTGATTTCTTCTTTTCTGGTGGTGTCGGAGAGATGGCGGGGTGACGCTGGTGTTGGTCGGGTGATCGGGAAAACAGGGTCGTCACGGGTGCGGGCAATGTCGGGGTGGCTGCGGTAGTGGAAAATTGGTCGGGGGAATACCGGGATGGGGTGTTGTGTCGCCTAAGTCAGGGACAGGGGCTGTCGTGGTGGTGATGATCTGTGGCTGGACTGTCGCGGAAGGCGGGGGTCGAATATCGTGGTGGCGAAGTTTGTTGGCGAGGGTGGTGTTGAACTTGGTGGCAGGACAGGGAGTTAGGTTAGGGTTAGAGAATTTGGGAATCAAAAATTTAGGGTTTAGAAATTTGGGAAATTGGGTCATGTCCGGTGTGTCGGATCCGACGAGGAATATGTAATTGTAATAAAAAAATAGTGGAATAAAAAGATGGACAAGGATACGATGCACTCACGGTTGATTTTGTGGAGAATTTATGGATGTGAAAAATTGGAGGAGTACCTGCCTATTTATAGGACGTGGGAATTCCCAATTAGATAATGATTAGGATTGTTTAAACCCAAATTAGATAAATCAATCTATTAAATTAATTCAATCAAATCTAAATCCAAATCCAATTAAATCCAATTTAATTACCTTAGTTTAAAATCAAATCAGTAAATCAAATTTCAATATTAACTATTTAAATAAATACATACATTCAAATCAATATTTAAATCTCCACAATAAATAAAAATATGCTTTCCAAAAATACTAATAATATTAATTTCGAAAATTACATTAATATTTAAAATAAATTAATAAATAATTACAAATATATATATATATGCACAAATAATGTTCTTATAATTATGCTTTTCTAGCATACAAATAAAAATATTATTTATTATTAATAATTGCGAAAATGTAAGGCTTTATAAGCAAAATAACAAACTTGGAAATAATTGGAACGATAACAAAATAATTATTAAGTATATTATTTTGAAACTTCAAAAATAGAAAAATAGTATTTTCAAAAATATGTACGATCGCACATAATCGCACTCGTCGAGCAATTTTCGAAAAATAAAATTTCGTGCGTGACGTAAAATACGACTACGCGACGTACAATACAAAAATTTAAATCAGTACCAAATTTAATAAATAAAATAAAAATAAAAAAATTTAGTAGAAAATTTAGGGGTTTTACATCCTACCCAACTTAAAAGAATTTCGTTCTCGAAATTAAGAATTCGTAGGGGGTGAGAGGACACAAGGGGGTATTGATGGGAAACAATCAATAAGGTTCAACAAAATCATGCCGTAAGAAGTTGCGATCTAGATCATTGAATGAGAGTCATAGTATGGTCGAGGAGAAGGACTAGGAGTTTAGGACGAAGTTATAGCAACATCGAGTGAGAATGGTCATAATTGATAGGACAGCTAGAGAAATTTCAAGTATTACGCCTTCGTCCTTCGAAAAATTGGTGAAGGCGAAACAATTTTAGAGTTCGAAGAAGGCGTTATCGAATGTGAATGCATGATTCAAGGACGACAAAAAAATTTCAAAAAGGAGTTGCCAAGGCAGTCGCGGATGGGACTCTAGAGGACAAGTTTAGCTATGTCCCCATCCACGTAGAACGATAAATAAAAGCGAACCAAAGTGCACTCGGTTGATCAGACCATTATGTACCGGTTCTGATAGACAATATGTTAGTGGGGTACCTCTATTAACATATATGTCACAAACAAGCTTGGTAAAAGGCTAAGCTTGCAAAAACTAGGCTTCATTAGCATCATTAGTCTAGATAGTAAAATATAGGCACGATAATAGATGAATAAAAACAAATATGAATGGTCTAAGAGTCATAAGGATCTAAGTCTTGTTGATTCCTATACCCTCATTCTACGGTTTTATTGACCAAGGCTTGGTTGACCAAATGGGTTAACTTCCTCTAGTCTCTATGGTATAGATAATACCATTTGTATTAATGGTCAAGGGTGTGTGTGGTATTCTACCCAACTTAAAGAATTAAACTAATGGTGTTTTGGAACAACTAACTAGTAGGGTCAATCTCTAGCAAGCACGAAGGGAAGATAAGATAGGGATGGAAGGAAGCAAGCAAGATGCAATTGATGAGTCAAACGGTAGATAAAATCAAGAAAAGAGGTCAAGTATGTGGATGAGATCCTAGACTTCTAATCCTATACGCAGGCTTGCTTGGTACGGTAAAGTAACCAAACAATTTATCTTGACTTGCATGGGCCACCACAAAAATATGTAATGCCCAGTACCAAAATACGTAGGACTAGGAACGCAGACATGCCAGCTGTATTCATACAAAGTATACTCCAATATATGGAAGCCTCGTATAAATACATAAGCTGTAAAATGCAGTAAAACCACAACTAATCTCATCCACACAGAATAAATGAATAAAAGATCATATAATGAGAATAAATTTGTCTTGATACAATATGTTGGGCGGAGACAAATCTACTACCAACAAAATAAGAAAAAGTACATAAAAAATGAAATGAGTGGCGAGCGAAGCGAAGATGATCCAAGTGCAATCATCCTCGAGAAATAGCAATGAACACGGCTAGAGCTAAAGCACCTGCGAAAGACAATAGCACACACCTGGCAAGACAACCAGGTCCTCAGAGGGACGTAACAAGACACATAATAGCATGCCATATAAACTGAATAAATATTGCTCAATAAATAAGTCAATCGAATTTATAACATGTTCCAATACGCACCTACTGAACGAGCGTACCATCCCCCCAACCAAACAAGGACAGAAGATGGTAAACTAATTCACGGTAACGTATCTTCCCATGCTATGAATCCAATATGGTATCCGGACCCCAACAAGGTTCAATACCTTCTCATCGAAGTAGTAAGTCACACCTACAACCAAACAAGGACAAGATGTGACGAACTAATTCACGACAAGTTATTATTCCAAGCCACGGTCAGATACAAGTACCCAAACCAAAGGTACTCGTACCTAACGGATATGGTAGCCTACCATTCTAAGTGAAATGTTGTTAAGAACAATCCTTCCTACGTATGGGCCCTGGCTGAGTAGGATCGGCATAGTCCCCCTTTGGGCACCAGAGGCCCCATCAGGAAGAGCATGACGTTCCACAGAATCGTTAGTGGCCGTCAGTAATCTTGGGTCATCAACCCCGTATCTCCAGTGGAGAGTCCGGGTCACAAGGGAAGTACATCGAAGCCCATACGCTAAGGAATTGTCCTTCCCGCCCAATGCCTACTATGTTGCATCCACAACACAAACCACTATAACCGCTAAGTCAAACTAGCATGCAATCTCTATTAGCGGTTATTCCTATCGTACGGCTTGTACGTACTGGTGGCCAGCCAATCACGTACTTCCGTGTCCAACATACGACACACAACTTCGTGTTACCACGTGTCAAGGCCAATGAATGCAACGCACATGGTGGTCCCTTAAATCTAGGTTTAATTTATAAAAAAATAATACACAGCAGGAAATATAAATGAACAGTAAGTTCTAACAGGTTATGCCATGTATCACAGTTTTTGCACAAAGAAAATAAATAATGCATAAAATATGAGCTAAAAATAAGTAAACAGCAAATGGCAAGGTATCTTGCCTGGTAGGGTGTCTGGTGTGCTGCGATGATCAAGGTGGCACGATCTGCAACTTTGGTGTAACAACTACACAAGGGGACCTCGTGTAGTGACACGGACAGTTCCAATGGGTCCGGGACGGTCAAATTAGTTAGGGTCAGTTGGTAGGAGAAAAGAATTGGCAAGGAATAGGAAGATTGGGATTGGTCATGGACATGAGGTTGATAATAGAAAACATTTCGAGAGAATAATACATAAAATATCTTTAGGAAAGTATTTATAATATCGGAAAAATATTTTTGTTAGTTCAAAATAGGTTAAGCTAATCTTTGAAAATATGAAAATCATTGTAAGGCACAAATCCAATTTGTGTCAAAACATAATTTGTAGGTTTAAAGATACAAATCATAAAATAATACTAATATATTTTATTCCAAGATAATTTTCGTAAAACCATTTCTAGATAATATTTTAATATACTTTTAGAGATATATAATAAAAACAATATACCATTAAAGGGTGTCTAAAACCAACTTTTGAGAGTATATGTAGGCCAAGCCGAAAGATATGATTTTGGAATTATTATTTATGTATGTATTTAATAAACAATTAACTAAAATAATGGAAAATTTTGTAACAGCAATACATTTATACATACATTAAATCAGCAAATTAAATTAGTATTAATACTAGTGATTAGTAATAATCATAAAAAATAATAATAATAATAATAATGATAATAATAATAAGAACAGTAATTAATATAACTTAATAATAATAATAGTTAACAAAAATATGGATACAAAATAATAAAATCTGCTGTGGTCTTAAACAAAGAAGAGATGAAAAAGGAAGAACAAAGAAAGTATAAAAAAATAAAAAAAAAACAAGGCACACAGTGGCTGTGGTTCTCTACTAAGTCGAGGAAGAGATAACAATAATAATAATATAATAAAATAATAAAACCCAGCTGTGGTTGTGGTTCTCCTAAGAAGAACTACTAAATCGAGGAAGGTGTTTAGAGAGGTGAGAGAGAGGAGAGGAACGGAAGAGAGAGAGACTCAGAGACTCAGAGATTGGAAAGAAAAGAAAATCGATAAGACCAAAGCCGGAGACAGAGAGAGAAAGAAGAAGAAGACGACTGGGAGGAGAGTATCGAGAGAGAGAGGGTACTGGAAAGAAGAGATCCGGCGCAGGGAGGCTGACGGCAGGCCGGAGGAGTGAGCGGAGCTGTGGTCGGGAGAGAGGAGGAAGGAGAGGCGGAGAGCAGGGGGCAGAGACGAGAAGGCGAGGATGGCTCGGGCTGCGGTGGTCTTCGGTCGGCGGGTTATGCGGAGGGCGGACGGCCGGGCGGAGAAAGGAAGCTGCTCCGGTGACGTGCTGGGAAGAGAAGGATCGGAAAGGGGTTTCGACCATGGGGCGGAGGCACTGGGAGCTCCGCCGTGGCACGGCGGCGGCTGGGTTCACGTGGTGGAGGGTGGCCGGAGGGTTCAAGCGCGGTGGGAAGAGGGTTTGAGCGGGGAATCGACGGCGACGGCTGAAGGTCGTGGGAGAGAGGGGCGGCGAGGAGCTGCAACGCCGGCGGAGAACGCGACGGACATGGATCGACGGTTGGACAACGGACGCGCGCGTCGGCGGACGGTCGGCCGACGAGGTAAGTTTTAGGGTTAGGGTTCTATTTTGATTTCTTCTTTTCTGGTGGTGTCGGGGAGATGGTGGGGTGACGCTGGTGTTGGTCGGGTGATCGGGAAAACAGGGTCGTCACGGGTGCGGGCAATATCGGGGTGGCTGCGGTAGTAGAAAATTGGTCGAGGGAATGCCGGGATGGGGTGTTGTGCCGCCTAAGTCAGGGACAGGGGCTGTCGTGGTGGTGATGATCTGTGGCTGGACTGTCGCGGAAGGCGGGGGTCAGATTATCGTGGTGGCGAAGTTTGTTGGCGAGGGTGTTGTTGAACTTGGTGGCAGGACAGAGAGGTAGGTTAGGGTTAGAGAATTTGGGAATCAAAAATTTAGGGTTTAAAAATTTGGAAAATTGGGTCATGTCCGGTGTGTCGGATCCGACGAGGAATATGTAATTGTAATAAAAAAATAGTGGAAGAAAAAGATGGACAAGGACACGATGCACTCACGGTTGATTTTGTGGAGAATTTGTGGATGTGAAAAATTGGAGGAGTACCTGCCTATTTATAGGACGTGGGAATTCCCAATTAGATAATGATTAGGATTGTTTAAACCCAAATTAGATAAATCAATCTATTAAATTAATTCAATCAAATCTAAATCCAAATCCAATTTAATTACCTTAGTTTAAAATCAAATCAATAAATCAAATTTTAATATTAACTATTTAAATAAATACATACATTCAAATCAATATTTAAATCTCCACAATAAATAAAAATATGCTTTCCAAAAATACTAATAATATTAATTTTGAAAATTACATTAATATTTAAAATAAACCAATAAATAATTACAAATATATATATATATATGCACAAATAATGTTCTTATAATTATGCTTTTCTAGCATACAAATAAAAATATTATTTATTATTAATAATTGCGAAAATGTAAGGCTTTATAAGCAAAATAACAAACTTGGAAATAATTGGAACGATAACAAAATAATTATTAAGTATATTATTTTGAAACTTCAAAAATAAAAAAATAGTATTTTCAAAAATATGTACGCTCGCACATAATCGCACTCGTCGAGCAATTTTCGAAAAATAAAATTTCGTGCGTGACGTAAAATACGACTACGCGACGTACAATACAAAAATTTAAATCAGTACCAAATTTAATAAATAAAATAAAAATAAAAAAATTTAGTAGAAAATTTAGGGGTTTTACAAATATACATGCATGAAGGAAACAATAGTAAGAAAAACTAATTATATGCATGACATGATATTACAAAAGAGTATAGTTATAACATGAGGACAATATGATAGTAGACTCGATGGAAGGAAAATGAATGAACAATATAGCAACAAGAGGTCACATGTACTGTGTGTTTTAGAATAGCAACGTTCAATATATGATTAGGTTAGGAATCAGACAATCATCACATGAGATGTATTGACTAAACAAACTATGCTAGACAGTCCTCTGATCGAATAAACTTTGGGCTAGACTGGGGTACTACATGTCTGCTAGTCGTATTCTCCCAACTCTAGAAGTTAGGCATGAACATGTACATTACTATAATAACTCTGACCCTTGCGCACAAGTAGTAATCATAGTGAATCTAGAACAATGACAACAAGAAGTAATAATGAAAAGACGATATAAAGATACACGCAGTACAAAATAAAAGGTAATATAATGTCATAGTAAAACTTGGTTGATTTTGTGGACAAATCATTTTCAAAATTCAAGGACGAAAGGAACTCCGACCTAGAAACAATCAACCTATAGCACACCATCGTGCCACGAACCGTTCATAAAAATACAAGTCAATTCTAAGATTCGAATTCTAAAATTATAGAATAAGTGGCTAATGGGTTATCCTATCTAACAATACTTAATTCTGAAATAAATTACTTAAAAATATAATTTAACCTAATAATAATTTGAAATATAACATAAATAAGGAAATTTGGCCATAGAAAGTCATATTTCAATTTTGGAAATCATAGCACAAGCAAATCAAGGTATACCATTGACTAACTTGCCAAACATTATGAACCTAATAATTTGAAAGTGTATCTCGGTAGATTTTAGCGTCACGAGTCCACCGGAATTGACCGTGCCAGAAAATCACGATTTGGTCAAAAGTTACCGCCGTTATGGCTAACCGTGACCAAATCGGTGATTTATCGATCAAATCTGAGTTCAATGTAATAAATAAAATACTAAACAAATTTATTAATTTCTAGAAAAACTTACGAGTCTTAGACTGTCGTGTCAGCTTTCCAAAAATTCAAACAGATCACGAATCGGAGTTCGGGATCTCCCAAAATCTCAAAAACCGTTTGATGTGTCGAGTTTTGGAGAACCGGCACTCAAATAAATCTCCAGAAATTCACAAACAATATATCAGTAAATTAATTATATAGTCCGAAATCTGACCTCGAGATGATTCCAACCAAAAAAATGGCGCACAAAATGGAGGTCGGGGCTGTCCGCTATCGCTCCGCGAAGTCGGAAGTCTCGAAGGATCAAAGCTCTCCAAAATCGGCCACAAATAATTAGGGTTTTCTGGATTTACGCTAATATATATATATATATATATATATATATATATATATATATATATATATATATATATATATATATATATATATATATATATCAGCCTGAGTCGGTGTGACCGGCTCGAGCATATATATATATATATATATATATATATATATATATATATATATATATATATATATAAATATATATATATATATATATATATATATATATATATATATATATATCAGCCTGAGTCAGTGTGACCGGCTCGAGCTGTGGCTCCTGCCACGTGTCACCCATCCGACGGTCCCGCTCTAATAATGGATGGTTGGATGGCGATACAGTTTGGCTTGAGCCAAGCTTCCATATAAGGAAGCTGCACAGTCAGCCACTGACTGGGGTGACATGTGGCCTCTCCCACTCGGCATGGTGGCTGACGTGTGGGCCATGGTGCTGACTGTGCACTACTAACTGGGTAATTAAATTCAAAAAATATTTGAAAAATTATTTTAAATCCAAATAACTCCAAATAAATTCCTTAAAATTCCAAAACAATTCTAAAAAATTCTAAAAAATATTTCTAACCCAATAGAGCATAAATAAAAATACTTGGTCCCAAAATAACGTCGAATGACCTTACAGTAAATCTTGGAAGTCTCTAAAAATACTAAAACTTCATAAATTAAATCACTAAAAATTTCTAAAAATTGTTGAAAAATATAAAATAGGTAAATAACCTATATATAAGCTATCTAGAGGCCATATGGCCATAGTATGGCCATAGCTCACCTATAAGCTTAAGCATGACCGTCAATGATTATAAAATTAATCATAATCAAATAAAATTAAAAAAACCCATAAATTTCTTCTTTGGGAGCAGATGCCATAATCCTTCCTTTCAACAGTTTTTTTTTCGATATTGAACCAAACTGCTCGCTTCGATGAAAGGCGTTAAGTTAATGTCTCTAGTCTAGTTAACTAATTACATTACAGTTATCCCATGTTCTTTATCTTAGTGGCACAACATATATTCAACCAACATCATCGGTTTGAACGTTGAACTTGGAAATTTGTTGACGGAAAGGTATAGAAAAGAAAGGGTCGAACCACCCACCTAAAAGAAATGTGCCGAGAGTAGAGGATCACTTAACAACGGTTAGATGTCAATTACACGAACTCCTACAATAGCATGAATATCATATTACGATTCCTTCTTCAATCCTTCCCCTTCGAAATGCTCAAGGTACATTCAGAAATCGACGCAAAAGCTCACTCATTAAAACTAAGTAGTAAAACATCCAGAAAACCAAGAAAACCAACAGCAGATCGGTCCCGTCGAAGGGATACTTATTTAGAGCTCATTCGTCAAGACACAGTCTGCTGTATCTAGGACTTATTCCAACAGAAGTCGATCCATTAGTTGGAACGGTTCTCATATTATTCGTCCAAATCGATTATATTGATGCCAATATTTTTGTATATCAAACTTGTTGCTGAGTAAGACTAGTCATCTATATTCTCGACCATATCTGACTTGCCACGAGCCGATTTTATACTGCTTCGCCACAACAGGAGCGAGGCAATACATGCCCAGTCAGCTGGGTGGGGCCTGCCTATTAATCGCTTCAGCCGATTCAGTCTCCGCCTCTGTCACTCCTATATATATTTTAATATCAGGAAACCCTAATTATTATTCTAGCCCACTTTTAGAAAATTGACCTTGGGGATCATTCGACTTCATAGAGTGACTGTGACTAACTACGACATCCTTTTCCAGTGCCTTTTTTCTGTTAGAACTGTACCGAGGTAAACTTCTAAAATAATAATTTATATTATGTAATTATTAACGTAAATTTCTGGAGATTTATTTGAGTGCCGATTGTTCAAAAATTGATGCATCATACACTTTTTAAGGTTTCGGGAGATTTCAAACTCCGTTTTACAATCTATTTCAATTTTGGAAAGATGACATGTAGATCTACAGAATATACTTTTTCCAACAATTTAATTTAATTTATAGAACTCAAATTTGGCTGGTGATTCATCGATTTAGTCACGGTTAGCCATAATGGCGATACCTTTAGACCAAATTATAATTTTGTAGCACCGTCGATTCCAGTATACTCACGGAGTTGAACTCTTCTAGGATGCACACTCAAATTATTGAGTTCGTGATGTTTGACTAGTTAGTCAATGGTACGTCTCGATTTGTGTGCCATGTATCCCAAAATTAGAAATATGATTTTCCATTGATTTTTTTTGTTTAGATATTATTTTAAAATATAATTAGATTAAATTAAGATTTTAGATGATTTATTATAGAATTAAGTAATTTTAATTAGCTTAACCTATTAGTTATTTTCTATGATTTTGAGTAGTTATCTTAGAACAAACTTGTGGTTTTCGTTCACGGTTCGTGGTGTGATGATATGATATGGGTTAGTAGCTTATAGGACGAAGTTCTTCTCATCCTCGACTTGTGAAAATGGTTTATCCAGAAAATCAGGCAAGTTTTGCTATGATATTATACTACCTTATTTTGTACTACATGTATCTTTATATCTTGTCTTTTCACTACTACTTTTTGTTGTCGTCATTATAGATTCATCATGATTATTACTTGTACATGAGAGTTAGAATCGTTAGAGTATATATAAATGTGCGTGTCTTACTTTTTATTTATCATGTTTACTGCTTATCCCGTTGTTAATATTTACTGTGTTGGACATGTACTTGTGAGTTAGAGGGGTAGGAGAATGCAACTAGCAAACATGTGGTACCTCAATATAACCTAGAGTTTATTCGGTCAGGGGACCATCTTACAGAGTTTATTCAGTCAATACACCTCACGTGTTGAGTGTATGATTCCTAACCCAATCACATGTTGAACATTGGTATTATAAAACACATAATACACATATTTTCGATTCTTGTTGCTATATTATTAGATGTTCGTCTCTTTTGGGTATCCTTTCATAGTGTTAACATATCATAGTCGATCTCTTCTTGTCATATTGTATCATATCTATAATTTACCTTCCTTTTATTGTTGTTCCTCTATGCTTGTATATTATATTATGTTGTATAGTGTTATGGTGAAATTGTTCCAATCTTGATTGGATAACCATTTTTCATCTGTAATTGATGAGATCTGTCCTAAGGTCTACGGTGCATATGTTAGAGACACTAACGTTACCGGCATGCCAGATTCTGGCGCTGATGCGAATGAGCATATTTTCTTTCTTATGCTTTCTCACTAGTTAGTATTCATAGTTTTATTGTTGAGACTATTGGATTTTATTTTTGATGGTTTAGCTGTCGATGTTATGTGCATATTGTTATTGTTTTGGACCATATTATTATAAACATCATACTACCACCGATGCTTCGGCGTAGGCTGGACTTGGTTACGTACTCGTATCCCAAAAGTGGGAGCGGATCGTGACATCAAGATAGCAAAAGAGTTTTTGAAACTGTCGTAAGAATAGCATTCGAGTAACGGACATATTCAAATACCAGAAAGAAATCATTAAGAGAGTTCAAAATCTTTTGAAATATAGAATTTATTATGAAAAATATCTTTAATAAATGTTCAAAAATGCGTCTGTTTAGTCCTCAGACTGACAGGTGACGATTTGAATGAAAACAACTTTAATAAAATAATCCATAAATTATAAATATCCTATTTTAAAAATAATTGCCCAATTGAATAGCATTCAAGATATACGGTATATAAGGGGAATAGCTCAAAAATTCAATATAAAAATATTTCAGAAGTATTTTCATATCAAAAAATTTAGGTCTTCTTATTAAAGTTTATTTATTTCCATTTAAAACCTTAGCATGGTATCCATCTGATAACCGTAGGGCTAAAGAAAAGAAACACTTTAAGAAAAAAATTCAATTAGCCCGAATTCTTCTCCGTAAAGAATATTGCTTTAGGCAGTTAGTAACATGAATAAGAAGAGAATAATAAAAGTTTAAAATTAACAAAAAAATATTAGTAAGTCATGATCATAAATATCGCATAAAAGCTAGGATTAGAATGAAATATTCAAGATCAGATCAATTTAGAATCAAATATACTCAAAGTCAGATGTATATATAGATATAGGCAAATAATTATTCAAGAATAATTGTTTGCACATAGTTCTTTATGAATATTTTGCTTAATAAGATGTTAATTAATCTTAGATTAGATGTAGGGGCCAGTTCTCAGCAAGCGATAGTCCGAAGACACTAGATATCGTGTCGCTTCAGGATATTTATGCTTGTGTGAAAGAAGGACCCTTTCGGCTTATACCAAAAATAAATCTTTTTCTTAATAACCGAGGATTAAAAAACTCATGCAAGGAATCATTTTTTGGATTTTGAAAATATTTTAAGAAAGTGTACCAAAGCTTTTATTCTTATAGGCTAAGAAATCATAAACCATGGAAATCAGAAAGCCTATAAAAGGAACTTTAATAAATTCAAACGTGAGTCTACATTGAGACTGAATATCTGTGTGTCATGATATTGATTAGATCATTATTAATTTGTATATTTAATGATGGTATGACATACTAGATATATGAGTAAACATACTTGAGAGGAATTATTAATCATGCTACCGTAGTGGTTCTACTGACCACATTTATGTTGGTGCAGTTGCTTGAAGAATAACCTCTGTAGCTTTGCAATCACCAACAGTTCTTTTGATATTACGTCATCTTGTACAGCATTCCACCTATATGATTAGATGATATCTTTGGTATCCAGTGTTTGGATCCGCAATGATTAGTCTTAGGAACCTAAGCAAAGATATTTTTATTAACTAGCTTTCTAACTTCACACGAATGTGAAATGTGACCTTTCAAACTGCAATAATGACATGTAACATAGTTATTTGAGTTTGACATAGGTGTGTTGGTGCGATGTAATATTATTATTCATCTATGTATAAATAAAAGCATGATTGTGTTAATCTTGCTTGATTTATTTGCACATGATCTGTTGCGTATGACTTTGTGATGAGTTACGTGTTTAGTGTTAGATTGAGTTATAGGTTATGTTACCTGCTTTCCCAATCAGATCTCTAACTTTTTAAAGTTCGTAATTAGATCATTGTTTTTAACAGTGACTGTATCAACTTTACTCAAAGTGATAAAATGCTTATTCCTTTCTGATTCTAGTTCCTTCATAAGTTTAGTATTTTTTGAATGCTTTTCTCAGAGCATTCAAGAGCTTTATGCAGTCTAAGCTTACGTGTGGACAGTTCAGTCGAGTTATCAGAAGTTGAAGTATTTTGTGCATCGTCTAGTAAGCAAGTAAGCTTTTTTAATTTCAAGCTTATAAGATAGGATATCTTTCTTGGCTTGCTTATATCTATCTAGAACTTTCTTTTAGTCATTAAATAGATCACGAAAGGTATTGATAGCTCATCATAAGAAAATTCATCATATGATAACTCATTGCTTACTTCACTTACCATTAGGCACAGGTTTTTAGTATGTTGAGGATTGTTGTCATCGTTCTTGTACAAAGTCTCTATTTCTTTCTCTATGCTTGCTTCAGTCGAGCAGAGATGTACAACAGTATGAGATTCTTCTTCAGGTTTCTCATATGTTGCCTTTAGTCGTTCCCATATCTTATGTGCGGTACTGCATATGGAGATACGTCTGAGCTCAGCTTTGCTTAGGGCATAATAGATGATGTACATTACCTTTGTATATTGCTTGCTACTCTCTTTTCTTTTTTGGATTAGTCATTATCTGCTTTGTCAATCTTTTCATAATTATTAGTGACATTTGACCATAAATTTAAAGCTAATAGATTTTAAGAAAATGTTGATATAAGCTTTCCAGAAGATATAGTTAGAGCCATCAAATAGGAGTGGCTTATTTGATAGCTAGCCTTCACCAATGTTGGTGTGGATAGATTCACTGGTTGCCATAATCTCTATGGATGTTAATCCGAAAATAAGAGACAGTACACCGATACCAAATGTAGGACCAATTGGTATAATCAATAATATATAGAGAAAAAGAACTTGCTCTGATACTAATTGTAGGTCCGTTAGGCAACACTATAGGGAGGGGGGTTGAATAGAGCGCAATGTAGATATTTATCCATTTAAAAGTTATTCTTAGTGAAGTGTAGAGTGTAACCAACAGAATAAAAGTGTGTGTGTATAAGACAAGTATGTAAAGCAGTAGAGTATATTGGCCCATTGGTCATTGTCAAACCTGATTTTAATAATTGATCAAACTTTGTCTCGATATAAGGGCTACTTAAATAAGTTTTGGACTCTTGGATACTGCCAGAGAATAGCTATCCGATCTGTTCAAGATCAAAGCTGTGTTTGCCACTCGAGTCTGTATTTCCTTTATGTAATGTAATTTTTATTTTTATTGAGTCTAGGAATACAATGTACACCGAGTCGTACTGGCAAATAGGCTATCATAAAAATGTTTTCAAAATATCCTATGTTTTGAAAAATAGCCCCCTATTTACAAAAATCTCCTAACTGCTTAAAATTTTTCAAAAAGACCAAAAATCAATTTGCAAAAATATTGACTAAACCCTGACAGAACTCGGCCAGAGTTCGGTCCGAGTTCGGCTAGAGTTCGGTAAGTGACTGTTTGATTTTCAAACGTTTGAAAACTTGGTCTTCCTGCAGTTACGGATTCCAACGAGATTTTCTCATAGAGTTCTGTCTGAATTTTGCCAGAATTCTGTATTTGGGAAAACTATAAATAGAGAAGTATTTTGATCATTTCAACATAATCGTTCACTTTCATCTCCTCTCTCTAAAGCCTACTGTTCTAGTCCAAAGAGTTCTAAGCTTTAATTTTCAAATTCCAAGACAGTTACAATCCTCTAGTCGATTTGCCAGTGCGGTATGGTCTAGAAGCTTCAGAGCGATTGTAATCAGAGACTTGATTGAAAAAAGGCTCTTCACAATTAAAGTTGGTCGAGTAATTTGTATGAAAGCTTGCGTTTGTAGAAGTTGCAAGGACTTCATATAAAAACTTGTCGTATTTTCCAATAGTGGATTCAACTGGAAGCTAGAGTTCTTCCGACTGGACTAGTCCTCACAAGAGGGAAACCAATATACATCGCCGTCTTTGTATTTTCTTTCTAATATCTGCTTTTACAGTTATTTACTTGTGATATATATATATATATATATATATATATATATATATATATATATATTTATATATATATATATATATATATATATATATATATATATATATATATAAATATATATATATTATATATATTTCTCTATGGTCTTGCTGCTAACTTTTCAAATTAGCTATATTCCGCTGTCTACTCTATTCACCCCCCCTAGAGTATTGTGCTTTACAAATTCGTTCCTACAGTTGGTATCAGAACGGGTTATACAGGTAAAGCAAGGTAACATTGCAGTTATAATTTTACTATTATTAACTGTTACATAGATCACCGCACAACACATGGCAATTATGAAATTCACAAGTAAAGGCCAAGCCACAAAAGACCTCCTCTGTTTGACGGTACAAATTATACCTATTAGAAAATACGGATGAGTTTTTTCTTGAAATCTCTAGACTTTGACTTATGTTCTATAGTTGTTAATGGCTACAAAAAGCCTTCTCGTATTCTTGTTGAAGATGTTTTGGTTGATAAACTGTATGATAAGTATACTGATACGGAAAAGAAAAAGACAAGTCTTGACACACGTGCTATGCTTTATTTTGTGCTTTAGACAGGATTGAATTTAACATGATGTCTACTTGTACAACATCAAATAAAGTGTAGAAACTTCTTGAAGTAACCCACAAAGGTACGACGTAAGTCAATAAATCAAAGATCAGCAGACTTACTCAGGAGTATGAGGCGTTCAAGATGAAGCCAAATGAATCTGTCACCCAGATGTTTATGAGATTCTTGGATATTGTAAATCCCCTGTCATCATTAGGCAAGGATTACAGTAACCATGAGAAGATTCGTAAACTGCTGCGAGCTCTCACGAAGAATTGGATTCCAAAGGCTATAGCAATTGTTGAAGGGAACGACCTCTCAACAATGTCTCTTGAAAAACTCATGGGTAAGCTACTCACTCACGAGCTAGAACTTCAAGACTTGGAAGATGCTACACCAAAGGAGAAGTCAGAGAAGTCGATGGCTTTCAAGGCTCAACATAGAAGAACTGTAAAAGATGATTTCGATGACAGTGACTCTGATACTGAGGATCAAGCTCTTATGGTAAGAAAATTTAAGAAGTTCATGAGATTCAACAGAAGAACAAAAGACAACAACAACAACAACAACAACAACAATGAAGATCTTATTTTCTATGGTTGTAAGAAGAAAGGACATATGAAGAAGGACTGTCTAACAGCATCATCATCAACCAGGAAGAACGACAAATATGATAAGGGCTACCTGAAGAAGTCTACGTCCCGAAGATATGCCAATACAAGCATATGGCATGAAAGTGAAGCTAGCGACTCAGAAGACGAGCAATCAGATGATGTTGTAATTGTATGCTTGATGGTGTATGATCAAGTAACCACTAACCCCCTGTTTGAAACTTATGATAATTTTACCTTTGAGCAACTAGGCGAAGCCTTTACTGACCTCTTAGGGGGTTACAGAAGACTACGTAGTAAATATTAGACTCTAAGAAGGTACTCAAAGAGTACAAAGGTGAAATACAAAGACTTACCGACCTACTAGCCGAGGTTAGAAGTAGTAATTGCTCTAGTGAGGAAGGTGAGCTTTCTTCTGGTAAACTGAATTATTACACGAGACCCAAAGACAATCTGAAGAGAAGGACAAGACCATTATCCAATTAAAGGAAGACTTAATCAAAGAGAAGAAAAGCCTCCAACAAGCTACTGTTAGAAATGATGCACTTACTGCTAAATATAGCTTGTTATATGACACCTCCAAATTATTGGAAATTAGGATAGAAAAATAGCCTAAAGTTGCTGCTTCTTACCCTAACACGTGTCACTTATCAAATAATCAGAACACGGTCAAACACAATACTGTCAGACCTAATCAAACCAAACCATTGTCCAAGAAGACAAATAGACATACATTTTTTTACACTAGTAAACCTAGACCTACCAATAATGTACAACACTCTGCTTTCAATACTCAACATGCTATATATCACCATTGTGGCACCATTGGTCATATTTCTTCTTCATGTAGAGTTAGAAAGCTTGTTGATTTGAAAATATGTGCATGGATACCAAAAAATAACATTCCAGGACCTACAAGAAATGGGTACCAAAGTTTTTATCTGCAAATTCTTTTGTAGGTGAAACGCCCTTCACATGCAAGAAGCAAATGGATCATCGACAGCGGTTGCTCACGGTATATGACGGGTGATGCTTCATTATTCGCAACACTGTCGAAGAAGAAAGAAGGATATGTATCCTTCGATAATAATTTGAAAGGGTATATAATTGGTATTGGTAATATTGGTAAGGCTCCCTACCCAGTGATTAAAGATGTCTATCTAGCTACCAAGTTAAAACATAAGCTACTCAGCATATGCCATTTAGCTGATCACGGTTATGGCATTAACTTTGTCAAAGACAAATGTACTATAGTTGATAGTTCAACTGGTAGTACTATCTTTGAAGGTATTAGGGAAAATATATATGTTTTCTATCTGTTAAAAGATGCTAACAAAGCAGGTAGATGCTTAATGGCCAAAAGTGATGGGAGTCAACTTCAGTCATGCAAACATGGACACAATTTTAAGACTATCCACAAAGAAGCTGGTATGAGGCTTACCGGATATTTCTTTCAAGAAGGATACGGTATGTAGTGAATGTGAAAAGAACAAAGCTACCCGATCCGCTTTTAAGTCCAAGAACGTTGTAAGTACCACTAGACCTCTACAATTGCTTCATATGAATTTATTTGGACCTAGTAGAATTGCTAGCCTAGGTGGTAAGTTATATGAATTTATAATAGTAGATGATTTCTCTAGATACACATGGGTATATTTTCTTGTATACAAGAACGATGCATTATCAGAATTCGTCACCTTTTGCAAGAACGTTCAAAATGAAAAGGGTTTCATGATCACTCATATTCGAAGCGATCATGGCAGCGAATTTGAGAATATAGAGTTCAAGTAATTTTGTGACACACGATTATTTGCATGAGTTCTCTTGCCCTAGGACTCCACAACAAAATAGAATTATGGAACGTAAGAACAAGACTCTATCTGAAATGGCTAGAGTAATGTTAAATCAGTTTAGTCTACCTAAATTCCTATGGGCTGAAGTTGTAAATACAGCATGCTATGTTCTCAATAGGGTTCTAATTCGACCTATATCGAAGAAGACTCCCTATGAATTATGGTTTGATAGAACTCCCTCTGTTTCCTATTTCAAAGTATTTTGTTGTAAATGCTTTATTCTTAATACTAAAGATAATTTAGAAAAATTTGACGAAAAGACTGATGAAGGTATATTTTTAGGTTATGCGGCGAAGAGCAAAGGGTATAGAGTCTTCAACAAGAGAACGATGATCATTGAAGAATCAATAAATGTTAAATTTGATGAACTCAATCAACATTCTATCGATGATGATGACGAAGACATAAAGTACACCTAGTACAGCTCCTGCAGAACCCTCACACAAAGCACCAGCTGCGTCTCTAAGAAAATCATGTACAGAACAAGAAGTCGGAACCAGAAATCCAGAGGATATGCCAAAAGAAATGAGATTTTTGGCAGACAGTCCAAAGGACTTAGTAATTGGTAAGATTACCAGGGGTATAAGTAATCGTTCCTCTAGTAAAGATATAGCTTCCTGTGTCGCTTTTATTTCACATCTTGAACCCAAAAATATTGAAGAAGCATGTAATGATAATTTTTGGTTAGATGCTATACAAGAGGAATTGAACCAATTCGAACGGAATCATGTTTGGGAACTTGCTCTCAAGCCTATTGATCATCCGGTCATTGGCACCCGCTGGGTATACCAAAATAAACTGAATGAGAATGGCTTAGTGACTCGTGACAAGGCTCGACTCGTAGCTCAAGGATACAATCATGGAGAAGGTATCGACTACGATGAGACTTATGTCCCAGTTGTGAGATTATAATCCATTCGCACGTTATGTGCATTTGCGTGTTTTCATAATTTTAAGTAATTTCAAATGGATGTTAAAAGTGCATTTTTGAATAGTTTTATAAAAGAAGAAGTTTATGTAGCTCAACCTCCAGGTTTTACTGATTTCGAAAATCTTGATTATGTTTTCAAGTTAAAGAAGGCATTATACGGTTTGAAACAAGCCCCTCGTGCTTGGTACGACCGTCTAAGTTCTTTTCTACTTGACAACGACTTTTCAAAAAGGAAGGTTGATAATACACTGTTTACAAAAAAATTTAATAGCAATCTTCTTTTGATTCAAATTTATGTAGATGATATCATTTTTGGATCTACTGATGAATCTCTTTGTCAAGAATTTTTAAAGTGTATGCAGAATGAGTTTGAGATGAGCATGATGGGAGAGATAAAATTCTTTCTCAGACTGCAAATAAAATAAACAAACAATGGGACGTTCATCAATCAAGCCAAGTACACAAAAGATTTGTTAAAGAAGTTCGATCTGGAACCAGTCAAACCACTTGGCACTCCGATAGCAACTTCAACCAAGCTTGATATTGATGAACAAGGCAAACCTGTCGACATACGTAAGTATCGAGGTTTGATTGGTAGTTTACTTTACTTAACTGCTAGTCGACCTGATATAATGCTTAGTTTTTGCTTGTGTGCACGTTTTCATGCCAATCCTAAAAAATCACATTTGTGTGCGGTTAAGCATATCTTCCGATACCTTAAAGGCACTTCTTCTGTCGGCTTATGGTATCCCAAAAATACGTCGTTTGACCTAATCGGTTATTCGGATGCTGATTTTGCTAGATGCAAAGTAGATAGAAAAAGTACCAGCGGCACATGTCATTTCCTAGGTAAATCTTTAGTCTCTTGGTTTAGCAAGAAACAAAATTTTGTCGTATTATCAACAACTAAGGCTGAGTATATCGTCGCAGGACGTTGTTGTGCACAAATTTTATGGATGAAGCAAACCTTAAAAAACTTTGTCCTACTATACATACACATACCCATTTTCTGTGACAACACTAGCACTATCAATTTGACTAAGAATCCAGTATGTCACTATCGTACTAAACATATCGAGATTCGACATCATTTTCTTAGAGATCATCAACTAAATGGAGATATAAACCTTGTATACATAGACACAGAGAATCAATTAGCTGACATCTTCACAAAATCTCAAGCGGAAGATCGTTTCAATTATTTACGTCGGGAATTAGAAATTTTAGATATCAATAATATTAATTAATTTTGTTTTACATAATTATTTTTCAATAATCAAAAACTATTTTTGAGAAAAGTCTACAAATGGTCTGTCTGTCACCACGAATATGGTCGAAGCAAAGCGATATTTTATGTTCCCCGGTGAACTCCCGTTAGCTGGGACGGTACCCCTACAACTAATCTGAAACAGTCGCTGTGCAACGAAATTTAATTTGTAAAATAATATTAATTATATTAATTGAAATTTAAAATTACTACACTTAGAATTAAATAATTGAAAGAGGATGATGAAAAGGAGGTGGCCCACAAATTTTTTTTCAAAATTCGCGAAAAGAACCCTAGGCGAATTCGGCCCGAGTTCGGTCCGAATTCGGCACGAGTTCTGTTGGTGGTATATATTTTTAAGTTAGAACCCGAGGCCCCCTCATCTTCATCTCTTCCAAAATCCTCTCCATACTGCTGCTACCGCCCGAGAGCTCCTTCAAGCCCTAGAATTTCTCCAATCCATTGCTCCCAATCCACTTGGATATTTCCATCTAAATTTTGGATTCGTGCGAAGAATTCTTGTCTCTACAACATACTCGATTTCTGGAAGGTATAACTCTCTCTTTCCATCTCCTTCAATTTTATTAGTTTCAATTCAATTTTGTAAGAAATGCCAAAGGGATTCACTCCTTACAAAAGAAAGAAGACCAATGCCAGTGAAGAGGCATCGTCTTCGAATCCACCTGCGGATTCCCTCTTTCTCGGTCCAATCGGCCGACGGTGCATACAAAGAGTTCTACTTTGTAACTCATGGTAATTTTATCATGTGCAACATATGCACTGGCGCTCCGCTTAAGTGGACTGCGTTTCCTGACCACCATCCTTACTTTGAGGCATTAGGGTTACATCGACTTATCACCAAAAAATTTCCTATAGCAACTAATGCCAGTAGATTGTTTTACTGCAACTTTGTGTTAGACACTTTTGATGTTAAGACTCGTGTCGGAGGTATTAACATCGAGTTCAATGATGTCTTGTTAGCGGAAATCCTTGGTGTTCCAAATAAAGGTGCCCCGCTCGATGATATCACTAATTTTGATTTTCCCGATGGCATGACTCTTCTCAGCTTCAAGAACGATCTTTGTGCACCTGCAGGTGTTCGTTCTGGAAAGTTCAAGGCTGCAAACTTGAACTTGTTTAACTATGAATTATATTACATCATCTATTCCACTATTCTTCCAAAATCCACTTCAAAAGATGACGTTACAAATCTTGAACAATCTGCCATCTACCATATCATCAAAGGAATTCTATTTTCGGTTCCTAAGATTATTATCTAGATGATGAGACGATGTCGCGCAAGAGATCAAATCTCTCTTATGTGATGTTCAATCCACGCATCTTTTAGCGATTTGACATCGATCTGTCTACTTGTGCTCTGGACCCGGAGCCCAAGTACCTCCAGTTATTCCATCGCAGCACTTCTGTACCTCCTGCATCTCCAACTGTACCTGCTCTACCTCCTCAGGCATACCATATGTCTTTTGAGGGTATCCATCAACACCTTTCTGATTTGCGGACATTCATCACTGACACATCCAGGGAACGCTAGTTCCGTGATGTGACTCGATTTTATGCACTAGCCAACTCCTTTGCTGATCTCTGATTTGCTCAGACTAGACATTCTGCCAGTTCTCTTCCCCAAGATCCAGCTGCCTCGGTTACCGCTATAAGTATGAGGCGTTACGTACTCTCTTTCAGCCCGGTAACGATTATGATTGGTACCGTGGTTCAGGTGCTACTCCACACACCTCTAAAGCTGGCACTTCTGGAGCTGCTCCATCCGGACATGGTAGACGTGCTGGCACTGTAGATGAAGATGATGAGGATTTGTGTTCTAGATGTACTGTATTTTGTTTTGATGATTACATTTTGAGACTTTGATTATGTCTGTGTTACTTGGAAATGCTCCGATATTCCAAGATATTATTAGTACTATATCTTTTTAGTTTATTTTGCACTAAGATTGTGTTTGTCTGAGATGATATTCTATGAACATGTTTTATTCTTTCTTTAGTATATTTTTATTTAGTTTAGCATTATTCCATATTTCTCATAGCACTATCTCTTTATGCTTAATATTAACTGCCTGTGAAATATACACTACCTGTGAAATGTTATTTTTCTATTTATTATGTTTATATTTCTTCAACGATTGTTCTTATGCATATATTGCTGGGGAGCTTCTCTCTTTGCAATTATTTTGCTAAGTGACAACGGAGGAGAAATAGGATCTAACATCTTTTGCAGGATATAGGAACATTTTTTTCAGGATATAGTACAATTTGTACAATTTTGATTATCTTTCAAATCTTATCGATCAAAGATGTTATATCGGTCAAGGTTTGTCAATTATCAAAATGGGGGAGATTGTTGGCCCATTGGTCATGGTCAAACCTGATTTTAATAATTGAAACTCTGTCTCAATATGAGGGATACTTAAAAAAGTTTTGGACTCTTGGACACTGCCAGAGAATAGCTATCCGATATGTTCAAGATCGAAGCTGTGTTTGCCACTCGAGTATGTATTTCCTTTAGGCAATATAATTTCTACTTTTATTGAGTCTAGGAATACAGTGTACACTGAGTCGTACTGGCAAATAGGCTATCCTGAAATATTTTCAAAATATCCTATGTTTTAAAAAATAGCCCCCTATTTACAAAAAGCTCCTAGTTGCTTAAAAGAATTTCAAAAAGACCAAAAATCAATTTGCAAAAACATTGACTAAACCCTGATAGAACTCAGCCAGAGTTCGTCTGGAGTTCGGCCAGAGTTCGGTTAGTGAACGTTTGATTTTTGAACGTTTGAAAACTTGGTCTTGTCACGCCCCAGAACCAGAATACTAGAGAGCGGGGGCAGACATAGCCAGCTATGTATATTGAAATAGAATACATCTCAACTATACGGTCACGGCTGTCTAGATATGAGGGTTTACTACAAGCCAACAGTCTCTTAAGGTCAAGCCTATTCTCTCAATCTCAAGCAAGTAATATAATTACAAGATGTATGATCATTAAATATACAATAAAAGGCGTCCCAAATATTACATATCAGCTGATCATGAAGCTAGTCGTACAAAACGCAAGGACTAGCAAGAGTTAAGTCTTACATGATCAACCCTAGGATTTGTTAATCATGTTTATAGCCCGTAGGCAGACAGTAAGTAAAAGTGCATCGAGATAACAGGTGCTCGTCGGCTAAACGCCTCAAAAGAATAAATTTACAATAGAGTGAGCGAAACAAAATAGAAAACCCACTCGTAGCCCAGGTTCCTTCTAGTCGCCACCATCGGGCTGGAAGCTTGGTAGATCCTCGGGAGCTGCTCCAAAATCTGGCCACACAAAACCAGCTGGGTCAACCCCAGAAAGAGTAAGTGCCACAAGGGGGCCACGAAATAAGAACAAAAGCCAGCAATCAGCACAAAAAAATCTAATATTAAAGCTAAAATTACGAAAACATGTCAGGATGATATACGACGAGATAACCATGGAACTATTCCGATAGCCAGGTTACAACCCGTAAACCAAACAAGGACCGGGGTTGTAACCCTTCATCTGAACAGAGCTTGGTTTCCCACCATTTATCGGCAAGATAATAATGTAAGTAATCAAGACAGGAAGCAAGCTTGTACTGGATCAAGACATGGCTAAGCTGGTTACACCTCATTCAATCAATCACGGCCAAGCAGATACTACGACTTACTACTTTAACTAACTAGGGTTATCACAGGCCTAATTACTAACAAGATGCAGTGAGATTGCTCCACAGCCACAAGCCCTGCAGACCATCCAGGCTACCCAGGACGAAAGATTAGGGTTGAATTCAGGTGGGTACATCGCCCGGGAGACAAATGTACCCTTAGGTGACTTAGAGGGTGCAATACTCGACGGTGCGCTGGAAATGTGCCCTACTCGACGGCAGGCTACAGATCCCAAGAGCGCCCAGGTAACGGGATTGCCTGTAGCTGTGTCATCTCTTCATGACTACTGAGTTATTCTAGTTATTAACCTTAATCCATTTTAGTAGGTACTCCTGACCGTGGTACTCAGGAGTCCTATCCTAGACATGATGCAAGACTGGACAAGTGCATTAACAAGCAAGCAAGAAGGAACCACCCACGGTGTCAAGGCAAGTCAAGTTAAGTTATCAAGAAAATCATGTCAGGGTACTTGTCAGGAGTGCGCCACGACGGGCCACTATCATGTCAGGTCGGTCATGTCAGGAGTGCACAACCACGGGCCACTGTCGTGTTATGCTAGTTCCTTGCCATACCGTGCCATGTACAATAGTCATTCCAAACATATTAAGTAAAATCAAGGGGCAGTGTATGTGAAAGTCACGCACGCTCAAGGGGCAGTGTGCGTGAAAAGTCACGCACGCTCAAGGGAACAGTGTGCGTGAAAAGTCACGCACGCTCAAGGGAGCAGCTGCGTGAAAAGTCACGCACGCTCAAGGGAGCAGCTGCGTGAAAAGTCACGCACGCTCAAGAGAGCAGTATGCGTGAAAAGTCACGCACGCTCAAGGGAGCAGCTGCATGAAAAGTCACGCACGCTCAAGGGAGCAGCTGCGTGAAAAGTCACGCACGCTCAAGAGAGCAGGCTTCCAACAGGAAGCGTACTCAAGCCTGCGTACGCAGCGCTAAAGAGCGCGCGTAGCTCAGTGTGCGTAGCTAAACAGCTCTGCACACTGCTCACTGTCTTCTCCAAACAGCAAGAACACATGGCTGAAACCAAAACTTCACAAGTTCATAACTTGGCCATCCGAACCCCAAATCCGGATTTCCAAGGCTCCAACTGGAGTAAAACTGAAAGCTCTTCCACATAGAAACATCAAAACCCACAGAACTCCGACCAAAGTGGATCAAAACATACAAAATCCGAAAATAGGAGAACTTAGATCTACAACAATAGAGGCTCCAAATCACAAAAAACCCAAGAACTAATGTTGATCTCCACGTCCTAAACTAGCAAATAGACTAAGAAAATGTGGTTCTCATGTAGTGGCAAGATGCACTTGCCTAATGGTTGGGGAGTTGTGTGGAGGAAGAAGAAGAAGAAGAAGAAATTAATGGTGGAAGTTATAAGGAGAGAGAGTGGTAGGTGGGGATATAAAGAGGGGGAGTTGTGGTGGGTTGAGGGGTAGCATAGGTTAAGGTGCTCCATTACATAAACCAAACCGAACCAACCCAATAAAACCGAGCCAGGCCAAATCCCAAAATACGGGAAAATACCGAAATTCCACAAGCTGAGAAAAATATAAAAAAAACATGCCAACATCCAGATACGAGTATAAATACGAAATACGAGAAAATACGGGAAAAGAGGGTGACAACTCTACCCACCTTAAAAGAATTCCGTCCTCGGAATTTAATCAAGGAGCTAGAGATTGTCACGACAAGCTACATTAAGCACAGGCAAGCTACACTAAGCAGTCCAATCATACAATCATACAATACAAGCAAGGAAGGGAAAATGTAAGGCATAAGAAAGACATTATACCTCACGAGTCAAACAGGTAGGGATGTCGCGATCGAATGTCGTCCTCACGCTCCCACGTTGACTCACCCAGAGAGTGATGACCCCAAGCAACACGGACTAATTTAATAGTCTTATTCTTGAGTATCTTCTCCCTCCGGTCCAATATAGACACGGGCCTCTCCTCATACGAAAGGTTGGTACCAACAACCAATTCCGAATGGTCTAGGATGTGGCTCGGGTCCGAAATATACCGTCGTAATTGGGACACATGGAATACATCATGTACCTCACTTAGCGACGACGGAAGAGCGAGACGATAGGATACATCTCCTACTCGCTCTAGAATATCGAACGGCCCTATATACCTAGGACTAAGCTTTCCCCGCACGCCAAAGCGAATGACGCCGCGGTTAGGCGAGATCCTAAGGAATACATGGTCGCCGACAGCAAATTCTAAGGGACGCCAATGAGCATCGGCCCAATGGCGCTGGCGGTCCTGGGCAACTCGGAGGAGATCTCTGACCTTCCTGACCACTTCAACCGTCTGGGAAATTAACTCGGGTCCAAGCATCTGCCTCTCTCCGACATCGTTCCATGCTAGCGGAGATCTGCACTTCCTGCCATAAAGAGCCTCGAAGGGTGCTATCTGGATACTGGCCTGATAACTGTTATTGTACGAGAATTCCACCAGGTGCAGATGATTCTCCCATGAACCACCGAAGTCAAGGGTACAGGATCTCAACATATCTTCAAGAGTCTGGATTGTGCGTTCTGATTGACCATCCGTCTGCGGGTGATAAGCTGAGCTGAACTGAAGGTGAGTCCCCAAACTCTTCTGCAAGCTGTGCCAAAAGTGTGATGTGAATCTTGAATCCCTGTCCGAGGTGATGCTGACTGGCACACTGTGAAGCCTGACGATCTGCCTGAGATACATCTCTGCTAACTGTGCCGTCGACTGTCCAACTCTGAATGGAAAAAAGTGTGCCACCTTGGTAAGCCTGTCCACAATTACCCAAATAGCATCTTTGCCGGCCAGAGATCTAGGCAATCCGGTCACAAAATCCATGGTTATATGCTCCCATTTCTATTCTGGGATCGGTAAGGGTTGAAGAAGTCCAGCGGGCCTCTGATGTTCAGCTTTAACCTGTTGGCAAACCAAACACCGAGAGACAAACCGGACTATCTCCCTCTTCATGCCATTCCACCAAAAATGCTGACGAATATCACGGTACATCTTCGTACCACCCGGATGAATAGAATACTGTGAACTGTGGGCTTCTGCCATGACTTCCTGTCTGATATCTCCACTAGGTACACAAAGACGAGTGCCGTGCCGAAGTGTACCGTCTTCATGAATACATAACTCTGGCCTTCTTCCTGCTTCACACTCTGCTCTGAGTCGCTGGATCTTGGAATCTATTGACTGCGCCATCCGGATCCTCTCAACTATGCTGGACTGAACCGGTAGACTGGCCATCAATGCCACACTGGTAGGAAGAACCACTTCAATTCCCATCTTCTGAAGATCTGCCAATAACTCTGGTTGTGCCGTCAGAAAATAAACTCCGGCACTCCTGCTCAAGGCATCTGCTACAACGTTGGCCTTCCCGGGATAATACTGTAAATCCACATCATAATCCACCAATAGCTCGAGCCATCTTCTCTGTCACATATTAAGGTCCTTCTGGGTGAAAACATACTTCAGGCTCTTATGATCAGTAAAGATCTCCACTCTATCTCCGTACAAGTAGTGTCTCCACAACTTCAAAGCAAACACTACCGCCGCCAATTCCAAGTCGTGGGTCGGGTAATTCTTCTCATGATCACGTAGTTGACGTGACGCATAAGATATTACCTTCCCATGCTGCATCAAGACACACCCCAATCCTCTGCCTGAAGCATCACAATAAACTGTGAATCCTCCTGTCCCATCTGGAAGGGTGAGAATGGGAGCCGTTATCAAACCTCGCTTCAACTTCTCAAATGATTTCTGACACTCTGCTGTCCAAACAAATGGCACATCCTTACGGGTCAACTAGGTCATCGGCGCTAAAATCCTTGCGAAATCTGAAACGAACCGCCGGTAGTAGCCGGCCAATCCAAGGAAGCTACGAACCTTTGCCACTGAGCTGGGTACCGGCCACGACTCGATAGCCACAATCTTCTGGGGATCTACTTCCACTCCTCCTCGGGTAATGATGTGACCCAAATATGAAATGCGATCGAGCCAGAACTCGCATTTACTGAACTTGGCGTACAACTGATGCTCCCTAAGCGTCTGAAGGACGACTCTGAGATGCTGCTCATGCTCTGCTTTACTCTTGCTGTAGACCAGGATGTCATCTAGGAACACGATCACAAATTGGTCCAAGTAAGGCATGAAATTGCGATTCATGAGATCCATGAATACGGCCGGCGCATTGGTCGCTCCAAAGGACATAACAAGGAACTCCCAATGTCCATACCTCGATCTGAATGCTGTCTTCGGGATGTCCTGCTCTCTGACTCTGATCTGGTGGTATCCTGACCGTAAGTCGATCTTCGAGAACACTGAAGCCCCTCTGAGCTGATCAAACAAGTCATCTATCCTCGGAAGAGGGTATCTGTTCTTGATTGTCACCGAATTTAAGGTACGATAATCAACACATAGCCTGGACGTACCATCCTTCTTTTTTACAAGAAGCATCGGGGCTCCCCAAGGCGATCCACTTGCACGGATGAATCCCTTGGTCCTCAGTTCTTCAATCATCTTGTATAAAATCTCCAACTCTGAAGGCGCCATCCTGTAGACTCGCTCTGACACTGGTGCTGTCCCGGAAATCAAGTCTATAGTGAACTCAATCTCCCGCTCTGGCAGCATCCCTGGAAGCTCCTCTGGAAAGACATCTGGAAACTCTTCAACTGTCCGGGGTAACTGCACTGCTGCTACTGCCATCCGCAATGCTGGAGAAGATGGCTCCACTGCGCCTCTGGAAAATGAAAACTCTGGCTCACCGGGGATACTAAAGACAACTCTGCCAATATGGTAGTCTATCCTAGCATACTGATTCCTCAACCAGTCCATGCCTAGGACTACATCATAGTCTGCCATAGGAAACTCTATGAATCTAGCGGAGAACTCCCTACCGCTAACTACGATCCGACACGAGGAAAACACTCGATCTACTCCCACAAGACCATTACCAGTAAGTATATTGAGCCTCACTGATAACGACTCGGGCTCCAATCCTATCCGTGTCGCGAATCGTGCAGACATGAATGAATGCGATGCACCAGAATCAAACAATACAGACGCTAGAAAGGAGTTGACGAGAATAGTACCTGCCACAACCTCACCTGGTGCAACTTCTTCTTCCATAGCCATCATCATGGCCTGACCTTGTCCTCTGGTTGCTGGTCCCCTCTGCTGGAAACCTCTCTGCCTATTCTGGGTCTGAGCTTGGGCTTGTGCATACTGCTGGGGGTGCTGTTGCTGGAATGCCTGAGACTGAGGCGGCAAGGGCCTCGAAGACTGATACTGCTGCTACTGAACTGGTTCTGGGGCCGGTCCTCTCACCGAAGAGCTAGAAGGGTTGGATGCTGACGAACCACCTCTATTTGGGCAAGCCCCAACCATATGATCTACTGCTCCACAAGCTAGGCACAATCCCTGCGCCCTGCGACAGTCTGCCACCACATGCCCTGGCTTTCCGCAATGAGAACATCCCATCGCGGAAGTCTGCTTCTGCTTCTGCTGCTGCGGGTACGGCAGGGTCGAATGCTGAACCGACGTTGCTGAGGCCGCCCGCCTCGGAGTTCCAATGGTCAACCCCCTAACTGCCGGGGCTGGAGCTGATGATTGGTGCATCTGACTATGGGACCGCATCCTACCTCCGGTCCTATCCATGATCCTCTGGGAGGTATACTCATGCCTCCTAGCTGCTCTCAAGACTGCATCGAATGTCTGGTGCTCGAACTGCTCAACCGCCTATAAGATCTCCAAATGCAGTCCCTGCTGGAATCGCTGGGCTCGATCATACTCGGTCGCCACCAAGGTGGGGGCAAACCTACTGAGCCTAGAAAACTCTGATGCATAACTGTCGACAGATCTGCCTCCTTGCTTCAAGTTGGTAAATCTGGTCTGCAGGTCGTACCGAGCCACAGCATCAAAGTACTTCGTCTGGAATCTCTCCCTAAACACTGCCCAAGCAATGGGTGCCACTAATCCCATGGCCTGCATCGCCCACCAACTGCGAGCCAAGTCCAACAACTGCAGGCGTACCACCGCCACCTTTTCATTCTCGGGTGTCCTGGCTGCTTCCAGAACCACCTCGGTATCCTGAAGCCATGCATCCGCGGCAATCGCATCCTCGCTGCCGTCGAAGAAAGGAAGGTTCAAGCGCTTGAAACTGTTGGCCGCCTGGTTCCCTAGATGACCGCCTCTGGTCAAAGCATCTTGAACTGTCTGGTGCAGGGCGTCGCTTCGACGATCCTGAGAAGCTATCAAGGTTCTGATGAGGCCTACTAAGGTACCATCATCTGGCTCTGCGGGCTGGACGGGCCGAACTGGTGACTCTCCTCCAGTAGGTATCACTCGGGAGGCTACCCCAGAATGCTGGGCTTGATCTCCGGGTTGCTGCTGGTCCACGGGAGGTGCTCTTCCTTGCTGATCGGCAGGGTCAGGTACAGTACCGCTGAGGAAGACGACACAGAAAAACAATAAGGAAGGACCAGGACAGATCAACGATACAAGCATGTAATCAGGGCAAGAATTTCAGGGATTTGAAAATACGAGCGGAGATCAAGGGTGAATACTGATTGAGACATCTATTCGGTAAACCCTCACATTTCTTGATTGACAAGACCTGCATGGGCCACCACTTAAACCATGTCATGCCCCAGAACCAGAATACTGGAGAGAGCGGGGGCAGACATAGCCAGCTACGTATATTGAAATAGAATACATCTCAACTATACGGTCACGGCTGTCTAGATATGAGGGTTTACTACAAGCCAACAGTCTCTTAAGGTCAAGCCTATTATCTCAATCTCAAGCAAGTAATATAATTACAAGATGTATGATCATTAAATATACAATAAAAGGCGTCCCAAATATTACATATCAGCTGATCATGAAGCTAGTCGTACAAAACGCAAGGACTAGCAAGAGTTAAGTCATACATGATCAACCCTAGGATTTGTTAATCATGTTTACAGCCCGTAGGCAGACAGTAAGTAAAAGTGCATCGAGCTAACAGGTGCTCGTCGGCTAAACGCTTCAAAAGAATAAATTTACAATAGAGTGAGCGAAACAAAATAGAAAACCCACTCGTAGCCCGGGTTCCTTCTAGTCGTCACCATCGGGCTGGAAGCTTGGTAGATCCTCGGAAGCTGCTCCGAAATCTGGCCACACAAAACCAGCTGGGTCAACCCCAGAAAGAGCAAGTGCCACAAGGGGGCCACGAAATAAGAACAAAAGCCAGCAATCAGCACAAAAAATCTAATATTAAAGCTAAAATTATGAAAACATGTCAGGATGATATACGACGAGATAACCATGGAACTATTCTGATAGCCAGGTTACAACCCGTAAACCAAACAAGGACCGGGGTTGTAACCCTTCATCTGAACAGAGCTTGGTTTTCCACCATTTATCGGCAAGATAATAATGTAAGTAATCAAGACAGGAAGCAAGCTTGTACTGGATCAAGACATGGCTAAGCTGGTTACACCTCATTCAATCAATCACGGCCAAGCAAATACTACGGCTTACTACTTTAACTAACTAGGGTTATCACAGGCCTAATTACTAACAAGATGCAGTGAGATTGCTCCACAGCCACAAGCCCTGCAGACCATCCAGGCTACCCAGGACGAAAGATTAGGGTTGAATTCATGTGGGTACATCGCCCGGGAGATAAATGTACCCTTAGGTGACTTAGAGGGTGCAACACTCGACGGTGCGCTGGAAATGTGCCCTACTCGACGGCAGGCTACAGATTCCAAGAGCGCCCAGGTAACGGGATTGCCTGTAGCTGTGTCATCTCTTCATGACTACTGAGTTATTCTAGTTATTAACCTTAATCCATTTTAGTAGGTACTCCTGACCGTGGTACTCAGGAGTCCTATCCTAGACATGATGCAAGACTGGACAAGTGGATTAACAAGCAAGCAAGAAGGAACCACCCACGGTGTCAAGGCAAGTCAAGTTAAGTTATCAAGAAAATCATGTCAGGGTACTTGTCAGGAGTGCGCCACGACGGGCCACTATCATGTCAGGTCGGTCATGTCAGGAGTGCACCACCACGGGTCACTGTCGTGTTATGCTAGTTCCTTGCCATACCGTGCCATGTACAATAGTCATTGCAAACATATTAAGTAAAATCAAGTTCATGACAAAAGGCGTAAGGATATAAAATGGGCATGAAATATCTAATAAAATATCAAAATACGGGTCAGGGGATGCGTACGCACAAAAGCACGCACGCAGGGGGAATGCATACGCAATATAACACGCGCACAGGAGGGCAGCGTATATGAAAGTCACGCACGCTCAAGGGGCAGTGTGCGTGAAAAGTCATGCACGCTCAAGGGAACAGTGTGCATGAAAAGTCACGCACGCTCAAGGGAGCAGCTGCGTGAAAAGTCACGCACGCTCAAGGGAGCAGCTGCGTGAAAAGTCACGCACGCTCAAGGGAGCAGCTGCGTGAAAAGTCACACACGCTCAAGAGAGCAGTGTGCGTGAAAAGTCACGCACGCTCAAGGGAGCAGCTGCGTGAAAAGTCACGCACGTTCAAGGGAGCAGCTGCGTGAAAAGTCACGCACACTCAAGAGAACAGGCTTCCAACAGGAAGCGTACTCAAGCCTGCGTACGCAGCGCTAAAGAGCGCGCGTAGCTCAGTATGCGTAGCTAAACAGCTCTGCACACTGCTCACTGTCTTCTCCAAACAGCAAGAACACATGGCTGAAACCAAAACTTCAAAAGTTCATAACTTGGCCATCCGAACCCCAAATCCGGATTTCCAAGGCTCCACCTGGAGTAAAACTGAAAGCTCTTCCACATAGAAATATCAAAACCCACATAACTCCAACCAAAGTGGATCAAAACATACAAAATCCGAAAATAGGAGAACTTAGATCTACAACAATAGAGGCTCCAAATCACAAAAAACCCAAGAACTAATGTTGATCTCCACGTCCTAAACTAGCAAATAGACTAAGAAAATGTGGTTCTCATGTAGTGGCAAGATGCACTTGCCTAATGGTTGGGGAGTTGTGTGGAGGAAGAAGAATAAGAAGAAGAAGAAATTAATGGTGGAAGTTATGAGGAGAGAGAGTGGTAGGTGGGGATATAAAGAGGGGGAGTTGTGGTGGGTTGAGGGGTAGCATAGGTTAAGGTGCTCCATTACATAAACCAAACCGAACCAACCCAATAAAACCGAGCCAGGCCAAATCCTAAAATACGGGAAAATACCGAAATTCCACAAGCTGAGAAAAAACCAACATCCAGATACGAGTATAAATACGAAATACGAGGAAATACGGAAAAAGAGGGTGACAGGTCTCCCTGCAGTTACGGATCCCAACGAGATTTTCTCATAGAGTTCTGTCCGAATTTTGCCCGAATTCTGCTGGAGTTCTGCCTTTGGAAAAACCATAAATATAGAAGGATTTCGATCATTTCAACACACTTATTCACTTTCATCTCTTCTCTCTAAAGCCTACTGTTCTATTCCAAAGAGTTCTAAGCTTTAATTTTCAAATCCCATGCCAGTTACAATCCTCTAGTCGATTTGCCAGTGCGGTACAGTCTAGAAGCTTCAGAGCGATTGTAATCAGAGGCTTGATTGAAGAAAGGCTCTTCGCAATTGAAGTTGGCCGAGTACTTCATATCAAAGCTCGCGTTTGTAGAAGTTGCAAGGACTTCGTATGAAAACTTGCGATATTTTCCAATAGTGGATTCAACTGGAAGCTAGAGTTCTTCCGAATGGACTAGTCCTCATAAGAGAGAAACCAGTATACATCGCCGTCTTTGTGTTTTCTTTCTAATATCTGCTTTATAGTTATTTACTTGTGAGATATATATATATATAGGAACATCACCGACAACAACCTCCTAGAGCAAGAGATAGTTACTTGCATGAAATTCCCGGCAAGAGGGGGCAATGTAGCCATCAAGCTTGACATGGAGAAAGCTTACGATCGCCTGGACTGGCAATTCATGATTTGGGTGTTCAGAGCCTTCGGATTCTCCGAACCCTGGATCGACATTATCTTCAGATCCATCAGCAACTCCTGGTTCTCTACCGTAATCAACGGTCAAGCGGAGGGCTTCTTTCCTTCCAGCCGCGGTGTGTATCAGGGAGACCCTCTTCGGCCACCATCTTCATCATCGCAGCAAAAGCTCTTAGCAGAAACCTCAACAGCAAGATCAATAATCCACAATTCCACCACTTCCATACTACAACTGGTTGCCCCATCATCTTCCACCTCGCTTTCGCAGATGATGTCCTCATTTTCTCTTCTGGTGACATCGGATCTGTTCAGGTTGTCTACAGTACCCTGTAGAGATACGCCAAATGTTCCGGACAGCGAATCAATAAAAATAAAAGCATCATCTACACCCACCACAAAGCGGACAGGAACCCATTCAACAAAGCTAGCCAATCTGACTTCTTTCACCATCGCGTATCCTCCGTTCTTCTACTTAGGCTGCCCGTTAGTCTACGGTAGATCCAACTCGAGCATTTTTGAATCTCTCATGTCCTCTATCAGGCAGAAGATTGCGGGCTGGCACAACACAACCCTTTTCCCTGGCGAGAAGATGGTTATCATCAAACACGTTCTCTTCTCCATCCCTATTCACATTCTGGCCGTCTGCGGTCCCCCCAAGAAGGTTCTCTCCAAGAAGGTTCTCTCCAAGATCGAAGTCCTCTTCGCCAGATTCTTTTAGGGCCACGGTCATGGTGAGGACAAGCATCACTGGGCCAGTTGGTCGACCATGGCCAAACCCACCGACGAGGGTGGGCTGGGATTTAGTAGATTGGAGCACTTAGTGGACGCATGTTCCATGAAGTTATGGTAGAAGTTGCACACGGACTACTCTCCATGGTCCAAGTTCATGAAGGCCAGATACTTCAGATTCGGCCACCCATCCACAGCCTTAGTGAACAGCAGATCCTCTGCCACCTGGCGACGCATCTCTCGCGGTCGCGATATCGCCGAACCCCTTATCCGCCTGCAACTGGGCAATGGTCAATCCTCGGTGAATAACGAGCGTTGGCTGGGCGACGCACTTCTCACGGTCCATAACCAGCCCAACGGGGAGATTTGTGACCTGTGGGACACCACTTCTGGGTGGATTTGGAACAAAGTCAGAGACTGGCTCGGTCAGGAGGCGGCTGAGGGACTCGCAGCCGTTAATTTGCGGATTTCCAATGAACCGAACTCCCTGCGGTGGTCCCCCAATCCAAGCAGCCAGTTCTCGCTGGCTTTTACCAGGATCATCGCTAGAGGGACCGGTGCGCCGTCCTCCTTCATCAACCTTACTGGCAATCATGTATCCCAAACAAATGGTCGATCTTGTAATGGAGAGCCCAAAGACGGAAGTTCCCACTGACGACTCCATCACCTCTTTCGGCTACCGCCTCGCATCGAGATGCCATTGCTGCGCCTCTCCCAAGTGGAGTCGGTAGAGCACGTCTTCCTATCTGGTGACCTGGCAGCGCTGTTGTGGACCAACCTTAACACCAAGCTTCGACAAAGACATCATCCTGGGGGCTTCAACGATCTCCTAGCCACCTGGGGATGCTCCCACGGGCGTCAGATTGTCGCAGACGTCGGTATTTAATTTTTGTGGAAGAATCGAAACAAGTATAGGTACGAAGGCCATCAATTCGTCCCCCACCAGATTCTTAACGAAGTCCTTCGTCAGATCCACAAAGTTCGGCGGCGCTGCTCTCACTCCGAGGACAGCTTTTGGGCAGCCCTGGACTAGCCCTCTCTTCCCCGTGTAAGTTTTTATTGTTGTCATGCTTTGCTTTTTTAGCATGGCTTTTTCCTTTTTGGCGTGTGACGCTTTTACTTGTACAGGCTTCGACATTTTGTGCCTGTTACTTCAATAAAATTCCCTTTCCTCCAAATATATATATATATATATATATATATATATATATATATATATATATATATATCTGTGTGTGTGTGTGTGTGTGTGTGTGTGTGTGAGTGTGTGCGATCTTGCTGCTAACTTTTTAAATTTACTATATTCCACAGCCTACTCTATTCACCCCCCTCTAGAGTATTATGCTTTATAAATTCGTTCCTACAGAGTAAAGAGAAGCAAACTCAAACACCAAGATTTTTATCCCGATTTCCCTCTGAGAGGACTAGTCCAGGCCTGAGAACTCTTGTTTGGAGTTGAATCCACTATAGTCACAATAGTGAAACACAAAATTTGAATCCAAAGTGTTTGCAACTCCTTACACCTCGTGCTTTTAACCGAAGGGCATAATGACTTCACATCAACGAGCATTAATCCGAAGGACTCACGACTTCAGAACATGAGAGAGAGCTTTTATAGACCAAACTTTTACAGACCAAGTTTTTACAACTCGAACGGACTTCTAAACCCGAGATCGCACTTGGAACTATAAGGCTAGAGAGTTGATCTTGGAGATGGGAATGTTTAGCTCAGAGACTTTATCACTATATTACAGAAGATTAGATTGTAGATGAGATAATTAGAATGTGAAGATCCATCTCTATTTATAGGCTTTTTGTGACAAAGTTCGGCCAAAATTCGGGTAGCAAATTTGAATTTTTTGAACGTTGGAGGCCACATAATCTGAAATTTTCACAACTGGTTGAAATTACCAAAACTCTAGAGACCGAGTTCGGTCCAAGTTCGACCAGAACTCGGTTCGAGTTCGATGTTCAAATTAGGTATGAATTTTGGCTTATTTTGGAATAGTTTATTAGGTTTTGGTTGGGCTTTTTGTAAATGGGTTTTGAGCCTTCGTTTGATTGGACTTTGTTTTGTGGATTGAGTGAACATTTGGAGTATTAGTGCGGCTCAATGTAAATAATGCCCTACACTTAAATAAAATATAAGATTACATCAAAGAAGAGACATAACAATTGACAACATGTTGATCCAACATGTTGAAGCATATGTCATATCTTTTGTGTGCAGTCTTTTCTTCTTGTAACTGAGCTCTTGTATTAAGCTTGGTTATGTCGATTATCAGAATTAGGTTGACCAAGACAGTTTTGTGTCAATAGGTTCAATTTAGCCCAATTAACTTAATTAGTTAAATTATAATTTCTAAATAGTTTTACTGTTCAATTATGGATTGTCGTTTTCTCTTTATTTAATCAATCAATTTTATATATATATATATATATTTATATATATATATATATATATATATATATATATATATATATATATATATATGGAGAGAGAGAGAGAGAGATATGAGGCTTTGACACACACACCCACACCCCCCCCATAAGTCCTATGATATATTTATCCTGTTTTTTTAATTTAATATTTATTATTTGAAATTATCCTTTATTTATCGAATAATATTTTACTTAATTACTTTCTTTATTGTTCTATTTATATAATTTATTTTTGTTAATTATTAACTAATTAAATAGATTACTAATTAATTTAATTATCTAATTATTAATTCTAAATTAATTTTATTAACTAATTAACTCAATAATAATTCAAATCTCTTGATATATCACGCATTCATCCCTCTTCACACGTACAAGAGAGCAACCCCCTCCCTTTCTTTGTTTCTTACTCTTACTCTTTTTCTTTCTATTTCCACCAACAAGACCTCTCCTCCTATTACCATCATCATCGTAAAGAAAAGGACAAGTAGAAGTCAGTAGCAGCAATTGTAGAAACTTGTCGTCGTTAACCGTCACCACCGACTATCGTAAGCCTACTCACATTCCTCGATGAACGACCACATGGGCGCTCTGACCACCATCGATAAGCTCCTACTACGAACTTTCACATAAGCTATAACAAGATGATACAAGATCAACATCAACGTAAAGGGACTAGCCCTATCCCTCGCGTCCCACCCATCTCCTACGGTTACCTACGCCTCTAAAGACCTCCCCTATGCTAGTGGTCTCTCCTACACCATCGTTCATCATCAATGGTATACAGAGCGCTAAGCATAACTCGAGAATAGGGGAATCCCCTGTTTTTCAATTAAGAGCAATTATCTTTGCTTTGTCCCGCCATCAGCTTGTTGTGCTGAGTTAGCTTCAAAATGTTCATAACGCGTCCATCGACATGTATGAATTAACAGATTCAATAATTGTTGACCGTTCACTTTGATATGGTATGTATCCGTCAATTTGTCTTATTTTTTCTCGGATACGGACTTAATTTTCCTTGTCATGTGCTCAATGGATCACATCCAAAACTTACACCGTTGGATTAATAGCATCGAATTGCCCATATTATGGTGAAATTTTTATCCATTTTGAGAAACATTTTTTGGAGCACCACCTACAGGGACAGCCAGTTGGCAATTTCTGCAATCCATAGCTTATATAGCAAATCTAAGGGTTCTTGTGAGTTTGTGGCATTATTATGGTATTTTTTTAGCATATTATTCTTTAGGGTATATATTACTTGTCTTATTTTTTATTGCAGTCCTTTGTTCCCGAATTTATTGAATTGTTCAAAATTTCCGAATTTCCTATTTTTCCTATTTTTTTGATTATTTTATCTGAGAATTATTTGGTTATCATGAAAGGGAGTGGCGAATTGTAATTATTTAAGGTAAAGTGGCAGCATTAGTAACTAGTGTAAGCCCCTCTAAAATTTAGATAAGCAATTAGTGTTATTAGTTTATAATTAGGGTTAATAAACATTTAATTAGAGTATATTATTATCATTTGCCTTTATGGTACCCCTTATCGTAGTTTTGTTAAAAATAGCACAACAGTAGCTATTATCACCCATCAAAATTTGCATTCGTAACCTAGACACGACCCTCTACATTTAAACCATTCATGCCCCCATTCAAACATGTCTTCTTGTACTTCATTTTAATAGCACAACATACACGTACAAAATTGTAGTTCAATATTTGACCATATACACATGTTTGTTCCAACCGAAATTGTAGGCACAAAGATTTGAACACTTCGACCCAAAGGAATGTCATGATCTAGACTAACCATAGAACACTCATGTAGCTTTTGTTCCACTCAATTTGGCCCCTACACACTCTCTAAACACCCATAAATTAGTAGGACATTTTTATAGATAATCATAGTCTAGTGAGCCACTCTAGGCTAGTTGTGCAATATTTTAGCCCAAATAAATTAGCTAATGGCTCACCAAACCAAACCTAAATTATTGTGGACTTAATTAACTAAAACCTAGAGGGCTTGAACCTAATTATTGGGTCTAAATTAACTGTGGACAACAACATATAAATTAGGTCAGTCCATAAGTTTTGGGCGGTGTAAGTGCATGGTTTTAGCTCGAATAAGTGAACCAAATGTTCACCAATTCAACCCTAACCTATAGGGGACTTAACTAACCCTAGCCCAGTGTTCTTAAACTCAATTTAGGACACCTAAACACCCATTTACAACAGCTAGGCTGCCTACAAGTTTGCGGGTTGGGGGTTGGGGGTGGGGGGGTGGGGGGGGGGGGGGGGGGGGGGGGGGAGGGCCGGAGGGGTTGTCCACTAATTGGTAGTTAACAAAACTACCAATCTACCACTCTATTTTCAAGGCCACTTCTCCACAAATCTCCCAAATCCTATACCTCCTTTCCCTTCCCTTTTCCAACTATTTTAACTTCTTTTTCATCCCCAAAAATGACCATATGCTGGCGGGTTCCAAAGGACAGCTATGTTGAAACTTTAGCATCTTCGAGGGCTTCCGATGACCAATCGAGAAGGTATACCCACCAAGGAGCAAGTCCAGAGGTTAGCCAAGTGTCCTAATTTGCTTGTGAAGGAGTTTCAAGGCCGTAGTATGCCGATTTCTCTTCTGAACCATCATCACAAACTAAGTGGACAGAATTGAACTTCGGTTAGATTCATTGGAGTTCAACCCCAATTCAAGTAGGTACCCTATCAATCCTACTCCAAAAACATGTAAATTAGTTCTAGGGCTTCCTTGGCATGTTGTGACATAGGTAGAAACCCTAATCACCTAAGGAAGAATTCAACTGTAATATGGTTTGATGTTGATACAAAATTCTGAAATACATTTGTTGAAGTCTTCACATATATGATTGTTGAGAGCATTTTATGCATGAATACTTCATCAAATTTTTTGTGCAATCTAAGAACCCATAAATTTTAGGATGGCAAACATAGTTTTTAAAGCCTAAGTTCAACTTACCAAATTTTGGAATTAAAGTGTTATATGTCACCTATAGGTTGTTTGTGAATGATATGTGCTTGTTCACCATACCAAACTTTGTGGCTAACTTAGGAATCAAATAAGCCATGTATTGAACTTTGTAAACCATGAATTTTATGATGTTGAAATAGGTTTTTAAAAGCCTAAATAATAGCATATAAATTCTGAAATAAGTTTTGAGTATGTCATATATCGGTGTATGAAATATACATGTTCACCTTACCAATTTTTGTGACTAACTTAAGAAACCGTTAACCATGTTAATGAACTTTTAGAACCCTATTTTTTCGCATGGAAAACTTGTTTTTTAAGGCTTAAACACAGCCTACAAAATTCTGATTTCAGAATTGGATTTTAGCATGTTACGCTTTAAAACTTTTCGAGTTTAGTCGGAAATTGTATGTAGAATGGCCATGGAATTATGCCTAACATATGACACATGTTTAGGCCTTGTTTTATTAGTTAAAACCCATTTAATTACTATTTAATTTTATTTGTAATTTTATATATTTTAAGCTCACATACGTGACACCGAACATGTCATTTGGAACCTAGAAAGGACTAGTTATGTTAGATCATTGGACAGAGAATTCATATATGTTAGTGGCCACATTTTCTCCTCGAAAAATACCCTTAAAATATTATATATATATATATATATATATATATATATATATATATATATATATATATATATATATATATATTGACACAACCTTTGGCCTAAACCTAGGATAAATTTATAAAATCTAATATTATCATTTAAAATAAAAAATTAATCTATTATAAAATAAATATTTAAGGTCATATATGCGTAAAATTAAATATCAAAATTCTAGCCAACTCTACATGTCGATTCTAGGTAACGTCGAATACAAATTCTAAGTTATATATATATATATATATATATATATATATATATATATATATATATATATATATATATATATATATATATATATATATATTGACATATATATATATATATTGACATTACCTAGAATCGACATGTAGAGTTGGCTAGAATTTTGATATTTAATTTTAGGAATATATGACCTTAAATATTTATTTTATAATAGATTAGTTTTTATTTTAAATGATAATATTAGACTTTATAAATTTATCCTAGGTTTAGGCCAAAGGTTGTGTCAATGACTATAGTTTTGGTTGCACATGTAATATAGTTGAAGATTGTACCACGTATGCCTTACCAAAATTATTATATTAAGATGCATGGGTTAGTATAATTGTATTAGAGGGTTATATTATATTTTTAAAGATAAAAACTAAGTTTTGATAGGTAGGCGTTAGCCTTATTGCTAGAAGACTTTTAGAAATGTTCCAAAGTCACACTGATACAAGAAAGACCTAATAAGAACAACACTTACCACCTATGCCTAGAGGAGGGACCTAGTTGACATATGTAACTTATTTTATACAATTTTTTTTGTTGATTATAATATCTAAGGGTTAGGTGACTCACCTTAATTTCTATTTAATAAATTATGGCCTACCTTTAGTAACTAGTTTTCTTTGTTAGTTGTGTTAGTTAATATATCATATACATATATGTATAAGTAAATTTACTTTTTGCATTTGTAGTAAATTCTAGACTAATAATTAATTTATTAGTATTTTAATTTAGGCTCTCAGGACATTGCCAGGTTCATAGCTTTCTTTCTGAGGAACCCAGGCAAGTATATATTGCCAATATGCACTATTTATTTATGCATGTTTATCTTATGTTGTTACTTTTAACGTTAACAGTTTCTGTACTCTATTTACTTGTCTATGCCCCTGGTACGTGTTCACTACACTGGTACTTATTGTTATACTTCACTTATATAGATCATCGTATTGAATGTGAGCTTGAGTTGACTCGACTTGATCACTTGACTTAACTTGTCTTGACTTAACCCTTGTCTGATACTAGGATTGGCTATTTGATCACTCTTGATTCTAGAGTTCCATGCAGGTGCTACGATAGAGATTTACTCTAGAAAGGGAGTTCCATATAGGATTACTCTCTATTGTACCACATAGGGCTGTGGGTATATGATTCCTTTATTACCACTCTTAGCATCATAGTATTTTGACAAGTCATTATCGGTCTCTTATTATCTTACCATGTACTTATGCTATTCTTGTTGTTATTCCTTAGTTTCATTCATGTCTATTTCATGCATGTTACATAAACTATATAGCAGGCTTGTATGTTATGTATCTTGCTATGTCCCCTGAGGACCTGGTGATTTCTTCAGGTTTTGCTAAGCTGCTATTGTAAATAGAATTGTAGTTGATAATTGTTTCTCAAGAATTTCAAGTGTATATGTTTGATATATTCATTATATTCATCCGACATTGTATTTATTTTTCATTATTTATTCTGCTAATATAGCCTAGTTTTCCAAGCTTTATTCTTTTCTATGATCTTGTTCAGACGATTGTAATAGAGTATAGTCCACTTTATCACATATTGTCTATTCTTGTTTTCTTGTAGGATACGGTGTGTTAATGTCTGACCAACATTAGTGCACTTGGTCTTACGAAAGATTATTTCCAGTGGATTGAGGTATAAAATTATCATAGTGATATAGAGATATAATTAATTGACATAAACAACGTATACGTATTCGAGCTGGACTGGATTCCACTTAATACATAGCTGGCATGTTACGTAGCCTAGTCCTATGTATTTTGGGATTAGGCATTACAATTAGTTAGAATCTTATGATTAGAGGAATGATATTATTACTAATTAGTAACGAGGATTAGAGTGAGAACCTTCTAGATTTTCTTCATTAATTATGGATTAGTGCTAATTAATCCCGAATATTCCTTAAAATTTAGCATATTCCTAAGAATCTTCTTAGAATATTCCTTCTTAAGACATGAGCTAATTATTCTAGGATATTCCTAATTACTCTTATAAATACCCTAATTAATTTTGGGATTAGCATTCTAAAATTTTCCTACGTGGCCATAATGACTATGTCCTAGATGTATCGGTGTCTATCATATTTCCTTAACTTTTTATCTATTATATATATAATTTTCGTGTCTAATACGACACGATATTCCAAATACACAAAACCATCTCCTTCGTGTCCCCGGGTTTGACCTCGAGGACTTGGTATAACTTGACACACACAACCTCAATTTATGCATCTTGTACCCGAGGACACGGACACCCAAGATCCTCCTTGCCGTCCTCGTCTTCTTTGGCCGACTATAGTCGCACGAGCACCAGATGTACTCAATCTCGGCGACGTAGGGGCTTTTCAACCAGATCTCTGCCACCCCGAATCGAGCTGAACCCTTCCGATTGTAGCATCCTCCGACGAGATTTCCACCATCGACCGTTCCTCCTAGCCACTATCGAGCCCTACTCTATCATATCCTGACTACCATCGTCCGAATCTGCTCCCATATTGCCTGGAGTTCCACCACTGTGACAGTACCACCCCTCCTACTGCATCAGTTTTGTGCCTTCCCTCGTCTCTGGTCGCCTAGCTTGGCAACTCCTATCTCATCCAAAGAAAAGGTGTCGTGCACTGGCGACAACCTCCTTTCTTTGAAATCAAACTTCCGAGCTCCTCCTCGCCACTACTCTCGACACTACCAAAATTCAACATTTTAGCGACGGCCTTATCCGTCGCCAATTCGTCGATAAATTAGATAACCGATGGTTTGCCGACGGATTTTAGTCAAAGTCATCCGTCGAGATTTGACTCGTCGTTAAAAAAAATCCGTCGCCAAGCGACGATTGAGCAACAAATTTTCGGCAGCCATATTCGTACAACTAGTGACGACTGGCCGACGGGTTTCTTTCAAATCAAGTATCATAAAGTTAGTAATACATCGTCTTACCGACGGGGTTAATCCGTCGGTAATCCGTCGGCAACTTGTCGGTGAACACGTATCAGAGAGTTTCTGATACGCAACCTCTGTCGTTATTCCGTCGCACGTAGTCGCAAACCAGCAACGAAGTGGCGACGACTTATCTGTCGCTAAGGCTCTGGAAATATTTTATATTTCCAGAACGTAATCGACGGATTATCCATCGCTTGGTTGTCGCCGTCCTTCGCTAAATTGAAATTCTCCAGTTAGCGAGCCGTCGCTATTTGGCCGCTAGTCCGTCGCTAACTAGAAAATTTTTGAAAAAAATTCCATAAAATAGAGCATTCCCTGTTCACACAACATCTGAAACATCGGAACATCACAATATGCATCACACATCACACAAACCAATATACATCACACACCAAAAAACAAATATCTATCAAAAATTCATCACACAAACCAACATACAACACACACTAATATAAAAATCATACATACATATATATATATATATATATATATATATATATATATATATATATATATATATATATATATAATTTATATACCAAGTCTAGATAATAGCATCTAAAAATATCGAAGTCTAGATAAAACCATGTTTAGAAAATAAGAAAGATGAAGAGTTGTAAAACCATACAAGTCGGTTGTCAGAATTAATAAGTCTACTGGAAACAAATCCAGTCAAAAATTATATATATATATATATATATATATATATAATATATATATATATATATATATATATATATATATATATATATATATATATATACAAACAGAAACACTAAACCAAAAACTGAGGGATTGCCTTCACATGCTTGCATCGGACCATAGCCTTTCGAACATGTCTTTTAATTTTAGCAAAAATTTGAACTTCTAAAAATTTATATTCCTCATAGCACCACTTGTTTCTATTTTTCCAAATAACCCAAAGTGTAGCATCAACGATTATCTCCTTTAAGTGAATCAACGGCCGTCTCCACCATCGTCTGAGTCTACGCAGCATCGATTCCTTACACCTGATCGAGAAACTCAATTGCAGATGATCCCATACTGCCTGTGCTAAGTCTCCCTCCAAGAATATATGCCCGATGGTTTCCTGAGCAGGGTTTAAACAACAGTGACATTAAGAAGCAATATGATATCCCAATAGCTGAATGTTGTCATCTGTAGGAAGCCGACCATGTAGTATACGCCATACAAGAACAGACCACTTTATAGGGATACAAGTATTCCACACATGAGTAAAATCTGGACGTCGAGTATGCAGAATTATAGTATGCCTGTAAGCCGATGAAACAGAAAATAAACCTATCCTGTAAGGACTCCACCTCCATCTATCATTATCAATAGGATCTCGAACAATGAGGTGATTAGCCAGTCCCCTGCCATGAAGGAGTCTCTTCCAAATAGGAGAGGCATTGGAATTAGCTTGGACAGTGTTAAGACGAGCAAATTTGCAATATTTAGCTTTGATGAACGACGTCCAGAGATTGTCCTAAGATTTTAATTTCTACCACAATTTACTGAAGAAAGAATTGATTATTTCCTCCATACTTCGAAGCCCAAGACCTGCCTCTTCATACGGTTTAGCCATCTTATTCCAACCGAGCCATGTGTGTTTATATATTCCTTCTTTAGAACCCCAAAAAAATCGAAAAAACATAGTCTTTAGTTGCTTGATAACTGCTTTCGGGGGGTTGCAGACTGCCAAAGTGTACATCGGGATAGAAGTAAGAACTGATTTAAGAAGGACAAGCTTCCCACCATAAGACAAGAGACGTTGCTGCCATTCGTCCACTCTATTCCTTATTTTGTATATGAGTTCTTCAAACATACTAGCATTCTTCCTACCTGACATAAGAGGACATCCCAAGTAAGCAAATGGAGGATTAATATCCACAGCCAGCGTGCATAAGTAGGATCCACGCCAGCAAGATCAATATCCACAGGAGATGGACGACTGGAACTCCTGGTGCAACTGCCCTCTGGTGCCACCTCCTCCTTCACAGCTATCTCGGCTTTAGTAATCACTTTCTCCTTAATAGTAGGAGGAAATTCTTCCTTGATCTCCTCAGCAGCAGGAGGTCCCACTATCTCCTCAGTAGCAGGAGGTACCACTACCTCCTCAGCAGCCATCTGTGCCTTTCTCAAGTGAGATCCTCAGGTCTTGGGTGCCATCTGGTAAGACCATTAAATATCAATGAGAGCACGTATATACAAAATTCAACTCAGCTTCGTTTGACGATTTAATTGCTAATCATGAACAATTGCTAATCCTTCAATTAGATGAGGTAGATCGTCACTTTGTTCGAGAAAGAATTGGCCTGATTTCTATTGTGCTTGATATTCATATCTTTGGGTCAACAGCTTGCCAACATTTTTATCAAGGGCGTGCTTGGGCCAAGGATCCAATTCTTGTTGAGCGAGCTCAACAAACAAAATACATATGCCTCACTTATGTGGGGGTTAAGATAATTTGGACTAGAAGGCTAACAGGAAGCTTTGGCGTGGGTTTTGGAATTCCAACAACTATAGGTCATTTGGTTTTACTCTATTATTGGTTTAACAACTAGATTTTGGTTATAGAAGACAAAAGTCTGATTTTGGAAATCTAACTAATAAGTCTATATATTTAAGAATTTTGTTATAAAGCGAATCAATATAGAAACAAGTTCCTCCTCGGTTCCTCTATCTTCCATTCACTTCTTATCCTAAATATAGATCTCCATATCAATGCCTTGCCTTATCAGTAACCAGTTCTCAATGCTGAACTTAGGGAATTGGATATGGTGGTTATTATAATTGTAAATATTAGAGTAATAGTTTATATGATCCACGTGATCTTTGTCAATCTCTGAGAACACTACATCTTCATTGTGAGGAATCCTTATTTGATGATGAGTATTTATTGAATTGGTTCTAACATGAAAGAATTTTAGCAGATACGTTAAAAGAATGTTTCCAAGTGGTTAAGGATATTATATAAATGTGTTAATTAGATTTTCAGTGACACCAAGCACATAGAAACAAGGGTTGTGTTAGGTAGCCAATAGCAAAAGCACTTTGTTGGAACAACTATGAAATGAACCCTTACAGGAGACACATTGGCTCCTATAAAAAAATATACAGAAGTATTACATTAGAATTTAAAATTCTCAATTTAAAGCAGTTCCATAGAGGTGACCCCGTAAAGAAGTGTATTGATCTATTATACTAGAAATGTAATACAAAAGCAGTTCCATAGAGGCATTTTTATCATTATTTGATACAACTTCCTAGTGCAGTCTTCATAGAACGCTTTGTCAACTACAATACAAATAATACCTGGCATGAGGAACACCAATTCCTAGCTATGAGGAAACAACATGCGAAGAGGAAATACGAAGAACCCAAGAGGAAAGACAAAACACATTCAGATAGTATAAAATTAGCAGCTAGCATCATATTTGTGCTTTCTTTTGATTGAACAATACAACACCAAAATTTCTGAATCACTAAAGACATAATTATGGCTATTCATATAAAGCTGATGAACTTCTGTAAATTAGTTGTCACAAATAAAAAATCAGTGACATTAAAGATGTTTAGAGGCTCACTTAAATAAATATAATGCATGTAGACTTAATGTGCAATTCTCCAAATATATTATTGATGGTGCAGAGCTAAAAAAGTAACAAAGAAAGCTTTATTCGTAATCCAATGAAATTAAGAGGGCATGTGCTCTGAAGCGAACATACCAAGATGTAAGATACCATAAAAAACTTGATCATGTGGATAAGATACCATAAATTGTGTTCCATCAATGCAGTATTGAAACTTCTATGGAAATTCAATATAATTTTACAGTTCATAAAGCTGATACACGATTTGCAACAACAAAGACAGAAAAAAGGCTAATGAGATGCACTACACTCACAGTTCACGCCACCCCCACCACCATCGATCGCCATCCCCCCACCACCGACCCCCCCACCCCCTGTCCGCCTCTGCCCCCTACCCGCCCCCCTCAGCTGCCCTACATCCCCACCCCGACCCCCACCCCCACCATTGTCGACCACCACCACCCACACCCCCGGCCCCCCTCCCCTGCCCTACCCTCTACCGCCGACCCCCAGCACCCCCACCCTGAAACCCCCCTCCGTCGTCCAACCCCCCGCTGCCCTACCCTCCCCTGCAACCCCCGGCCACCCCCACCACCGTCGACCTCCACCCCTACCGCCCCCCCCCCCGCAACCCCCAACCCCACCCTGAAACCTCACTTCGCTTCCCTACCCCCCAGCGACCCCACCCCCACCACCGCCGACCCGTATCCCCACCGGCCCCCGCCGCCCCCGACCACCGAGAGAGAAAGCCCTGCGTGCACTGGAGAGAGAGAGAGAGAAACGTGAGAAAATTTGGGGAGAATAAAAATTTTTCCCTCCATCGGTTAAATTTAAGTTAGGGCTATATAGCGACAGACTAGCAACGGATAGTTGGCCGACGCTAGTCCGTCGCTATACCCCCTAAGATGGCCGACGAAATATCCGTCGCTATGTGGTCGATAAATTTTGCGCCAATTTTTTTTAAAATTTCTCTCCAACTTTTGACAACTAAGTGACGGCATAGTGACGGCTTCATGATCCATCGTTATATCTCGGACGACTTAACGACGGATTGGCGACCTTTGCTCGCCCTTAAAATAAAAAATTTGTCAACTTTTCGACGAGAATCAATCTGTACTTAGTCGGTAGTCCGTCGCTATTAACAACGGACGTTATCCGTCGTTAATGGTCCATCACTAAATGGTTGTATTTTGTTAGTGCGATCCAAATATCGGCTGCCCAGACCGGCAATCGTTTATTGTTATCCCTTCTAGCGGCGTTAAGCTACATCATCTTTTCGAGCCTGGCCATCATCTTCCAACCTCTACCGTGAGCCTCTAACCAGACCTCGACCTATGAAGAGCTGGTTCTCTAGCTGGATCTATCTCTTCCACGCCCTCGTTGTTGTGGTCGATGTCGACCGGATCCTTTTCGCCACTATAGCTAATGCTACACATTTTAGTAGAGTGTCATCACTACAGAAAAATAATGACACTTATTGGGAAAGTATCATAAAAAAGTATCCTTATTGACCTATTTTGTTGTAGTGCCGCCAGATTCTCCTCGCTCCAAACATCAACCACGACAATGACTCCTCTTTTAGTGAAATCATTTACCACCCTGTGCCTCAACCGCAAAGTCCTCTCATTGCCATTGAAGAGTCATTTAATGCCACTGTTGCAGTTGCCTAATTATCGTAGTATATCGGTACCACCAGAATCCGTGTACCAACCATGAGAAGATTATACATGAGTTTTGAAGCCATTCTGCTTCATCCGCTGCAGCCGCCAATTCATAGAACTCATATTCTATAGAAAAGTGTGAGAGCATAGTCTACTTCTTCGACTTCTATGATATATCAGCTCCACCAAAGAAGATGACTTATCCTTCTGTGGACCTTTCACTCTTTACTTCTGAGCACCAGTTTGCATCACTGAAGACTTTCAATACTGTCGGATCTCTGCAGTAGTATAGTTTACAGCTATCTAGTTCTCTACACCTGGATTGCTCGTGAACTGACTCAGCAACCCCACCACAAAAGCTATGAAGGCCTTGTGGTAGTAGTTGCATACATGAAACTCCCGATGACGTATGAATACTCCAGCCGTATAACGCTTTCTCATGGTTTGGCTTCAGGTTCTTTTCACACCTATACGACGTATCGATCTCTGGAAGATCGTGACATCCATAGTGTGTGAGCGCCTTCTCAATGTAATAAGACTATGACAGCGCTAATCCAATTTCTGTTCGGATGATCTTTATCCTAGGATAACATCAATTTCCTAAGTCCTTCATGCTGAACTTAGACGAGAAAAACTTCTTTATCTCTGTGACACATGCTAAATCTATACCCAAGATCAGCAGATCATCCATGTATAGACAAATAACAACTCCTCTCCTGTCAGCGAACTTTTTGTACACAGATTTGTCCGTCTCACTGATCCTATAGCCGTTTGATCTTATGATTTTATCAAATTTCTCATGCCACATCTTTGGAGGTTGCTTCAGACCACATAATGATATCACAAACTTGTAGACTTTGTCTTCAAGGCCCTTGACGATAAATTCTTCTGGCTGTTGCATGTAAATCTCTTCGATCAACTCACCATTCAGGAATATTGTTTTGACATCCATCTGATGAATAACTAGCTTAGGAATTAAATTTCGAACAATCAACATCATGATGGTCGTCATCCGTGCTACTGGAGCATACGTGTCAAAATAATCGATCCCCTGCTTCTAAAAAAACCCCTTGGCTACCAGCCTTGCCTTAAACTTGTCAACAGTTCCATCGACTTTTATCTTCTTCTTAAAGATCCATTTACATCCGATTGGTTTAGCTCCTTCAGGTAGATCGACCAACACCCTCATGTTTTCAGAGATTGTTGAGTCACACTCATCATTAATAGTCTCCTTCCATAAGATAGCATCTCTGTTCTTTATTGTCTCATTATAGGAAAGCAGATCGGCTTCTACATGATGGGTGGAAAAATCCTCTCTGAAGTCCTATCTCCTCACTAGCTTAGACATAGGTTCAACTATTATTTTTGTAACAACTTTTTCTTGGACTACATCTTCATTAGGAGCTTCAACCTCATGTGCACCACACTATTCTCTAAAATATTCACAAGAAAAATATTTTCGTGCCTTGCAAATTCATCTTCAAAAAATTCTGTATCGTGACATTCAATGATATGATTTGACTCAGTATCAAGTGTCGCAACCCGTACCCAAAAATTGGACATGAGTCGTGGGTACGTCCAGCCTACGTCGCATCATCGATGGTAGGAAGCTGTCTAAACTCAAATATAAAATTCTATTCCATATGATAATGTATAATCATATCAACACAAACGATATGAATCCAGAGATAAGAATAAGGTGATATCTATAACTCAATCACAACATCTAGATAAAAAAGTTCTAAGTAAAATGCATAAACCACAATCCAGAGTCAAAGCATAATCCACAAATCTAGAGAATCACCAAGTCCCCAAAGTATATATATACAACCATGTACGTAATTCTGGAGACAAATTCAGATCAGAATCTATCAATGTAAACTAGTCTATAACTAAACATCCTTTGTCAGATTCACGGCCTCTACAACAGTATATGGTCCTCCAGAATAGGGGTGAGCATATGACGGTTAAAAACTGAAAACCGAACCGAACCGAAATATGACAAACGGTTCGGTTCTACGGTTATTGGTTCATTTTTCGTTTTAAGAATATGAAAATTTTAAATAACGGTTCGGTTTTCGGTTCTTAATCTGAGTAACCGAACCAAACCGAAAATCGATTTAGATTTAGTAGTTTATCAAACTACCCTCAATCTATATATATATTTTTTAACCTCTCAACCTCTAACTGAGCGCACTCTTTTTTCCTATTCTCTATCTGTGCTTCTTTGAGCACTCTTTCTATACCCTCAATCTACATATATTAATATTTTTCACTCTATGTAATCTAATAATTCATAAATATAATAATGCCATATTTTTTTAAAAAAATTGTTATTTAAATAGGCTCATTTTGTTAAAACTTTGAAGGTCCGGCACATTGGCCCATGAAACCGAATCAACCAAAAATTGAACTGAATTAATTCAGTTTGGTTTGTTAGGTTTTTATAAAAATGGTTCGATTTTCGGTTTTGAGAAATATGGTTTACTATTATTTCTGTTTTTATATATTTGTTTGGTTTGAACTAAACCGAACCGTTGCTCACCCCTACTCCATAATGCCAAGATCAGTCTCAAGAACAAGGTCCTCCAACAATCTATAATAGGTGGAGCAAAGTGCCTCTAACTCATCGTCTAAAAATTGTGTTATCCAGTCAGGATTAGAGCAAAGACAAAGACTAATAGACATTTGATAACATGATAGTGGCTATATAACAAGAGTTAGAATATATGAAACATAGTAAACAAGTAAGAATCTAAGGCTAAACTAGCAGTTTAATGGAAACAGACATAACAGTTAATATGATAAGAATATGTAAATATGGATAAACTAGATAAAGAACTGTCAAGAAATCCTAACTTCTACGTGTTTTAAAATACCAAGTTCGACATGTGAATGACTCGGATAATACGGCAAATCATACACGAGAATGTGTTACTGCTATCCATACGATACAGTAAATCACACGTGAGATGTGTGATTTCTATCCATACGATTAGACATGGAGAACATGTAGGGTAGTCCACATGTCTACTGAGGTATTTCTCTGCCCGGTCATGGATTCAAGTCACGACATGTAAGATGGACAATATCACGGTGATGGACAATATCACGGTAAACACGATACACAAAAATCACGAATATCATGAATAGATCTATAAAATAGTAATCACGTATAGCAAAAGTGACATAAATACGATAAGAATATCTAAATCATGAAATAGAGACAACATCAGAAAATAAAAAGAAATCACTGCATGTACTTGCCTACAATCCAAGTTGAAAACTAGATCAAATCGGTGTCCGAGTAGATGTCCAGTGAACCTATATTAATTCAATGAACATAATTAATATTTAAGATTAGATATGAACATCTAGCCTATTTCTAGGCTCTATGGGTTTTCTAGGTCTCGACTAACCTATAGGTTAGCATATACTAATTTCTATAGCTATCCTTTCCATTAAAGTATTTACCTTTATCTTGGAAATATTCCTATATTTCTAGCCTATGCATGCAACTATTGCTCATATAGTATCTATGTTTACATATATATGTAACCTAGCTATATATTCCCCAAACCTACTATATACCATATGCCCCTCTCCTATATCTAAACTTATGCCCTATGCATACTCTATACACTTACATAGGTCTACCCCTTTAGTCAACGTATCGAGAATCAAGTATAACATGACTAGCACATGTATCATAGTAATCATTAGATAAAGGAAACTATCAGAGAATGTACTTGCCTAAGGTTAGGAGCAATAAAAATAGTGTTTGAACTGGAGTCCAAGTGACCTATATATGATGTATAAAGGTCAAATAGTTTTTTAAAGTCAACAAAATATTTAATTAACTCAAAACTAGGTTTTTAGGTCAAAACTAGGTTACAACAATCAAACTAAGTCAAATCTAGGTTAACACAGTTAAACTAGGTCATTTCCTAGTTTCTAGGTTGATTTTACCTATTTACAAGTTTTAAAAGTTATACTAGATATTAACAAGTTAATATTTGGTTTTTAGGTGCTAACTAGGTCAAACTAGTCAATACTAGTTTATATTAGGTCAATATTAGGTTTATAGGCTATACTAATAAGTTTCTAGCATATATTATCCTAGTATATACTTCGACCTATGATTTCTAGCAATACCTTGGCCTAGAGCTATTTACCTTACCCTGTATTACGATATCTTAACCCGTATCACACATTTATCTAATACCTTAGTTCGTATCTCAAATGCTTTAACTATTAGTCAATATCTTAGTTCTAGGGTCAATACCTTGGCTAAATTAGATTGTCTAGTCCATATTAGTCAATACCTTGCTAATATCCAAGTTATAGCAGCTATTACTATAATACTAGCTAATATTAACTAATACTAGCTAATATCCATATTATATATCATAATATATATATATATATAATTTAATATAACACTAACTTATATTATTTTAATCTATATACTCATTACCAAACTATTATCTTAGTATTAACTCATTACCTTAACCAATATCTTAACATATTATCCTGTATTCTAGTTTCTAGACTAATACCTTAGCTAATACTATTACCTTGACCAATACCCTTAACACATAACTTGATACCTAACCCATTACCCAAGCTAGACACTACCCTTAGCATGGTATCTTAATCCAATATATAATATTATAACCTTATCTTAGTATCCTAGTATTATCTTATACTAGTTCTAATATTTTAGTATCTTGGTATTCTAAATACCTTGATACAACCTAGGATACCACACTCTAATTTATCATACATATCTCACTTGTTTGCACATGGTATTATGATACCACATTAAGTATCATATGATACCAACCCCCAAGATACTAATCTATGATCATAATCTACAATTACCTTACATCCAAGATACTCATCCTACTCTTGGCATTTGACATATTGATATTATCAATTATCTAGTTCAAATACCCAATATCTTAGTATATTGATAAATACATTATCCTCTTAGATACCTACCCAAGTAACTCTAATACTAATACTTGATACCAAATAGGATACCCTACTCAAGCCCCAATACTCTCTTACCCCCACTCATGATACTTGAGCGTCATGATACCAATCTCTAATACCTTGACACATAACTTATCTATACTTGGCTCACTTGATAACGACTTGTGTCAACACTAACACACACTAATTAACACGTATAACCTAACAATAATATATATATATATATATATATATATATATATATATATATATATGAGGAAAAAAAATATATATATATGAGGAAAATGTACCTAAGGTCGACCTTAGGTAAGTTACCTAAGGTCGACCTCATTTTCCTCACTTTACAACATTTTTTTCTTGAATTTTTTTTTATGGGATTCATCTACACCTTATTGATTGGCAACATACCAAATTTTAAAAAAAAATAATATTGTTTAGCCCCCTATCTATCCCTTGCAAAATCGACGGTCTAAAACTTTGCTGCTACACCGTCGATTTTGCACCTTATTGATAGGGGGCTAAACAATATTATTTTTTTTTTGAAATTTGGTATGTTGCCAATCAATAAGGTGTAGATGAATCCCATAAAAAAAATTTAAGAAAAAAATGTTGTAAAGTGAGGAAAATGAGGTCGACCTTAGGTAACTTACCTAAGGTCGACCTTAGGTACATTTTCCTCTATATATATATATATATATATATATATATATATATATATATATATATATATATATATATATATATATATATCATACATATACTTGACAACCTATGATACCTACACTCACTTGATATCCATACTATCAAGGCTCATAAGATACACAAAATGCCTATGTCGTATAGTCAGTTCTCTACTTGTAACATTACTGCACCTATTAGACCTATTCAATAAATTTTAGGGTTAAAGTATGTCGTCTACCTTCGTATCAACTTTTCGAAACTTCAAACGGATTGTATTTTCTTGTCCGGAAGCTTCCAAAATCGCGAAATATCGATACATGTTCGTCATTCGGACACGTGGCACTCAAACAGTTTTACAAAAAGTTTAGAACGAATTTAGCTTATTAATTTATATATTCGGAAAGCTAACTTCGATATGGTTCTTTTAGAAAAAAAAAAGGAATATTAGTCGGAGTCCTGAGTTAGGAGTTATGGCATTTCTAAGTTGTTATTGCTGCTAAAAATGAGGATAAATAATATAATGAATTTGGGTTGTTTTGGACAAAAGAACACATGTATACTCCTAATTTAGCAAATCCACCTATACGTATCATGGCATATCATGATACATACTCTACGTGTCCAATTCACACCATCAAATAAACATCAATATTCCTCATTAGGACACAATTCATACACTCAATGGACAGGTTTTCCCCAAATTAAGTCCCAAAATCATGATCTACCAAATTTAGGTCTCCTAGTGCCTAGATCAACAATTGGGAAGTCAAATCTAACCTTGGGAGGGTTCCTGCATGATAAGGGGGTGTTCCTAACCATGAATTTGATAAAATTGAGAGAATTACCTAATGTTTTGGTAGCCTCCGTGGAAAATTCTGAATTTGGACACGGAAGGGATAACTCGAACACGATCTCCTAGCAAGCTCCTTCCTATAGATCTCTTTGTGCTCTCCAATGAACTAGGCCTTCATGATGGTGAGGATGAGTGGAATTGGAAGTGAATTGAGTGAAATTGGTAGGGAATTGGGTTTGCTTGGGGAAGAAGAAACTTTGGAGAAAAATGAGGCTAATGAATGAAATAAAATGAATGGATGGATGAATCCCTAATTAGAAATTATCTCTTATAGTATGGTTTTCGTCATGCCAAAATATCAAGTTTGTCCCTCTCCATTTGTTATGATTGGAATCTAATTAACTAAAGGAAGGAATCTCTAGAACTAAAAGAAATGTCCCTTTCATGACAACTAAACTTAATTAATTCTAATTTCTAAAGTCATGAGTAGCACTAATTAGCACTAACTAACACTTTTAAAACCTAATTGGCTAGCCACTAACTGATACTAATATAATTCTAGGCAACCATTAATATAAAATAATATATTAAAAAAATTAATCAACACACAAATTACCAAAATACCCCTATGTTAGAAAGTGGTAGTTACATCAAGGAACCTCCGAGCGTCACTAATCTCAGCATAACCCAAAAAGATTATCTTTGTAGTCATCGTACCTAGCTTCTGAATCGTCAAATCCAAAAGCTTCACGTACGCCAAATACCCCACACACGAATGTGTAAACCCCCTAAATTTTATAGGATTTTTTATATATAATTTTACTTTTAAGCTTATTTTATCTCAATTCATTTTAAAACATCCTTCATAGCCAAAATTATGGCAAAATATATTTTGTATAGTAATTACCATACTTGGTACAATTTATTTCCTTAAATATTTTAGGAATATTTGTGAATATTAGAATTTATGTTATTATTATTTTTGTACATTACTAAAGGATAAATGATTTACTAATTATGCTAACTTATTGTTTAAATGAGTTATTATAATAAAAAGGATTTTTATTTTATATATATAGGTTATAAAATAATCCTTGGTACTTTTCTTCTCTATAGTATTTAATATTAGAAGGGTGTGCGTGTGATTAATTAGATATAAATGTATATATATATATATATATATATATATATATATATATATATATATATATAAGCTTAATATGCTGCAAAAAAAGGGCAGCGGCTTACTGTTCCCAAAAGGGAATAGTAAACTTAAAATCCCGATCCCTGTAGCTTCCACGAACCAAACGAGAACACATCGGTTGATAACTCCTCCAAATCTTTATCAAATTCGCTCAAATTCTTCCCTTTAAATCCTAATTTAATTCTCCTCAGATTGGATTGAATCCACCTTTAAATCTATATCTAAATTCGAATTAAACTGGATGAGGGAATTCACCCAAAATTCGGCAAGCATATAAGCCGCGAGGTAATCCTTCGAGGAAACCCATCGAAAATCCTTCTCGTGAACTGTCTCCTTAACCCGCTATCTTTTTCTCCCTTCCGCGCACAAGTCTGGCCGCCCGTACGCGGTCACCGTCGACCGGAGCGCCGCCGAGGTCGCCAAAACCGATCCTGAAACAGAGATACCCTGTTTCCGAGCCTCGCCAGGTACTCACGTTCCCTCCAATTTTTTTCGTAATTCTACTCGATAAGTTTTTGAACTAGAAGATCCTAGGTAAAGCCAATATAACCCTCTAGATATCCTACCAACTGGATTGGGATATAGTGCATCGATCAGTTGGAAAAATCGATGCCAAGTCGATGAAAACCCACTGCTATATGGACAGAATTGGGACTTCAAGTGCCCCTGTTTTGAGATAATTTTCGACCAACCTAGTAAAAGTTTTGGAAATTTTTCTGAACAACAATTTAGCCAACATATAGAACTTTAATCCCCTTCTTTCAGTTTAATTTTTTTATTCCCTGTATGCAAAGAATCGCGATTTCAAAGTTGAGAGGAAGTTGATTTTAAAAACAATGTAATTTCAAAAAAACCAACCGATACGACGTGCGCCTCGACAAATCGGGCGACGTGGTCGCACACTATACGCATCGAAAGGCGCGTATGGATGTTGTCGACGTGTGGGAACTGACAGAACTCGATTTTGTTGCGCGTGCGCGACGAAATCAGTACGTATCCGTCGAGGTGCTCCGGTATCAACGTTTTGCAAACTAGCCCATAACTTTGTGCACGTTCGTCGTATCGAGACGAAACTTGCGCCATCATGACCGTATCATTTTTCTGGTCATGTATGCCAAGTTTGGCCCGATTCTGAGAAGGTCAAATCGGAATGCCTTTTTGGCGGGCATGCGACCCGCTCTAACGGACGATTTTGTGCACGGCCCGCCGAAATTCAACTTTGGATATACGGTTGGGTTTTTCTCCTCAAACCAGATCCGTAGACATATAGTTTGACAAATTTAGAGATCGTAGTTTTTGGCACGCGTTTCGGTGCAAAATGGGTCCAACAACAGACATCATTTTGATCCAAAATTATGATTTTGTCCCTGTTCCAGAATTAGACTTTTGGACAGGTGTTTCATAGGTATTTCTTTTATGCCAAATCTGTTCGTGATATTTATTTTAGCATCCGAGGTCGTTCGAAAAAGTTGGTTTTCAGTGCTTCCATATTCTGACGATTTGAGTCACCAGGCGTCGCCATTCTGCACACTACCTCCAGGCAAGATACCTTGCCACCGTTGTTTATTTATTTAGCTCATTTTTCATGCATTATTCATTATTTTCTTTATGCAAAATAAACTGTGATACATGCCATAACTTGTTAGAACTTACCGTTCAGTTATATTTTCTACTATGTATTATTTTCTTACCCATTAAACTTAGAGTTAAGGGACCACCCTTTGTGTGTTGCATTCATAGGCCTTGACACATTTGTACCACATTGTTGTGAGTCACATATAGAACTCGGACATGCATGACTGGCTCGCCACTAGTATGTATAAGTCGTGCGATAGGATTAACCGCTAATAGACATTGCATGCTTAGTTTGACTTAGCAGTTAATAGGGGTTGTATGTGTTGTGGATACAACATAGTAGGCATTGGGAGGGGAGTACATATCCTTAGCGTATGGGCTACTTTACACATTTCCCTTGTGACCGTACGCTCCACCGGAGATACGGGTTGACGACCCCTTATTTACTGCTGGCCACTGACGTTCGTGGAACGATTATGCCTGAGGCCCCTGGTGCCCCAAGGGGGGACTATGCTGATCCCATTTTAGCCAGGGCCCATGCCTTGCAGGGATGTACTTAAACTGCATTCATATAGAACGGTAGGCTACACTTATCCGTTAGGTATGAGTACTTTTGTTTGGGTACTTGTATCTGACCGTGGCTTGGAACAATAATTTGTCGCGCATTAGTCACATCTTGTCCTTGTTTGGTTGTAGGTGTGACTTACTACTTCGATGAGAAAGTATTGAACCTTGTTGAGGTCCGGATACCATATTGGATTCGTGACTTGGAAAGATACTTTACCATGGGATAGTGTACCATCTCATGTCCTTGTTTGGTTGGGGGATGGTACGCTACTCCAAAGGGTGAGATATTGGACTATGTTATGATCTGATCTTACTTATTCTTATTGAGCAGTATTTATTCAGTTTATGTGGCAAGTTCTTTTTGTATCTTGTTACGTCCCTCTGAGGATCTGGTGATCTCTCCAGGTATATTATGCAGAACTTCCCACAGAAGTATGGCTCCGCTATAGACTCATCCTTCACGTTCGAACGAGTTGTACCTTCTGATCACAGCTGTCCCTATTGGGTCGAGGAGCCTATTTAGTCATCATTTCTTATTTTATTTATCTTAAAGGTTGGACTCTATTTCCTTTCAGTTTATTCTAGTACCGGTAGTGGATTTGTCTTCGCCCGGTCAACAGCTATATTTTAACATTTACTTTGATTCATGAGATACCATTTTTCTTTACATTCTGTGGATGAGATATAGCTTTTTACCTGTGACTATCTGTTATTATTATTCACAATACAAATTATGTGTATATTCGAGATTTCCATATATTGGAGTATATCTCGTTTATATGCAGCCGGCATGCTTCGTTCCTAGTCCTACATATTTTGGGACAAGGGCGTTACAGAATGGCATTCAAGTTGGGTATGACTTTGAATCAGAGTTCATGAGGAGTGACATCGGAAGTTGTGCACTCTATTCAGAATGAAAGTAGTCGTAAGCACAATTGCACCCCAGAAGCAATTTGGAAGACCCGCGGTTAATAACATTGAATTCATCACCTCCGTTAACGTTATGTTCTTTCTTTCTGCAACACCATTTGATTGAGAGCACAGAGCAATCATCTCATTGGCAATTCTATGTTCTCTGCAGAACGATACGAATTCATGAGACCTATACTCTCTACCTCGATCACTTTTGAGTCTCTTGAGTTGTTGTCTGGTTTGACGCTCGGCTTCAGCCTTGAAGTCCTTAAAATTCTTGAACTCTTCATCTTTAGACTTGATCAGATAAACAAATACGTACTCCAAAAATTGACAATGAATGTAATGAGATACTTCATTCCGGCCTTTATGGAGAACTGTTTGAAGTCACAGATATCTGAGTGCACCAACTGCAGAAGATCTGAACTTCGATTTACCCGCTTGAAAAATTTATTTGTGATCATCATATGTGCACAAACCTCACACTTCTCCATATCCTTACCCCTACATTTGGAGATAAGCCCTATAGTAGACATCTTATTTACAATGAACATGTCCTAGTCTATTATGCTATAACTCAAGAGAACAACTAGAAGAAGAGACTGTATTTATTATCTCCATTGGAGTTACAAGTTAAAGTTTGAACATCCATTCGGTCAAAATACCTTTTTAAAGTATGTTCCTTTATAAAACATAATCACCTGACCAGTGCTAATGTCCATCCTCAAGCCTGCATTGCAGAGTAGACTTCTTGAGACCAGGTTCATGGCTATTACCGGTACATGCTTCACATGCTGAAGCATCAACGACTTCTCCAAAGTCAGTTTCAGTACCGCCGTCCTGATCCCCAGAACTTAAGCTTGTGTCTGGTTCGCCGCAATAACCTTCACAGATATTGGTTTGTATGTGGTGAACCACTCCTTCTTTGAGCAAACGTGGCATGATACCCAGTGTCTATCCACAAGTCCATGTTAACACTAGTCGAGTCAACCTGCACAATCATAACAACAAAATTAGCCTCACCTTTCTCTTTCCATTGAGGCTTTTCCTTGCAGTCCTTCTTGAAGTGGCCTTATTTGCCACAGTCAAAATAAGCCCAATGCTCTTTATACTTCGGCTTGAACTAAGTCGACTTTACCTGAAGATGGTGAACGTCCTTCTTCTTATTGTAGGGAGCCTTTTGCTTCCCCTTGGATTTTCCTCGTCATACTAAGTTGGCCTTGGGCATCTGTTTGGACAAGGTTTTCACTTTTAGTTGAGCCCTCAACTCGTCTTCAACGTGAATCCAGTGAAGAGGTGCTAAAGATCCACCTCCATCTTCTTGCGATACATGTCTGCGATGAAGTTGCTCCACCCAAGTTGGAGCTTGGTGACAATACCTATGACGACGAAAGCATCAACCAAGGGTATGTCATCATCCTCAAGTTTCTGACGTAACTCAAAAAATATCTTAACTTGAGGCAACATCATTTTGTTGTCCTCAAATTGCATCCTGCGAACCTTTTCGGTCACGTGGATCTTGTTCATATTTTTATTTGCCTTATTAAGATTTTCTATAGAATGCCAAACGTCCTTGGCATTAACCTTTTCACTGTATGACTCTGTCTAAGAGTCCTCTATTGAGTCAAGATAAGCAACTTGCAGAGGTTGTTATCTCTCCTCTACTTTGATTGTAAAGCAGTAGCCTCAGCGACCCTTCGAGCATTTTTACCTTCTAGAATTAAAGGCTCAGGATCTGTCGACACGTAGTCCACGCTCACGAGTTAAAGATTAAGACTGATGTTTTTCTTCCGGACGTTGTGATGCTCTCCGTAAAACTTCTCAAGTTGTTAAAACTTTTATCGAGAAGGTTTGCATAGCTGTTCACCATCGGATCTATATCTTGCTCTGAGATTGTTATTCCCAAAACAGATCTAGATGGAAGAACGATCAAAAATTAGAGACCTCTTATAAATAAATTTGCTCTCTACTTTGATATAGCAATAGTCAGAAGCAGAGACCTCTTACAAATAAATTTGCTATTTGTTCTGATTTTGTAGGATATTAGAGACCTCTAGTAAACAAGTTTGCTCTCCTAATTTCCTTAAGACACTCGGAGAAGAAGAAAAAAGAGAAACAACTCTGTTGGGGTAATTAAAATCACCGTTGCTCAAGCAATGTTTGTCCTACCGCGATCAGTTTCCAGGAACCAGCAAGTTTTGAGAAAACTTCTGGAACGCTCGTCGTCACCTCATGTACCCACTACAACAGATATGGGATACGATAGCGTTCTCAGAACGTTGTAGAATGCCTATTATAACATATTCTGTCCGCTATAAATGCCCCCGCTATAATTGCCCCATGTATAAGAACGCTATAAAGTTAAGCGTTCATGAATGCTATTGATGGATTATAGCATTCCATGGCACTATAGATAGGTTATAGCATTTAAGAACGCTATACCAGCGTTATAGCATTTAAGAACGCTATAGGAAAGTAATAGAATTCATGAACGCTATTGAGTTACTATAGCATCCATGAATGATATAGACTTGTTATAGCATTGACAAATGCTATAGAGTTTACATAGCATTTATGAACGCTATAGTTTCTTAATAACGTTTGTTAACGCTATAAGTGTAAAGAAACAATTCACATCAGAATAGCATTGCAGTACATCAAAATAGCATTACAAATATACAGAATGCCACAGATATTTATTGCATATATATACAGAATACGGGTATTCAAAAATTTAAATGCTTCTCGACGAATCAATCACAGAATGAATTCCAAACATAAGTAAATTCATTAATTTCACTGTCAAGAACATTCAAAATCCTTCATAATTTCTCCAAAATTAAATATTAACAGCGTAGTCATCGTTCAATTGTTTCCATACATATATCCAAAATGTTGCATATCCAAAATTTAGCTCGAACCCTTCGAGCCTATCCACAACCAAAGCTCCTCAGAAATCCTCTTACTTCATCCAACCTACACAAATATAGGAGAAAACTTTAGTGTTCCTGGTTTATAAACAAGCAGTTGAATTTATGAGTTAGCTATCAATAGAAAATTGCCTAAAATTCTATGAGTTACTATAAAGATTGAAGCTCAGAAATATTAATATATCATTCGAGTTACAATACTTCTATTTGTTATTAGAGATATATTACCTCTGTGGAGTAGATAGAGATTTTGAAATAACCTTTACTTCAAAATCATTCTCATCACCACTGTTGTTCTCCTCCTCTTTAGTGTTCTCATCACTGCTATCATTGTTCTCCTCCTCCTCTTCAGTGTTCTCGTCGTTCTTCTCATTGGTCATCTTATTTGCTCCTAAAAAGGAAAACATTTACATGTAATTAACCAAAAAGAAAAATATAGTGTACCAAGTGGTCATTCTTGACGACTTACCTGATTTTTCATTAATGTACCAAGTAGTTGAGTTTGTTGTTCAATTAACTTTGATATGGAGTTGATTTGCCCTTGCATTGAGTCAACTTTGTTATAGGAATTTCTCTCCTCTAGATGCCAATTCTGATCCCAATTAGAGTTAATGTCGGGTTGCAAAGGAATAAAACAAGAAAAACAAAATTTCTAGGTGGTATAAGCAAGTTTCTACATAAAACTTGATAAACTCCATGATACTGCAAGAAACATGTCTTGTATAGAAGCAGGTTTCTTGTAACATCTCTACATAGAATGAAGCCAAATTAACTTGAAGATCATATATAAGCAAAGACACCTAAACATTATCATCTGATAGATACAAATGATGTCCTTGGAACTTCCTTCAGTCAAAATATGTTAAGCTTTTCATTGCATAAACTGCTAAATCTATAAATAATTTAATGTCACATCCATAAAGCATGTGAATGGAGTGTTAATGTGAAGGAAAGTATTCTAGAGAAGTCCAAATTAACTATGATTGGTCAAGGAACAACTTCTGCTATAAGCAAGTCATTTTATCTAAGAAAATAGGAACTGTTCGATCTCTAGTACCTGTGTTGTCATGGGTCAGTGCCACCTACAGACCCATCCAGGTAAGTACGGAGAGAAGGATCCAGGTAAGTATGAAGCTTTTCCAACCAATTTGGGACTGAAGATTATTTTTATCAAAACTTCTTGGTGGTTATATATAGCTAGTATGCCCAAATATAGGTACTGGAACCAACTAGTGGTAAAGGACACAAATATAGGTACTTGAGCCAACTACTGGAACAAACCAGTGTCATGTCCAGTTAGTAATTCCTATCAATAAGAGTTATCATCCATTTATAGCTAGTATGTCTTTTTCACATCCAGGTTAGTCCACATTACAAATTGGTGATAGCGTTACCATGAGGTAGTCATAGTTAACATGAAGGGAAGTATGCACCCAACATCACATCCATAGTCCACACAATAAGCGTTATCATCCATTTCTCTGTTCATCACATATTTAGGTATGATGTCAGGGTTTTGTAAAAGAAAAATGACACTCAATCAACAAGATTTAGTCCTTCATCCATAAGCTATCATCAATAAAAAAAAGTATCTGCCAAAACAAATAATGAAAAAGATACTCATAGACACTCAACTTTTAATAGGCTAAAGGTTGAAAGAGAAATATATATCCACATTGTGAGCATTCTAACACAACCAACAATACTAAACTCTCTTTTTCATCGGCCACGTTACTATAAGTCATAAAAAATTGAAAATACAATTTTGGTAATAGCAACTGCCTTCTGGAAGCTCTTAGGTGAAAGTAAGAAGAGGTTATAGAAATTAGAACGACAATTTCTAGAACCATATCAATGTTATAAGAACACACACATCTATGGTGGAGAGGAGAAATGAATACCATGCAGTAACAATGAAAGAAGAAGCGTACAAATATATTTAATAACAATAATTAGCTATAAATCCACGGTTTCTATCCATAGTGCTCTTAATCTGACCAAAGCACACATAATAATATGATATATGCAATCAAGATACATGTGTCTAAGGAATGAAAACAGGTTCATCGAAAAATGTTATGTTCCAGAAAACTATACTTTTTATCCGACCAGCACACATAATAATATGAAATAGTTGATGGCAAATCTGCCAGTAATTTTTCTAATTTATTAGACATATGAAGCTTATATTTTCTCACAAATATATTGATTTCATCTCCTCTTTTAGGTTTTATGGTGTTTCTAATTCCTATAATATAGTTGATGGCAAATCTAGGAATATGTAGTGACCGAATTGATGTCTATAATTTGACAACGGTGTCATAACTAAGTATGGAACTGAGTTTCCTCAACAACACTTTCATTTCAACTGCCACAAGGGCATCCAAAAATCATTTGCTCCTTCTCCTGAGAGGCATGCAACTTATGAGAGACTACTAAGAACATAGGCTCACAGCACAACGTAATCCTACTGAGCTAGCCAAATATAGAAGTAAAAATTCCTGGACATGTTTTAAAGGTTAGCTGCAATTCATTACTGTGCTCTAAGATTATATCTTACTTATCAAAGAACCCCTAAATGTCCTTGACCACTCATAAGCAATTAAACATGCAGGCAAGTATAAATAAAACATGTACCAAATTGTTTCTACATGCTTAAGATACCATATAGTCTCTTTGGCATTCCTAGTGACAAGTATGCCCTCTCAAATGTGACAGGATTCGCTACTTCATGCACGTCAAAGTTATATTGCAGTTAATTGTGAAAATGGGTTCTACTACGCACAAATAGGTTTTCATAAGGAGTGTTAGTAACTGGAAACAAAAAAAATCACACAATAAGACAGTCATCCTTCTACATGGATACACCATGTTAACAATCTTCACAATCTCAAGGAAATGCCATGAGTACTACTCCATGCAGAATGAATTCAGTTGATATTTGAGACCAAGAATATGAAATCTAATAGTACTAGAGAATAAAATAAAAGAGATGTACACTCGTAATAAGGTTTTCACTCATATAGATAGCTTTTAGGCAAGGGAAGAGAACCTTGCTATTTGGGTACCTGAAAAATATAGAAAAGGAAAATTAGCAGCAATAGTGATTACAAGTAATGTATTTTGCACAACAAAAATTGATTCTTTTAATTTGATTAGAATATATATATATATATATATATTTGGGAAAAAAACCTTTATTGAATGATAGGCGCAAAATGCCGAAGCCTATACAAGTAAGCACGCCTCGCACGAAGAACGACCCAAAATAAAGAAAGAAACACGAAGTGTGGCCCACAAAACGGTAACAGGACCGAGCATCAGAAGGTTAGGCGGTCAAAGCAGTGTCCAAGGAAAGAGCGCCCCTGCCCCTGTCAGTAGTCCAGTGCGGCCCAAAACAGGTTCGAGGTGTGAGTACAACGTCTCTTTCTTTTGAAGATTTGCCGAACCACCTCTCTGTACAATTGAGGAGGCGGTAATTGACGGCCCTCGAATCTGTATTTGTTTCTGTTTTTCCATAAAACCCAAAATGCGACGGCAGCGACGATCTGATGCCCGTGAGACGCGTTCCAGCTGGCCAGCAGATCGTTGATGCCCCCAGTTGTGGGGACCAATTTGCACCTGTAGTGAAGGTACGACCAAATATGGGAGGCCGATTCACCAGAAAGAAGAACGTGATCGACGGATTCTGGTTGGTGATCAACACAGCAGTGGCATCTGGACGCCAGACTGAAGCCGAAGGATTTGACGGCATCGTCCGTAGGTAGTTTCCGACGTGCGGCACGCCATAGGAGGATAGACCATTTCACTGGAATACACGAGTGCCAAAACTTGGCAGAAGGGGAGGTCGTTACTTGGGTGTCTCTGATGGTGGTTCTGGCCGAAGCTAGGTGAAGACGCCACCCTGGTTGGGTGACCATCTGAGCACGTCATGAGCATCATTGATCGACAGATAAGAAGCACCCAGGGTCGCCATGGCCGTCGCGCCAAGCCAATCTCGTACTCTATCCCAATTCCAGCTTGACGCATCATCATCCCATAAATCTCGGATCTCACACAACGTCAGAGTAATAGCGTTGGCCCTGAGGATCTCGTCCCCCAACCAGCGTTCCTTGCATGCCTGCGAATGACCATTGCCCAGTGTCAAGCACAAGTGCGGTTTCGCAAGGTTTCGGCCGCGGATGATGGGCCGCCACGACGCAGAGGATCTGTTGTTGGCATACGCCTCTGTGAAGTGACAGAATCTGGAGTATCTCGCTCTCATGAACCTGGTCCAGATCGAGTTTTCGGAGCGGATTTACCACCACAATTTTGCCGAGTGGGCGTCGACCATGTGGGCAAGTCTGCAGAATCCCAGACCACCCTCTTCAGTAGGTTTGGCCAAAGTAGCCCAACTAGCCCAGTGATGCTTGTTCTTTCCCTCGAGATGACCACAAAAGAAATTGGCGAGTATGGATTCAATAGAATGGAGCACTTTGATGGGGGCGCGCACACAGCTAGGGTGTATAGGGGGATGGAGGATAGGACGTGCTTTATGAGAATTAACTTCCCCCTGGGAGAAAGGGTGGCGTTGTGCCAGCCCATAATTTTCTGACGAATCTTGCCCACCATGTGGTCGAAAATGCCAGAGTTCGCTCTACCGTACACCAACGGGCAGCCTAAGTACAGGAAATGAGGGTAAGCTGTGGAGAAGGAGGTCATGGTGGACAGCACTGCCGAGTGAGTTCTATCGGCTTTGTGATGAGTGTAGATCACGCTCTTGCTGTTATTGATTTTCTGGCCAGAGCATCGAGTGTATTTAGCAAGAGTTCTAATAACCACCTCAATGGCTCCAATAGCGCCAGCGGAGAAAATGAGGATGTCGTCCGCGTACGCAAGATGAGTTATGAGAGGGCAACCGGTCGTTGTGTGAAAGTACTAGAATCCAGGAGAACGCGGCATGATTTTGAGGTTTCTGCTCAGGGCTTCGGCCGTGATGATGAAAATGGTGGAGGAGAGGGGGTCTCCCTGTCTGACTCTGCGAGTAGCTTTGAAGAAACCCTGAGGTTGACCGTTGATGACGGTAGAAAACTAGGAGTTGTTGATGGATCTGAAGATGATGTCGATAACAGGTTCCGAGAAACCAAAGGCTCTGAACACCCAGATCATGAACTGCCAGTCAAGACGGTCGTATGCTTTTTCCATGTCCAGTTTGATGGCGACGTTCCCCCCTGGACGGGAATTTCATGCAAGTGATCATTTCCTGAGCCAGGAGGATATTATCGGTGATAATACGACCTTTGACGAAGCCGCTTTGCTCTTCGGAGATGATTCTGGGAAGGAGATCCGACATTCTGGAGGCGATGATTTTAGAGATAATTTTGTTGGTGAAAGTGCAGAGGCTGATTGGTCTGAACTCTTTAAAGGTCTCCGGGTTGTCTTTCTGGGGAATGAGGATGATGTGGGCGGAGGATATAGATTTTGGATACGTGGCTCCTTGAAAATATGTGGTTGTGGCATCCCAGAGGTCGGACCGAATGATGTCCCAGCTTGTTCGAAAAAATACCCCGTTGAACCCGTCCGGACCCGGGGTGCTGTTAGCATTAATGGACCACACATCGTTCTTAACTTCGTCGACGGAGGGGGGAGCGCGAAGGCTCTCGTTATCCCTGTCGCAAATCAGGGAGGGGATCTCGGACAGGAATCCGTCATCTTTAACCACGGCCTCTTTAGCAAACATGTTGGAAATAGTTCATGGCTGCCGTCTGAATGTTCTCCTGATCGTCCAAAAGTTGGCCATTTTCGTCGCGGATGAGATGTATCTTAAGAGAGCTTCTGCGTCCTCTGACGTATTTGTGAAAGAAGCCAGAGTTCTTGTCCCCTTCCATGTCCCAGGTTAATCTAGCCTTTTGTCTCCAGAATTCTGTTTCAATCCTGATTCTAGATTTAAGGATTGCCTTGGCGAGGTTGAGAGAGGCACGATTCTTCTGGGAATTGAAGACGATGAAATCGATCTCCGCACGGGTGACATCGTCTTCAGCATCTTTAACGGCTTGGAAAATGTCTCCGAATGCAATTTTGCTCCAGGCCGTAAGGGCTTTTCTAGTTGCTTTGAGTTTGGTAGCAATTCTGACCAGAGGATCCGGGTGAGTGACCGAGGCCCAAGCCTCTTCCACTATGTGCTGAACTGGGGGTGGTGGCGCCAGAAGTCAAGGAAGCGGAAGGATTTATTGATGTGGTTATGAGTGTTGTTAATCTCGAGAAAGAGAGGAGAATGGTCAGATTCGGTGGAGTTCAGGTGCGACAGATTACTGATCAATCCCAAATCCGACCAACAGTCATTCACCATGGCACGATCCAGGCGGGAGTACTGCCTACGCGATCCATCTTGCATGTTGCACCAAGTAAACTGGTTGCCGTGGAAGGGGATAGCGGAAAGATGGGCGGTTAAGGCAAAGTTGGTGAAGTCCTCCATGGCCGAATGAGGGGGGTCACGACCACCTGATTTTTCCTCTCTGCAAGATACTGTGTTAAAATCTCCGATGCAAAGCCACGGCATATCGTCGTAGGAAAGGGAGGGCCCCGACAGAAGCTTCCAAAGAACTCTACGCTCTGGGATGCTGCAGCTACCGTGGATGGCCGAAAGAAGGATGCGGGACTTGAAGGCGGGATGCTCTACCCAACAGGAGAGGGCCTGAGGGGAGTCGTTAGTAATGCCAAAGCGAAAATCAGCGGCGAAGAAGATCCAAATGTCGTGACATCCGGAGATCGCGGAAGGGAATCCCAGCTTGAGTTGAATTTCTTTCATTCTTTTGTGGGGTATTTTGGGTTCAATAATGACAAGTAGATCAATCCGATTGGATTTGGTAAGGCTGATGATCCGATTCAATGTCTGTTTATTCCCAATGCCTCGAACATTCCAAGAAAGAATGTTAGGCATTAAGAGGGAGGCAGGGGTATTTTGCAGCTTTGCGGCGGATCTTGTGGTCATCGCCCGTACGCTGCCTTTGTTTCTTGGATTTTTTTCTTTTTCTTGAGATAGTTGTTTTCGGGGCTGGTACAGACCGGTACAAGGGCCCCATCTGAACTCGAGTTTGTTGGCCCATTGGTCATATGGTCAACCTGATTTTAATAATTGATCAATCTCTGTCTGGATATACAAAGCTAGTTGGGACATCTTGGTTTCTTGGACATAAGCAAGATTGGCTATCCACTCCGTTCAAGACTGAAGATCTGTTTGCCTACTCGAGTCTGTATTTCCTATGCAATGTAATTTTATTTTATTTGAGTCTAGGAATATTGTTCACCGAGTCGTACTGGCAAATAGGCTATCCCCAAAATAGTTCAAAATGTTTTTAAAATAACCTATCAAAATGTTTATAAAAAGGTTTTCAAAAAGGTTTTCAAAAATCACCAAAAGCTTTTTCAAAAACCCTAACTAAACCCTGACTTAACCCTGACAGAACTCGGACCGAGTTCGGCCAGAGTTCGGCCAGAGTTCGGTTAGTGGCCGTTGTGATTTTGAAACTCTGGAACTTGGTCCTCCTGCAGTTGCGGATTTGACCGAGATTTGCTCATAGAGTTCTGCCCGAATTCTGTCCGAATTTGACAGAAGTCTGCCTTTGGAACTCCTATAAATAGAGAAGGATTTGATTATTTCAACTCACTCATTCACTTTCAATCTTCTCTCTATCTAAAGCTTTCAGTCTTCCAAAGAGTTTTCTAGAGCTTTAAATTTCATATCCCAAGCCAGTTACAATCCTCTAGTCATTTTGCCAGTGCGGTACGGTCTAGAAGTTTCTGAGAGATTGTAATCAGAAGGCTTGATTGAAGAATACCTCTTCACATTTGAAGTTGGACGAGTTCTTCGTATCAAAGCTCGCGTTGTAGAAGTTGCAAGGACTTCGTAAGAAAACTTACGGTTTTTCCAATAGTGGATTTAACTGGTAGCAAGAGTTCTACCGACTGGATTAGTCATCAACAGAGGGATACCAGTATACATCGCTGTCTTTGCGTTTGCTCTCTTAACTTTGCCTTTACATTATTTCAGTTGTGATTATATTCTGTGATTGTGCTGCTAACATTTTTATTTAGCATTATTTCGCTGCCAACTCTATTCACCCCCCTCTAGAGTATTACGCTTTACTATTTCGTTCCTACAATTGGTATCAGAGCGGGTGTTACAGGTAAAGCAAAGGTAACAGTGCAATTATTTATTCTTTTTAATTAACTGTTATATAGATCACAGCACAACACATGGCAACTGTGAAATTCACAAGTGAAGGCCAGGCCACAAACAGACCCCCACTGTTTGATGGTACAAATTATATATATGGAAAACACGGATGAGTTTCTTCTTGAAATCTCTTGATTTGATTTATGGTCCATTGTTCTTGATGGCTATCAAAAGCCACATCGTATAAATGTTGATGGAGTTTTAGTTGAAAAACTCCATAGCAGATATACAGAGGAAGAAAAGAAAAGGGCCAGTCTTGACGCACGTGCCAGTAATGCTCTCTTTTGTGCTTTAGACAGAACTGAATTTAACGGGTGTCTATCTACACAACGGCTAATGAAGTATGGAAGCTACTCGAAGTCACACATGAAGGCACGACTCAAGTCAAGGAATCTAAAGTCAGCAGACTTACTCAAGAGTACGAGGCGTTCAAAATGAAGTCCAACGAAACAGTTACACAAATGTTCGAAAGATTCTTGGATATTGTAAATCCTTTGTCCTCCCTAGGCAAAGATTACAGTAACCATGAAAAGATTCGCAAACTCCTGCGAGCTCTCACCAAGAACTGGATTCCAAAGGCTACTGCAATCATTGAAGGGAACGACCTCACAACTATGTCCCTCGATGTACTCATAGGTAAGCTACTCACTCATGAACTGGAGCTACAAGATTTTGAAGAGCCTGCACCAAAGGAGAAGATTATCGCCCTCAAGGCTCAGCACAGAAAAGCTGCTGAAGATGACTCAGACAGCAGTGGATCTGACGCTGAAGATCAAGCACTCCTAGCAAGGAAGTTCAAAAGATTCATGAGACATGAGAAGAGAGTCAAAGAGAACAACAGCAACAACTGGTACCAAGAAGATGCTGTCTGTTATGGCTGCAAGAAGAAGGGACACATGAAGAAGGATTGTCCCACAAACTCATCATCGAGCGAGAAGAACAACAGGTATGAAAAAGGGAACCTGAAAAGATCAACATCTCGGAAATATGCCAACACCAGCATATGGCATGAAAGTGAAGCTAGCGACTCAGAAGACGAACACTCAGAGGACGCTGCAAATGTATGCTTCATGGCAACCGATCAGGTACCTACTGAACCTGTAGAAACTTATGATGACTTCACCTTTGAGCAATTAGGAGATGCCTTCAGTGACCTGATGACTGATTACAGAAAACTGCGTAGTAAGTATCAGACCTCTAAGAAGGTACTCAAAGAGTACAAAGGTGAAATAGGTAGACTTACCGACCTACTAGCTGAGGTTAGAAATAATGTTAATGAATCTTGTGAGCTTTCTTCAATAAAGCTCTTATTACATGAGACTACCAAGTCATCTGAAGAGAAAGACAAAATTATTGACCAACTCAAGGAAGAACTTTCTATAGAAAAGAAAAGTCTTCAATGTGCATAAATCAGAATGGAATCACTTACTTCTGATTATACTAAGTTGTATGACACTTCCAAAAGATTGGAAATTAGGTTAGGAAAACAGCCTGAGTCTGCTGCTTCCTACCCTAACACGTGTCACTTACCGAGAAATCGGAACATTCCCAAGCCAAACACTGTCATACCTAACCCTATCAAACCTTTACCCCAAAAGGTTAAGCCCAAACAAGATTATAGGTATGCTTTCTTCTATACTAGAAAACCCAAATCTACCAACCATGCACACCACTCAGCTTTCAACACTCGACATGCACAATGTCATTATTGTGGCCTCATTGGTCATATATCATCTGTATGTAGAATGAGAAAGCTTGTAGATCTAAATGTTTATGCTTGGATACCTAAAGCTAACAATTCAGGACCCTACAAGAAATGGGTACCAAAGGTTTCATCTGCAAACTGTTTTGTAGGTGGAACACCTTTCACATGCTAGAAACAAATGGATCCTCGACAGCGGTTGCTCACGGCATATGACCGGCGACTACCCTATTTGCAACACTGTCGAAGAAAAAGAAGGAAGGCTATGTCTCCTTCGGTAATAATTTGAAAGGGTATATTTGGTATCGGTGATGTTGGTAAGTCTTCCTATCCTATAATTAAGGATGTCTGTCTGGTTACCGAGTTGAAACATAACCTACTCAGCATAAGTCATCTAGCTGATCATGGTTATGGCATCAACTTTGGCAAAGACAAATATACTATAGTTGATGGCTCAACTGGTAGTACTATCTTTGAAGGTATCAGGGAAGATAATATATGTTTTCTATTTGTTAGAAGAAACTAACATTTCAGGTAGATGCTTAATGGCCAAGAGTGATGAGAGTCATCTGTGGCATATGAGACTCGATCACGCTAATATGGATACAATATTAAGATTATCCACAAAAAGCTAGTACACGGTTTACCGGACATTACATTCAAGAAGGATTCGATATGCAGTCAATATGAAAGGAACAAAGCTACCAGATCCACTTTCAAGTCAGTAAACGCAGTATGTACTACTGGACCTCTACAATTGCTTCATATGGACTTATTTGGTCCTAGCAGAGTTGCTAGCATCGGAGGTAAACTTTATGCTTTCGTAATTGTAGATGATTTCTCTAGATACACGTGGGTATATTTCTTGACACGCAAGAATGATGCATTATCCGAATTTGTCGCCTTTTGCAAGAAAGTACAGAATGAAAAAGGTTACATGATCACTCGTATAAGAAGCGATCATGGTGGCAAATTCGAAAATGCTAATTTTGAGCAATTTTGTGACACACACGGTTTTATTCATGAGTTCTCCTTAGACTCCACAACAAAATGGAGTTGTGGAACGTAAGAACAGAACTCTAACCGAAATGGCCAGAGTGATGTTAAACCAGTTTAGTCTACCCAAATATTTCTGGGCTGAAGCTGTCAACACAGCTTGCTTTGTTCTCAATAGAGTTCTAATTCGACCCAAATCGAAGAACATTTGAGTTATGGTTTGATAGAATTCCTTCAGTTTCATACTTTAGAATTTTTGGTTGTAAATGTTTTATTCTTAACACAAAAGACAATTTGGGAAAATTTGATGAAAAGGCCGATGAAGGTATATTTTTAGGTTATGCGGCCAAGAGCAAAGGATACAGAGTCTTCAACAAACGTACCATGATCATCGAAGAGTCAATCAATGTCACCTTTGATGAATTAAATCAAATGACGATTGATGACAATGACGAAGATACATCTGTACCAAGCTCAACTCCAGCTGATTCTCAACCAAGCTCTGCACTAGCTGAACCTCCTAGAGAAGATCCAGGAACCAGCTACCTTCAGAATGAAGCAAAAAGGTTGAAATTTACAGCAAATCATCCAAAGGATTTGGTAATTGGTGATATTACCAAGGGAGTAAGTACTCGTACATCCTGTAGAGATATTGTTTCTAGTATTGCATTTATTCACAGCTAGAACCCAAAACTATTGATGAAGCATGTAGTGATAAATTTTGGATAGATGCTATGCAAGAGGAATTAAACCAATTTGAACGGAATCAAGTTTGGGAACTTGTTCCCAGGCCTGTTGATCATCCGGTCATTGGCACCAGTTGGGTATTCCGAAACAAACTGAATGAGAATGGTTTAGTGACTCGTAATAAGGCTCGACTCGTAGCTCAAGGATACAATCAAGAAGAAGGTATCGACTACGATGAGACTTATGCCCCAGTTGCGAGATTAGAATCCATTCGCATGTTATGTGTATTTGCATGTTTTCATGATTTCAAACTTTTTCAAATAGATGTGAAGAGTGCTTTTTTAAATGGTTTTATAAAAGAAGAAATTTTTGTAGCACAACCTCCAGGTTTCACGGATTTCAAAAACCCAGATCATGTTTTCAAGTTGAAGAAAGCTCTATACGGTTTAAAACAAGCCCCGTGCTTGGTATGATCGTCTAAGCTCTTTTCTACTTGATAACGGTTTTTCAAAAGGGAAGGTTGACACTACACTTTTTATTAAATCTTTTAATGGCAAGCTACTCTTAATTCAAATCTATGTTGATGATATTATATTTGGATCTACTGATGAATCTCTGTGTCAAGAATTTTCTAAGTGTATGCAGAATGAGTTTGAAATGAGCATGATGGGAGAGCTGAAATTCTTTCTCAGATTGCAAATCAAACAAACTGATAATGGGACATTCATAAATCAAGCCAAGTACACAAAAGACTTGCTAAAGAAGTTCGATCTGGACAATGTCAAACCTATTGGCACTCCGATGGCAACTTCAACAAAGCTTGATTCAGATGAACAAGGCAAGCCAATCAACACACGTAAGTATCGAGGTATGATTGGTAGTTTACTTTATTTAACTGCTAGTCGTCCAGATATAATATTTAGTGTTTGCCTGTGTGCACGTTTTCAAGCTAACCCAAAGGAATCACATCTGTCCGCAGTTAAGCGTATCTTCAGATACCTTAAAGGCACTTCTTCTGTTGGCTTGTGGTATCCCAAAACTTAATCCTTTGACCTTATTGGTTATTCGGATACAGATTTTGCTGGATGCAAAGTTGATAGAAAAAGCACAAGTGGCACATGTCATTTCTTAGGCAAAGCTTTAGTCTCTTGGTTTAGTAAAAAGCAAAATTCTGTAGCCCTATCAACAACAGAGGCTGAGTACATCGCCGCAGGACGTTGTTGCGCTCAGATTTTGTGGATGAAACAAACCCTAGAAGACTATGATTTTTTTACACACATATTCCCATTTTTTGTGATAACACGAGCACTATTAATTTGACTAAGAATCCAGTATGTCACTCTCGTACTAAACATATCGAGATTAGACATCATTTTCTTAGAGATCATCATCAAAATGGAGATATAAACCTTGTGTACATAGATACTGAAAATCAATTAGCTGACATCTTCACTAAACCTCTAGCGAAAGATCGTTTCAATTATTTACGTCGAGAATTAGGAATTTTGGACGTCAATAATATTAATTGATTCTGTTTTATGATTATATCAATACGCAAAAACTGTGTTAGAGACAAGCCAATAAAGAGTCTGTCTGTCACCACAACTACGGTTGAAGCGAAGCGGTATTTAAGAGTTCTCCGGTGAACCTCCGCCTGCTGGGACAGTACTCCTACAGCTAATCTGAGACAGTTGCTGTGTAACGACATTTAATTCATAAAATATTATTAATTATGTTATGAAGGCTAAAATAACTAATCTTTGAATTAAATATTTGAAATGAGACAATGATGACGAGAATAGTGATGAGGAGATGTGATTTGATTTTTTAGTGACATTCTATTATATACTTGGAAATGCTCCTACATTCCAAGTTTTTATCAGTATTTTTTTCAGTACTTTTGATATTTATCAGCACTTTGTAGTATGCTTTCAGTACTTTTTCATGGATATGCTTATGGTGTTTTGTTTATGATATTTCAGTTTCTTTCAGCACTTTATTTTAAGCACTATCTCTTTATACTGCTTCTTCATTACAAACTGTCTGTGAAATAGCATGCCTGAGATTTCTTTTATGTTTTTGAAACAATAGCATGCCTGTGATAATATTCTTTAGAGACAATAGCATGCATGTGATGATAATTTGTAGAAACTTTACATGCCTGTTTTATTTATTATGTTTTCTCACTATTTGTTCCTTATGCATTAATTGCGGGGGAGCCTTCTGCATTAAATGCGGGGGAGCCTTCTCTTGTGCAATTATTTTGCTAAGTGACAAAGGGGGAGAAAATTAAAGATCTAACATATTTTTTTGAGTTAAATACAGGACATGAACAATTTCACGTTTTGATTCTTTTTGAACAAGCTTAATGTTATATCATTCATAGTTTGTCAATTATCAAAATGGGGGAGATTGTTGGCCCATTGGTCATATGGTCAACCTGATTTTAATAATTGATCAATCTCTGTCTGGATATACAAAGCTAGTTGGGACATCTCGGTTTCTTGGACATAAGCAAGATTGGCTATCCACTCCGTTCAAGACTGAAGATCTGTTTGCCTACTCGAGTCTGTATTTCCTATGCAATGTAATTTTATTTTATTTGAGTCTAGGAATATGTTGTTCACCGAGTCGTATTGGAAAATAGGCTATCCCCAAAATAGTTCAAAATGTTTTTAAAATGACCTATCAAAATGTTTATAAAAAGGTTTTCAAAAAGGTTTTCAAAAATCACCAAAAGCTTTTTCAAAACCCTAACTAAACCCTGACTTAACCCTGACAGAACTCGGACCGAGTTCGGCCAGAGTTCGGTTAGTGGCCGTTGTGATTTTGAAACTCTGGAACTTGGTCCTCCTGCAGTTGCGAATTTGACCGAGATTTGCTCATAGAGTTCTGCCCGAATTCTGCCCGAATTCTGACAGAAGTCTGCCTTTGGAACTCCTATAAATAGAGAAGGATTTCGATCATTTCAACTCACTCATTCACTTTCAATCTTCTCTCTATCTAAAGCTTTTAGTCTTCCAAAGAGTTTTCTAGAGCTGTAAATTTCAGATCCCAAGCCAGTTACAATCCTCTAGTCATTTTGCCAGTGCGGTACGGTCTAGAAGTTTCTGAGAGATTGTAATCAGAAGGCTTGATTGAAGAATACCTCTTCACATTTGAAGTTGGATGAGTTCTTCGTATCAAAGCTCGCGTTGTAGAAGTTGCAAGGACTTCGTAAGAAAACTTGCAGTTTTTCCAATAGTGGATTTAACTGGTAGCAAGAGTTTTACCGAGTGGATTAGTCCTCAACAGAGGGATACCAGTATACATCGCTGTCTTTACGTTTGCTCTCTTAACTTTGCCTTTACATTATTTCAGTTGTGATTAATATTCTGTGATTGTGCTGCTAACATTTTTATTTAGCATTATTCCGCTGCCAACTCTATTCACCCCCCTAGAGTATTACGCTTTACTATTTCGTTCCTACAGAGTTAACGACTGCGACTGCCGGAGGGGAAATGTCAGAGTCTTCACACTCCGCTAGTGTGCAAAGAGGATTGTCTCGATCAAGGAAACCCGCTTTTTGAGCCTGCCAAAATCTGTCGGTGAGCGGGCGAGGAGGAACCATGGCCGGGCATGGGTGGAGAGGAGGATCGGCAGAGGACGGAGCCCCGGTTACCGCACCGTTGTAGTGCGATCTGAGACTGGCCTTAGGCTGTACACTGGGAATCACTAGTTCGAAGGAGGAGGCTTGGGGGGAGCCTCGGGGGAGGTAGGGGATGGGGGGGATTTGGAGGGGAACGAGTGCGAGGCCAGTATGGGGAGAGGATGGGGGGTTAGGGAGGCCACCGGAGATAGGCGTCTCTGGAGAGCAATCATCCGGATCAAAGTCTAGAGCTCCGAAGAAATTATGGAGAGTGATGGCGAGTGAAGGGGATAGGGGGTTAGGGAGGCAATCGGATACCGGCGTCTGGAGCGCCCTCAGCTAGGTCCGAGTCTAGCGCTCCGAAGGAATTATGGAGAGTGATGGCGAGAGAAGGGGGTGGTGCGGAGAAGAAATGGTATGGATGGAGGAACTCCGAGCGGGAGAAGGGGTTGGAGGGGATCTGTGTTGTGGGGCGGGATGGGGGTACCGTGCCTGTATCGCACGCTTTTCTGGGGACAGGTTTCTTGAGTTTTGGATGTGCGCGGAAGCAGTGTTGAAGAGAGTGGCCGCACATCTGGCAGTATTGACAGAAAATTATGCTGTTGTCGTAAACCAGCGCTTGGCTGAATGACTGATCTCCGAGTTCTATCTCGATCAGTTTGGGTGGCTCGTTTGTGAGGTCCAGTTCTACGCAAATCTTTGCGTAGTTACATTTAGAAAGGTTTCTCGTTTTTTCGGCGACGGCCACAACGACTCCGAAAGAGCTGGCGATCCTCTTAAGGGCTGCAGCAGGAAAGCACACTAGGGGGAGATTGGGAAGGGTGACCCAGGAGGTGATGATGGTCGAATCGATCTTGGGATTAAAGTTCGGTGACCATTTGACAATCTTGACAAACTGAGTGTCAATTTTGGTCGTGCCTTTCGCCCACACTTTGATGTAGTCCGAATATATATATATATATATATATATATATATATATATATATATATATATATATATATATTATATATATATATATATAATATAATAAAAAAATAGAATTCATAAAATATTGAGAATGGGGGAACTAGTTGTATTTTCTTTTTCACAATTTAATGCATGCACAACAAAAATTGATTCTTTTAATTATTAGAATATATATATATATATATATATATATATATATATATATATATATATATATATATATGTAGGAAATGGAATTCATAAAATATTGAGAATGGGGGAACTAGTTGTATTCTTTTTTCACAATTTAATGCATCTATTTCAAACAAAAAATTCATATAGAAGTGGAAGAACTAATTACAAACTATCATATAAGTGCATCAGTTCAATATTGACTAAAGCTCCTAGAGTGATGGTATTGGCTTTTCATGCTTGGTTATATAAGCAGTACCATTTCAAACTCCAACTCTGTAAAAGCCACTTAGTTCTAAAAAAAGTTAGAGCAAAAGATGGAATAATAGATGAGGACGTCCTTGTGCTCAATTTCTTCTAAAAGTTTAATGGGTTCTTGTTTTACCATATCAAAACAAATGATGTTCCTTGGCCTTAACTAATTCCAATATATATATATATATATATATATATATATATATATATATATATATATATATATATATATTTTTAAAAAAAATAATAAATATATATATATATACAGGAAAATGGAATTCATAAATATTGAGAATGGGGGAACTAGTTGTATTTTTTTTTCACAATTTAATGCATCTATTTCAAACGAAAAATTCATATACAAGTGGAAGAACTAATTACAAACTATCATATAAGAGCATCAGTTCAATATTGACTAACCTCCTAGAGTGATGGTATTGGCTTTTCATGCTCGGTTTATAAGTACCATTTGAAACTCCAACTCTGTAAAGCCACTTAGTTCTAAAAAAAGGAAGTTAGAGCAAAAGCTGGAATAATAGACGAGGACGTCCTTGTGCTCAATTTCTTCTAAAAGTTTATTGGGTTCTTTGTTTTCCCATATCAAAACAAATTATGTTCCTTGGCCTTAACTAATTCCAAGTAGTAAAAATTTGTTCCAAAAAGTTTGTTGTGACAAAGGAAGGTGCTTTCTAAAGACTAAAGAATGACTAGTGAATAAAAAATGAATTTATAATGTCGATCCAGATGTTAAGGACACAAAGTTTCAGGTTTTGGTTACAGCACCCTGGATTATGTTGAATATAAAACCAATAGCCAACATACTAACTTTTTTTAGGAAAACAATATTTTGCCCCCCGTGAGCGTGAACCGCCGTTTGCCCGTGCCTACGTAGCAGGCTCTCCCTATATGCTCCGGGCCCCAACCACCCCCCTACATGCTCCCGGTCCCACTCCCTGCATGCTCCAATAGGATACCGCCACGTCGGCACGGCCAACGGCAGTCACACCCACAGGCAGGCCAAATATCGACGTCGTTTTTACTCTAAATGTAGCCAAAGACTTCCCACAAACATGCATGATTACAACTTCAACCTAAAAATAATTGCTTAGATCCTAATTTTTTAGCACAGTACAAAGAATGATAAACCTACACCTCCGAAATACAATTATTGAGGCTTGACAATTATATAGAGAAATGCAAATATATTATGATAAAAAGTCGAGAGTATAACATAATAAAATGTGGAGCAACAGAAATGAATCTACATGATCTATGTGCATTGCAACTATGTCTAGAAGGTAGATGAAAGGTTAAATTTCCAACCTCCTAATTTCTCAAACAAGAGCCTTTAGTAGAAATTATAGTAGATAATGTGAATCCGAAACTAAACCTCTTTTGCAGCATCTGTAAATAAATATAAAAATATTATTGATGATGCTCAATAATGCAATGGGAATGAGGCTCTCAGTGGCTTTTGTGAAAGACTGGTTTTTTAAATTATTTAGTTTCACAGGAACTGTCCTATCGCAAGAAGTTTGTAGATTTTCGCAAATATATGTTAATATTTTATTTTAAACTTCTTGTCCCATTTTTGTTACTTTTGATAGCAAATAACTTCTTTCTATCCGGGACCTAAGTAAATAACCCTAATTTGCAATAGAAAACATTATGAAGAATATTATCACAAAAATGGAATGACAACTAAAAACGGTATTCATGTTTTTTTCCATAGTTACATGAAAACAAATAGTGAATTATATTAAATCACCTGTAGCAATGTGTGCTCAGTAATGACGGGTTATAAGAATCACACCACCTACCATGTGGAGATTGATCCCAACCTAAGGTCCTTCAGATGTAGCTTTTTGGACTATTAGCCCTAAATCAATATTCAAAGAAAGTAAGAAATATATGCATTTCTAATTTTTTGCTACTTGGAGTAAATTCAACACTTAAACAAGCATGTAACTAAAAAATGGTTTAGAATACCAAAAATTTGGTCGAACATCTTCCTTAATACAGAAAATATGGTTAGGGGCCTCCATGGCAAGGACCTCGACTAGTCTAATATTCTGCACACACAAAAAACATAATATTAGGAACATGCAAAAGCATATGCAACCAAGAGACGATGTCAAATGATGAATAACCATTAATATCGTCAGAGCAGACTTCTCTTAGTGTGTACATATGCAACATTTTGATTCTATGAGCTAAAATTGATACAGAACAATTTATGCTTACTTGTTTACATGACCAAACAATTTATGGAAATTGTGACTCCTCACAATCCAGAAATTTTAATAAATGTTTGGGAAACCATCTTTAGAGCTAAAGAAAGAAAATGGAAAATATAAATCAACAAATCTAAAATTAGAGGGAAGTACCTAATGGCCTTCGTTGATGGAGGAATCCAATAATAAAACCAAAATTGAGGATTCCCTAATCGAACCAAACTCAAACCAAGATATAAAAAAGAAGAGGGTTCCTTTGTTGAGAGAGAGGGAAAGAAGAGGAAGACGTACCTGATGGCAGTCGAGAGGAAAAGAAGAGGGGATCCTTTATCATACTTTTTCATTAGAGGGGAAGAAGAGGGAGAACTATCGATGGCGCACAGTCACGAGAGGGAAAGGGAAACCTAAAAATTTCAGAGAGGAAAATGAGGGGATCGGGAAAAGAAGGGCGGGATTATAATTTGTTTTACTTTTTTCCTAAATACTACACATGTGACACAGATTTAATATAAAAATGTTTATCACTATTTTTACTGTGAAATAGTGCCTCCACTTTTGTTAACATTTTTTTTAGTAGGAGTGAGTAGAGAGAGATTTTGTGGTGGCTACTAACAAATTTTTTTGCTGTGAAATAGTGGAGGGAAAGTGAAATATTCGAGGGAAAGTGAAATAAAATATCCTACGTTTTTTTGCCAAAACGTCGGTAATTTTTTGGTGTTTTTGACTAAACATCGTTAATTTCTCGACACTTAAAAACAAATGTCAGTATTTGGCAACTTTTGTTAAAGAAGAGGAAAAAATGTCAAAAAAGTCTTATATTTTTTGACGTTGTTGACCAAACGTCGACAATTTCTCGGCATTTAAAAACAGACGTCGGTATTTTGAAACATTTATAAAAGAACGTTGGAATATTATGCCTTAGCCAATGTTTCCATAAACGTTGAAAGAAAAAAAACGTTGGAAAATATCTATTTTCTTATAGTGACTTGTTCCCTAATATTTGCCCTAAAATTATATTGTAAGGAGAAGAGGAGGAGAGAGGAGAGAGAAAGATTTACCTTCAGAGGAGATAGGTCCACGGAGGGGAGAGAGCACTAGGGTTCACGGGAGAGAGTCTGCAGAAAAAAAGGGGGAAATGGTGGGAATGAGAAGGAGGGGGGAGAGAACATCTAGGGTTCATGGGAGAGAGTCGGGGAAAAAAAATAGGCGGAGGAATGAGAAAGTGTTCCCCCCAACACTTTTCTCTTCAAGTGATAGGTCTTTTTTTTAGTTCATTTTTTATTAACATTGCCAACAGTTTTTAAGTGTTATAACTAGGGGTGAGCAACGGTTCGGTTCGGTTCAAACCGAACCGATTTTGTAAAAAACCGAATAAACCGAAAACCGATATTTACAAAACCGAAAACCGAACCGTATACATAAAATCCGAACCGAACCGAACCAAATTAAAAAAGTTCGGTTTAGGTCGGTTCGGTTCTTTACTTGAAAAAAAAATGTAACAAGAGGCTGGGAAAGAATCCTGAATGGAAACAAAACAACAAATGCATCCACTGAAAAAAAAATATCACAACAACACAAGAACAGAGATGTACTGACATTGGATAAACTTGAAATTTTTTTTACAGAAGTAATAAGTACTTCCAAGCTAATAAAAAAAGTTATAAATAATAAGTTACAAAAAGTTGCAAATAATATTTTTGGACCAAGTTCTTTGTATGTATAGGAATGGATTAGGGAGGTTGAGCTCCTTGTCGAAGGAGGCACGGCCATCATCCGTGTAGCAGCCAACAACGTCATCCACGGAGCAGCCGACCACGTCATCCGCGGAGCTTGAGCTTCTTCTCGAAGGAGGCATGGACGTCATCCGCGGAGCAGCCTCTCTCTCTCTCTTCCTGGTATAGAGTTTTTTTTTAGAAATCAAACTTTACTAAGAGAGAGAGGGAGAGAGCTCAGAGAAAGAGAGAGGGGGAGAAGTCTTTAGATGCCGACGCAGAATGGAAAGACGAAAGAGAACTGTTAGGTTAGGGTTTTTTCTCTTTGGTATATATAGGAATGGATCAGGGAGGGTAAAAAAGTAAATATATATATGGTATTTTCGGTTTTCGGGTCGGTTTGGGAACCGAATCCCATACCCGCAGACCGAACCGAATATATTCGGTTTTTCCTTACTCAAACCGAACTCCAACCCGTTAATTATAGAACTGACCCGAATTGTTATTTCGGGTCGGTTCGGGTCAGTTTCGGTTTAAAAACCGTTTTTTGCTCACCCCTAGTTATAACATAAATAATATGTTTATTTATATTAAATTTTAGTTTTTTCTATTAATACTAACAGTATTAATACTAACAGTTTTTCATTGGTAACGATTTTGTACGGTTAGTAATTAGTAAAGGTAAAAAACTGTTAGCAATTGAATTTTTTTTGTTGGAAAATTTCTCTTTTGGTATAGTGTAAGACATAGCATTTTGCTATGGACGGTACCGATTTAATTTCTAAAAATCCAACGGACGGGATCGTCTGCTATCGAGAACGCTATAAATTATACAGCAAAATTGAATCGCTCCTATAACTTATTTTTTAATATAAAATAGAAAACTGTGTTGCTGTCTCCCATGATTGGAACAGTAGATAGTTCAATTGTGAGCATTCGATTATCTCGGTTAACCGAACTGAATTACCAAATACCGAATTCGACCGAAAATCGAATAACAAAAATTGAAACCAACCAAAATATCCCGTACCGAACCAAATCGAACGGAATAAATCTGTTCAATTTTTAGTTTATTTGGTTTAACCAATATTTTAGTTTTTTTATAATTTTTTTTGTCAATATATATAGTAACTAAATATACAAAGATATATTTCGTATATATATACTCAATTTTCTTATTCGGTTTACCAGGGAGAGAATTTTAGATAATTTCTGAAAGGTTAGTGGGATTAAACCGAAACCGAATAAGAAATTTTAGTATTTTCGAAACCGAAACCGAACCAAATTTTTTTCAAACCGAACTGAATCTCTTATTCGGTTAGGTTCGGTTCGGATTTCGGTCCAAAAACCGAATAATGCTCACCCCTAGACATACGGGCATAGAAACGTTCAGAAAGAACTATACATTTGACAGCATTCATTACGCGCTATATAAAGTTCTGTTAACAGCACTGCATAATGAACGCTATTGATAATGACATTTTAATAGCAGGGAGGCTTCAACACTGTAGATAAACTGCTATTGTATGAACGTTTAATAGCACTTCAATATGAACGCTATGGATGATTATATTATAATAGCAGGAAGGCTCGAACGCTATAGATAAACTGCTATTGTATTTTATTTTAATAGCACTGGAGAAGGAACACTATTGATGATGACATTCTATAGCAGGAAGGCTTGAACGCTATAGATAAATTTCTATTGTATGTCCTATTTGTTGTAGTGACCAATTCGCCGAACTCCTCTAGCTCTTAAGGCAGCAGCCACACAACTCTCTTCATCTTTCAATTTTGGAGTAAGTCTTCAAAGGAGGCACGAAAAGAGTATTTATAGAGTTGAGTGGAAGCCCTGACCCTAATCTTGGGTCAACTGATTGCTAAAAGATATGTGCGAATAATAGAAAGAATTAACTGAATTAAATTTAAATGCCACAAAAAATAGATCTGAATAATTGACTTAATCTGTCCATAATTGCTCAAATCCTCCAATCAACCTGATAATGTTCTAAAAATGCCCATGCGCCTAACAGCCCATCAGCCAATGCGCAGGGAGTAGCCCCGCAGCGATGCATATGCATAACACGCATACAGCCCTGCAGTGACACATATGCGTAAACGTGCATAGCCACTCACATGCCGCCCACAGTACCGTGTGCACGCAGCAATGCAAAGTGTCATGCATCAATACTGACGTGCTAAGTACAAATTGCGTCAACAAAATGCCACTTTGTTCCCGAGCCCGAGCCCGAGTTCGAGTTCGAGTCGGGGGCTTAGATCCTAAGGGAAAAAACCCATAAGCATTACAAAAAGCATAAATGCTTTATGTAGGAACAAAGTCGTAAAGCAGAATACTCTAGGGGGTGAATAGAGTAGGCAGCGAAATATTGCTAATTAAAACTTCTTAGCAGTTAGATCACAGAAATAATATCAATAATCACAAAGTAATAATTGTAAAGAAAAGAGATCAGAAGGCGAATGCAAACACAGCGATGTATACTGGTTTCCCTCTTGTGAGAACTAGTCCAGTCGAAAGAACTTTAGCTTCCAGTTGAATCCACTATTGGAAAATCCTGCAAGTTTTCATACGAAGTCCTTGCAACTTCTACAGACGCGAGCTTTGATACGAAGAACTCGACCAACTTCAATTTTGAAGAGTCTTTCTTCAATCAAGCCTCTAATTACAATTTCTCTGAAATCTTCTAGACCGCACCGTACCGGCAAATTGACTAGAGAATTGTAACTGGCTTGGAATTTAAAAATGAAAGCTTTTTAGAAAACTCTTTGGAAAGAAACGTAAGGTTAGAAGAGAAGAGATGAAAGTGAATGAGTGATTTTAAATGATCAGAATTATTCTCTATTTATAGTTTTTTCAAAGGCAGAATTCGGGCAGAATTCGGACAGAACTCTATGTAACAAACCGCAACTGAAGGAAGTCCAAGTCTTTCAAACGTTTGAAAATCAAACGGTCACTAATCGAACTCTGGACGAACTCGGGCCGAGTTCTGTCAGGGCTAGTCAGGGTTATTTAAAAGTGATTTTTGGGCTTTTTAAAATCCTTCAGAAGCTTTTGTAAATAAGGGATATTTTTCAAAAATATAGGTCATTTTTAAAAACGATTTTGGATAGCCTATTTGTCATTACGACTCGGTGTACAATATATTCCTAGACTCAATAAATATAAAAATTATATTGCATAAAGGAATACAAACTCGAGTGGCGAACAAAGCTTCGGTCTTGAACTGAGTAGATATCCGATCTTGATCAGTGTCCAAGTGTCCAAAACTTCTTTGAGTAAACATCCGTATATTGAGACAAAGTTTAATCAATTATTAAAATCTGGTTTGACCATGACCAATGGGCCAACAATCTCTCCTATTTTGATAATTGACAAATCTTGACCGATATAACATCTTTGGTCTTTATGAAAACGAATTGTGCCTAAAAAGTTGTTCATGTAGATTGTTCATGTCCTGTATTCTTACAAGAGAAGAAGTTAGATCTTATTTTTCCCCCGTTGTCACTTAGCAAAATATCTGCAAAAGAGAAAGCTCCCCCGCAATATATGCATAAGCAACAATCAGTGAAGAAACACAAAAAAAATATTAAAAATGTATCACAGGCAGTTAAAAGTATTCACAAGCATGCTAGATATATAAAAAAATATTGAAGTATGATAAAGAGTGCTATAACTAGATATGCTAAATAGAAGTAAACTAAAATAAATCTATAAAGTAGAGAATAGAAAATGATGTTTAACAGACAAACAACACATAAAATGTCATCAAAAGTTCTAAAACTAGCACAAATAAAAGTACTGATACTAGCTTGGAATGTCGGAGCATTTTCAAGTAAACAAAGACAACAAGCTGTCACAATAGTATGACAAACTAGACAAAAAATATCTAAACCACATCTCATCCTCATCATCATCATCATTAGTAGTAGTCCTAGCATGACTACCATGTCCAGAAGGACCAGCTCCAGATGTGCCAGCTCCAGAGGTGTGTGGAGTAGCACCCGAACCATGGTACCAATCATAAGCATTCACTGGCTGGAACAGAGAATGGATCGCCTCATCCTCAATACGGTAACCAGATACAGCAGGGTCTCTAGGAAGAGAAATGGCAGAATGACCCATCTGAGCAAATCGAAGATCGACAAACGAGTAGGCAATAGCCTGGAACCGAGTCACATCACGGAACTCATGTCCCTGGAAGTGTCAAGAAAGAAAGTCTGCATATCCGAAAGGTGCTGATGGATACCCTCAAAAGTCATAGGGTAGGTCTGAAGAGAAACATGGACAGTAGGATAAAGAGCAGGAGGTGTAGGAGCAACAGCAATGCTACGACGAGAAAGCTGAAGATACTTGGGCTCAGGGTCTAGAGCACAAGTGGATAAATTGATATCAAAATGCTGAATGATTCGAGGGATAAGCATCGCATAAGAGAGATTTTGGTCTCTTCCACGACATCTTCCCATCATCTGGATGATAGTCTTAGGGGTAAAAAAAGAAATCCCCTTGAGAATGTGATAGAGGGCAGATAGCTCAAGTGCAGTGACATCATCTTTCGAAGTAGATTTTGAAAGAATAGTGGAATAGATGATGCGATGTAACTCGTAGTTAAACAAGATCAAGTTATTGCCCTTGAACTTTCCAGGACGAGCACGCGCTGGCGCACAAAGCTCATTCTTGAAACTAACAACCGTCGTGCCCTCAGGAAAGTCGAAGTCGGTGATGTCATCGAGCGGGGCACCTTCGTTTGGAATACCAAGGATTTCTGCTAGCAACACATCATTGAACTCGATATCGATCCCGCCAATACGAGTTCTTGAAGTAAAAGTGTCTAATACGAAGTTACAATAAAATAGTCGAAGGGCATTAGTAGCTATAAAGAATTTTTGGATAACGAGACGGTGTAACCCTAATGCCTCAAACAAAGGACGATGATCAAAAAATACAGTCCATATGATCGGAGCACCTGTACATATTATATGAATGGCAAAGTTGGCATACCATAGCAAAGCTTGGTCATGAGTTTTGAAGTATAACTCATCCGACACACCGCCACCCGATTGGACCGGGAAAAAGAGGGAATTCGTGTTCGGATCGGAAGATTATGCATCTTCACTGGCATTAGTCTTCTTCCTCTTGAAAGGATTGAATCCCTTAGGCATTCTTTCCCAAAACTAGATAACCCTAAGAATTTGAAAGTGGAGGAAAGAAGGAGTTATACATTCCGAGAATCAAGTATGTTGTAGAGGATGCGATTCTCCACACGAATCCAAATTTTGGATTGATTTCTCCACGTAGACTAGAAAAAAAAGGAGTTGAAAAGAGCGAGGGTTTGGGGGGACCTTCGGCTGCTGCTGCTGCTATTTAGATGAAGTTTGGAAGAGATGAAGAGGAGGGGGCCTCGAATTCTGACTTAAAAAACTTATAGCAGCAACAGAACTCTGGCCGAATTCAGACCGAACTCGGGCCGAATTCGCCTAGGGTTCTCCTGGGTTTTTAAATAAATTTGTGGATCACATCCTTTTCATCAACTCATTCCAAATATTTAATTCAAAGTTTAGTAATTTTAAACTTCAAATAATATAATTAATATTATTTTATAAATTAACTTTCATTACTCAGCGTCTTTTTTAGATTAGCTGTAGGAGTACTGTCCCAGCTTACGGGAGTTCAACGGAAAAAAATTAAGTACCGCTTCGCTTCAACCAAAGTCGTGGTGACAGACAGACTCTTTGTTGGCTTGTCTCGAAACAGTTATTAAGCATTGAAAAAATTAATTAATAAAATAAAATTAATTAATATTATTGACATCTAAAATTCCTAATTCTCGACGTAAATAATTGAAACGATCTTCCGCTAGAGATTTTGTGAAGATGTCAGCTAATTGATTCTGTGTGTCTATGTATACAATGTTTATATCTCCATTTTGTTGATGATTTCTAAGAAAATGAAGTCGAATCTCGATACGTTTAGTCCGAGAATGACATATTAGATTCTTAGTCAAATTAATAGAACTCGTGTTATCACAGAAAATAGGTATATGTGTGAAATACAATCCAAAGTCTTCTAAAGTTTGCTTCATCCACAAAATTTGTGCACAACAACGTCCTACGGTGATATATTCAGTCTCAGTTATTGATAATGCTACAGAATTTTACTTCTTGCTAAACCAAGAGACTAGGACTTTTCTTAGGAAATGACATGTGCTGCTGGTACTTTTTCTATCTATTTGCATCCGGCAAAATCAGCATCAGAATAATCGATTAGGTTAAATAACATAGTTTTAGGATACCATAAGCCGACAGAAGAAGTACCCTTAAGGTATCGGAAGATACGCTTAACTGTCCACAAATGTGATTCCTTAGGATTGGCTTGAAAATGTGCACACAAGCAAACACTAAACATAATATCAGGTTGACTAGCAGTTAAGTACAGTAAGCTATCGATCATACCTCGATACTTACGTATGTCGACGGGTTTGCCTTGTTCATCAATATCAAGCTTGGTTGAAGTCGCCATTGGAGTGCTAAGTGGTTTGACTGCTTCCAGGTCGGACTTTTTTAATAAATCTTTTGTGTACTTTGCTTGATTTATGAACGTCCCATTGTTGGTTTGTTTGATTTGCAGCCCGAGAAAGAATTTCAGCTCTCCTATCATGCTCATCTCAAACTCATTCTGTATATACTTTGAAAATTCTTGACAGAGAGATTCATCAGTGGATCCAAAAATAATATCATCTACATAGATTGAATCAAAAGAAGATTGTTATTGGAAGATTTTAAAAACAGTGTAGTGTCAACCTTTCCCTTTAAAAAACCATTGTGAAGTAGAAAAGAGCTTAGACGATTGTACCAAGCACGAGAAGCTTGTTTCAAACCGTGTAAGGCTTTCTTCAACTTGAAAATATAATCAGGATTTTTGAAATCAGTAAAACCTGGGGGTTGAGCTACATAAACTTCTTCTTTCATAAAACCATTTAAAAATACGCTTTTAACATCCATTTGAAATAATTTAAAATTATGAAAACATGCAAATGCATATAACATGTGAATGGATTCTAATCTCGCAAACTGGGGCATAAGTCTCATCGTAGTCGATACCTTCTTCTTGATTATATCTTTGAACTATGAGTCGAGCCTTATTACGAGTCACTAAACCATTCTCGTTTAGTTTGTTTACCCAACGGGTGCCAATGATCGGATGATCAATGGGCTTGGGAACGAGTTTCCAAACTTGATTTTGTTCAAATTGGTTTAATTCCTCCTACATAGTATCCAACCAAAAATTATCACTACATGCTTCTTCAATGTTTTTGGGTTCAAGTTGTGAGATATAAGCAACACAGGAAGCTATATCTTTATTAGAGAAACGAGTACTTACACCCTTGGTAATCTCACCAATTACTAAGTCCTTTGGATGATCTGCCAAGAATCTCATCTCTTTTGGCATATCCTCAGGATTGCTAGTTTCGGCTTCTGGTTCTGTATGTGATTTGCTTGAAGGCTCAGCGGGTGCTTGGTGTGAAGGTTCTACATCTTTGTGTGAAGGTTTTACAGTAGCTGTACTTGGTGTACTTATGTCTTCATTATCGTCATCGACTGAATGTTGATTTAGTTCATCAAACTTGACATTAATTAATTCTTCGATGATCATGGTTCTTTTATTGAAGACTCTATACCCTTTGTTCTTTGCCGCATAACCTAAAAAGATACCTTCATCGGCCTTTTCATCAAATTTACTCAGGTTGTCTTTAGTATTAAGAATAAAGCATTTACAACCAAATATCTTAAATATGAAATAGTGGGTGTTCTATCAAACCATAACTTATAGGGAGTCTTCTTTGATATAGGTCGAATCAGAACCCTATTGAGAATATAGCACACTGTATTGGCAGCTTCAGTCCAAAAGTATCTAGGTAGACTAAACTGGTTCAACATATTCTAGCCATTTCAGATAGAGTCCTGTTCTTACGTTCCATAACTCCATTTTGTTGTGGAGTCCTAGGACAGGAAAACTCATGCAGATAACCGTATGTGTCACAGAATTGCTTGAACTCTGTATTCTTAAATTCGCCGCCATGATCACTACGAATGCGAATAATCATGAAACCTTTTTCATTCTGTACTTTCTTGCAAAAGGTGACGAATTCTGACAAAGCATCGTTCTTGCGTGCAAGAAAATATACCCACGTGTATCTAGAGAAATCATCTACAATGATAAATGCATATAACTTACCACCTAGACTAACAATTTTACTAGGTCCAAATAAATTCATATGCAATAATTGTAGAGGTCTAGTGGTACTTATAATGTTTTTGGACTTAAAGACGGATCTAGTAGCTTTGTTTTTTCACATTCTCTACATACCGTATCCTTCTTGAAAGTTATGTGAGGTGCATGATTGGTAGGTTTTGGTTTTCTAGTATAGAAAAATGCATGCATATTAGTCTTCATGGGCAGTGGTTTAATATGGTTTGGTCTGACAGTATTTTGTTTGGGTGTATTTCGATCATTCAATAATTGACACGTGTTAGAATAGGAAGCAGGAATTTCAGGCCATTTTTCTAAACTAATTTCCAACTTTTTGGAGGTGTCATATAATCTAGTATAATCAGATTTAAGTGTTTCCATTCTGACTTGTGCACACTGGAGACTCTTTCTTTCCTTAGATAGGTCTTCCTTTAGCTGGATGATAGTTTGGCCTTTTTCTTCGAATAACTTGGTAGTCTCATGTAACAACAGCTTAATAGAAGAAAGCTCACCAGAATCAATAGAAGAAACATTATTTCTAACATCAGTTAGTTGGTCGATAAGTTTTTCTATCTCACCTTTGTACTCTTTAAGTACCTTCTTAGAGGTTTTATATTTACTACGCAGTTTCCTGTAGTCATTTAGCAAGTCACTGAATGCCTCTCCTAGTTGCTCAAAGGTGAAATAATCTTAAGGATCAAACAGAGGATTAATGGTTACCTGATCGCAAGCCATCAAGCATACACTTGCATCGTCATCCAATTGTTCGTCTTCTGAGTCGCTGGCTTCGCTCTCATGCCATATGCTTGTATTGGCATACTTCCTTGATGTAGATCTCTTCATGTAGTTTTATCATATTTGCTGCTTTTTCTTGTTAATGATGATGCTGTTATACAATCTTTCTTCATATGTCTTTTCTTCTTACATCCGTAGCAAATAGGATCTTCCTCGTTGTTGTTGCTGTTGCTGTCTTTTGTTCTTCTGTTGAATCTCATAAATTTTTTGAATTTTCTTACCAGAAGGGCTTGATCTTCAGATTTAGATTCGATGTCGTCAGAATCATCTTCGACAGTTCTTTTATGTTGAGCCTTGAAAGCGATCGACTTCTCTGACTTCTCCTTTGGTGTAGCATCTTCAAAGTCTTGAAGTTCCAACTCGTGAGTGAGTAGCTTACCCATGAGTGTTTCCAGAGACATTATTGAGAGGTCGTTTCCTTCAATGATTGTTGTAGCCTTTGGAATCCAGTTCTTCGTGAGAGCTCGTGCTCGTAGAAGTTTGCGAATCTTCTCATGGTTACTGTATTCCTTGCCTAATGAAGACAAAGGATTTACAATATCCAGGAATCTTGTAAATATCTGAGTGACGAATTCATTTGGCTTCATCTTGAATGCCTCGTACTCTTGAGTAAGTCTGTTGATTTTTACTCCTTGACTTGTGTTGTTCCTTCGTAGATAACTTCGAGAAGTTTCCGTACATTCGATGTTGTGCAAGTCGACACCCTGCTAAACTCGGTTCTGTCTAAAGCACAAAATAAAGCGTTAATAGCACGTGCGTCAAGACTGGCCTTTTTCTTTTTATCTTCACTATATTTATCATGGGGTTTATCAACTAAAACTCCCTCAACAGTAATACGATGAGGCTTTTTGTAGGCATCAATAACTATAGACCATAAGTCAAAATTAAGAGATTTTAAGAAGGAACTCATCCATGTTTTCTAATAAGCGTAGTTTGTGTCGTCAAATAGTGGAGGTCTATTTGTGGCTTGGCCTTCACTTGTGAATTTCACAGTTGCCATGTGTAATATTGTGATCTATAAAATAATTAAATATAACTGCAATTTTATCTTGCTTTACCTGTATAACCCGCTCTGATACCAATTGTAGGAACGAATTCGTAAAGCAAAATACTCTAGAGGGGTGAATAGAGTACGCAGCGGAATATTGCTAACTAAAAACTTGTTAGCAGTTAGATTATACAGAAATAATATCAATAATCATAAAGTAATAATTGTAAAGAAAAGAGATCATAAGGCAAACGCAAACACAGCGATGTATACTGGTTTCCCTCTTGTGAGGACTAGTCCAGTCGGAAGAACTCTAGCTTCCAGTTGAATCCACTATTGGAAAATCTCGCAAGTTTTCATATGAAGTCCTTGTAACTTCTACAGATGTGAGCTTTGATACGAAGAACTCGACCAACCTCAATTCTGAAGAGTCTTTCTTCAATCAAGCCTCTGATTACAATTTCTCTGAAATCTTCTAGACCGCACAATATCGACAAATTGACTAGATAATTGTAACTGGCTTGGGATTTAAAAATAAAAGCTTTTTAGAAAACTCTTTGGAAAGAAACGTAAGCTTAGAAGAGAAAAGATGAAAGTGAATGAGTGATTCTAAATGATCAGAATTCTTCTCTATTTATAGTTTTTTCAAAGGCAGAACTCTGGCAGAATTTGGGCAGAATTCGGACAGAACTCTATGTAACAAACTACAACTGAAGGGAGACCAAGTTTTTCAAACGTTCGAAAATCAAACGGTCACTAACCGAACTCTGGCCGAGTTCTGTCAGGGTTGGTCAGGGTTATTTTAAAAGTAATTTTTGGGCTTTTTAAAATCCTTCAGAAGCTTATGTAAATAAGGGATGTTTTTCCAAAACATAGGTCATTTTTAAAAACGATTTTGGATAGCCTATTTGTCAGTACGACTCGGTGTACGATATATTCCTAGACTCAATAAATTAAAAAAAAATACATTGCATAAAGAAATACAGACTCGAGTGGCAAACAAAGCTTCGGTCTTAAACTGAGTAGATATCCAATCTTGATCAGTGTCCAAGTGTCCAAAACGTCTTTAAGTAAACATCTGTATATCGAGACAGAGTTTGATCAATTATTAAAATCAGGTTTGACCATGACCAACGGGCCAATACTTTATTGAAGAGTTAATCATTTTTCCATTAGAAAAATACCCTCACATGACACCCATGTGCCCCACCATACCCCATGTGCACATCTCAACACAAGCAAAGCTATATATTGAGATACTAACTTTTTGGTGTGAGCAATGTAGAACTATTTTTCTAGAACGAAAGGCATAACACCAACACTTTGTGCACATTGTATCTAATGACTTTTAGGTACACTACACCCAACATCTATTAATTTTATAAATGAAAGGAATAATATGCCTCCGTGATTAGATCCATTGAACTTTCGCCATCCAGCCAGGGTCTTATGACTCTCCTCGGCAACAAAAATCCTTCGAGTTCGACAAAAAATAAAATAAAATAATTAATTAATTAATAACATTATTTTTTTCCTCTTTCCTAACTACCCCTCTAAAGTCTCTTTCTTTCTCTCTCTCTCTCTCTCTCTCTCCCTCCCTCTTAACTCTTAGCTCTCTAGCCAATCAGCCATAAAAAATGGTAAAAATATGAAAAAAATGTTGAAACTTGCACAAAATAAAGTGAGTACTTAGAGAAAAATAGAAAGGATGAAAAGAGAGGGAGGGAGTGAAGAGTTATTTCATTTCTTCAGTTGTATATCACAAAATACATTACAAGTTCTCTATTATAGGCTTAATAGTGTAACCCAAAGGCCAAGAATTACAAGTTATCTATTTAAGAGAGCAAACCAAAAGCCAAGAGTTACAAGTTCTCTATTTGGACATCCATATACAATTTTGATAACTCTCCCCATAGATTCCAATATTTATGGAATATCCCACGTTAAAACATTGCCAAGAAAAACCCAGTGGGATAAAGTCTTGGACAAAGGAAGAAAGAGTACATATTCATATAAAATTTATAAGTGTGATATACTGCCTCATTAAAACCTTACTAAGAAAAAACTAGTAGGATAAAAAATTGGACGAAGGAAAAAGAGTACAGCATGAGAATTAGTGATCTTGCTCTCCCGTATACTGGCAGGAGATCATTTAGTTGATGCAGCCCAATATTATGAATCATCTTTCTGAATGTTGTGATCGATAATTCTTTAGTGAACAAATATACAAAATTTTACTCGATTGTATCTGCTGAGTGTCAATGTTACTATTCTTCTATAGATCATGAGTGTATAAAATTTTTGGTGATAAATGCTTTATTCTATCACCTTTGATGTAGCCGTTTCTGATTTATGAAATACAAGCAGCATTATTTTTATAAAATATCGTCAGAGTATTCTTTGTTGAAGGTAACCCATATGATTCTTGGATATGTTGAACCATCGTTCTCAACCATAAGCACTCTCGACTTGCTTTAAGCAATACCATAATTTATGAGTGATTAGAAGAAGTAGCTGCTAAAGTTTGCTTCACCGAATGTCATGATATTGCAGCACCATAATAATTAAACACATATCCACTTTGAGATCTTCCTTTATGTAGGTAAGATTGGTAACCAGCATTAGCTTAACCCACAACATTTGATTCTGAATTTTTTGAGTAAAACAAGCCCATGTCGACTGTCCCGCGAAGCTAACGTAATATTTGTTTAATACCATTCCAATGTCGTTTTGTTGGTACCGAGCTATATCTTTCTAGTAAGTTTACTGAGATGCTATATCAGGTCTTGTACAATTTGCATGATAAATAAAAGCTCCAATAGCACTAAGATATAGTACTGCTTGACCTAATAATTCTTCACTTATCCTCTCGAGGACGAAACATATCTTTTTTTCATCTAATAATCAAACAACCATAGGACAACTCAATGGATGAGCTTTATCCATGTAAATATTTTCAAAATCTTTTCTGCATAGGTAGATTGATGGATAAAAATTCCATTTGAAAAATGTTCGATCTACAGGCCAAGACAAAATTTTGTCTTTCCAAGAATTTTTATCTCAAATTCTTTTTCAGATAATTAGCGGTTTTTGTTAGCTCTTCAGGAGTTCCTACAAGATTTAAGTCATCAACATATATCGCAATAATGGAGAATCTATTTTTAGATCTTTTGATAAAAATATAAGGACAAATTGGATTATTTATATATCCTTCTCTAATAAGGTATTCACTAAGACGGTTATACCATATTCTTCCAGATTGTTTTAATCCATATAGGGATCGTCGTAATTTGATTGAATATAACCCATGAGAATTTTGGTTATATGCTTCAGGAAATTTGAATCCTTCTAGAATTTTCATATAAATGTCATTATCTAGTGACCCATATAAATATGCGGTAACAACATCCATAAGTCGTATATCAAGTTTTTTTATGACTGCTAAACTGATCAAGTATCATAATATGTTTGTGTTAATCATAGATATGTTTCATCATAATCGATTCCAGGTCTCTGTGAAAAATCGTGTGCAACAAGTCGTGCCTTGTATCTCATAATTTATTTTTTTGTTGCCTTTTCGTACAAACACCCATTTGTATCCAATAGGTTTCATACCTTCAGGAGTTTGGACTACTGGTCCAAATACTTTGCAACTTTTTAGGAATTTTAATTCAGCTTGTATCGCATCTTTCCGTTTTGGCCAATCATTTCTATGTCGGCATTGTTCAATAGATTTTGGTTCAGGATCCTCATTTACAATATCAAATGTGACACCGTAAGCAAAAATATTGTCTATCGTAATTTCTTTATATACCAGCTTTTTTGGTACTCATTTAATTTAAAAGGTCTCTTCTAAAATTTTGTCATTATCATGTGTCTCTTCAGGAGCTACTTTAGATTGATCAATCAATTTTTCTATAACGCTTTCATGTTTTGAAACTATTTTCTCTTCGGGTGTAATTACTTGTACCTTTTTCTTTCGAGAGTTCTTATTTTTAGCGTCAACAGGACGTCCATGTTTCATGTATGGTTTTAGTGTGCCATCATGTTGTCCTTCAGGGATAATCAATCCATATTGGTATGCTTATAACTGGTACATGAGATTTCCTTGTAGGAACGTTGAGCACCTCTAGAGGGGGTTGAATAGAGTGTGTGTGTATGCAGCGGAATAAAAATCACAACTTTAAAAAAAAATTATGGCAGTAATCAAAATAATACAAATTAGGTAGTAAAAATAAGTACGTAATGTAAATAAGTTCAGAGAAGCAAACGCAAACACCATAGTTTATACTGGTTTTCCTCTGAGATGACTAGTCTAGTATCCAGTACACAAACTCGATGTTGAACCACTATCTCTTGAAATACAAGCTTTGAATCCAAAGTGCTTGTAGCTCCTTACAATATGTAATTTTTATCCGAAGAGCACTGCTGCAACTTGTAAGCCTTTAATCCGAAGGACTTGTCGACTTCTGGAACAGTATGAAAACTGAGATATTTTCCAAGCTATTTACAACTCGAACCAACTTCTAAATCAAGACCGCTCTGGCATAGTTGGTTGTGGGTTGTAAACTTGGTAGATAGGAAGGTTAAAGCTCAGGTAGAACTCTTGAATAGATAGAGGGAAAAAAAAGAATGAGTGAGTTGAAATGAATGGAGTTTTTTCTCTATTTATAAGGGTTCTGGGGACCGAAATCGGACAGAGTTCGGTTCCATAACATTCAGAAAATCGAACGTTGGAGCCGATTGTACAGGAAGACCTGATCCAAAGGAATACTATTTCAGGATGACCGAGTTAGGTCCGAATTCGGGAATGGAGTTTTCTTCTCTTAAGGGTTCTGTGGACCGAAATCGGGCAGAGTTTGGTTCCATAACGTTCAGAAAATCGAACGTTGGAGCCGATTCTACAGGAAGACCTAATCCAAAGGAGTACTGGTTTAGGGTGACCGAGTTCGGTCCGAGTTCGGGCACAACTCGGTGCGAGTTCTGTTGCACTATGACCAGTTGGTCAATGTGTAGTAATCATGGATTTTGGGCCCTTTGAAATGGGCTGGCTCTTTGGTTTGTCGGCAGAATAGGGTTTAAAATTTGGTTTAGGCTTTTTGGGGGAGAGGCTAGGAAACTGATCAAGTGCCTATTGTGACTCAAAGTACAAAGTTTTATTGACTCAAATAAAAAGCAAAATACAGAAATAGATATAAAAACCAAGAACACTTTGATGACGTCTTTCTCCTCACATTTGAATAGAATTGAAGACGTCTTTTTCTTGACGACAGTTGTCCAAAGATAAACAGATCTGGAAATCTGAATACCTTTCGGGGGCTTTTCCCCTAAAACCCTATGGGGGGTGCTGCCCCCTCGACCCCTGTCCACTGATCGGGCAGCGGAACCCCCGAGTGAAAAGCGCCGAAGTCGTTAGGTGGTTCCAAAAAAAATTTCTTGCATAACGTCGTCTTTGGCCCGTCATTAATTCTTCATTACATATGTCCTGGTTGATCATGCTTACTGCTTGCCTGCAAGTACATGTTAGACGAACAAAGTAGTATAACAGTATGACAAATTTAATGAACAATAGGATAATGCTACGTTTAAGTAGCAACATGATAGTGCCTACAGGAATATTAGTGACATCATTATGTTAAACTTAACTGATAAGCCATATTCAAAAATATGATACAATTATTAGGCTAACAATCTCCCTATTTTTTATTATGGCAAATCGGTTAAGTTTAAAATAGATACGATAGATGCATGTATCACTAATACACACATATTACTAAAATATTGTATGCTAACTTAAACTTATTTCTCCTACGTTGGCATGATAAAAAATAAGCTCCCCTGTAATAAGAGATAAAATGAACTCAATCATAAGTAAATATATCATAGTAGGACGAAGGCAAAAATTATCATGATCAAGGATTAGGGAAACAGTGTAACAACAAGTTTAGAAAAATTGTACAACTAAAGTAGAAAATTTTGTCAAAACACAATATAGTTGATTGAACTTTAAAAATCTGAAATCAAACAATAAATAGTTTACCAACTAAACATCAAAAAGACATTCAAAATATAATATGATGAATAAACGTATGGTCGTTTTAAAATATACCAATAAAGAATTTTAATAAAAAGTAGATACCAATATAGTAGAAATCAATCATTGGTCATAAATAATCTATAAGGATTTGAAATCCGCAGATCTAATATATACCAAAAATATAGAATATTTAGAAGATATAATATGGCTTTTAACAATGATCAAAAAAATATATGATTCATAATTTGCTCATACAAATTAGTGAATCACTTCCACAAAGAGTATAATTATTTGGAAAAAAAATCAAAATAGATATACTTGAATCTATCTACTTACCAAGTTCATGCATTTGAACTCAATTCCCTTAGCATGATATATGAATATCCATTATATAAACATGAAGGTAATGGAAACAAAATACTTGAGAAGGAAAAATTCAATCGACTTGAATGCCCGCCCGAAAAGTATTACCAAACTAAGTATAGATAATCATGAACTTTGGATAAAACACCATTAAGAAAAGACAAATCAGGAATCATCAATAAGGATAATTAAATATATTTGAGAATATAACTTTTTTTAAAAAAAGAATCAAGAAGAATCATATATTCTCTCATAAGCCCTTTCATAAATCAAGATATCATGAACACAATCGATAAGAATAAAGTAAAAGACTATAGGTCCACGATGAACTTGGTATGCTATATACTATGGGTATAAACGAATCGAAACATTAGTTTGCTTTCCCTAAAAGTATGCGTATCTAGTTCAAAAATATTTATATGCATAAAATAGATAAAATAAATAATCACGAGATCTAAGGGATATCGGAGATATGCATCTTTCTTTCCTTTGATCAATGCATATAAAGTTCCAAACTTAAAATAAAATATCATCTTTAGGCAAGTAAAATAAATATCACTAATCAAACTCTTAAAGGTAAACAAAAAAAATATATCTCCAATTAAAAAATATAAACAATATTTAAATAATAAAAATGATTCCAAGATAGTAAAGGATTTTTGAAAATTGTATTAATAATAACATTCGAGTAACAGACATATTAAAAATATCAGAGCGAAATCAAAAGACTTTTGAAATACGAAATTTATTATCAAAAGATGTCTTAATAAATGTTCGAATGCGTCCATTTAGTCCTCAGACTGACAGCTGACGACTCAAATTTTTGTATCACGAAAATAACTTTAATAAAAGAAACAATAAATCATAAATAGCCCATTTTGAACAAATAAAATAGGACTCGATAAATGCCCAAATAAATAGTAGTCTAGATATATGGCATGTCAGGGGAATAATTGATTTGAAATAATTAACTGGTCCCCCTTTAATGGGCATATCCAAAATTAATAGTATTGACAGAAATAAATTCAGAGAAATATTTTCAGAAGTAGGAAACTAATTAATCAAAATATTAGGCCTTCTTATCAAAGTTTATTTCTTCTCTTTTTAAAACCTTTGCACAGTGTCCATCTGATAACCGTAGGCTTAAAAAAAAAGCTTTGAGGGAGATAAATTCAAAATACCTGACTTCTCTCCTGCAAAGAATTACTGCTGTAGGCAGTTATTAATTTGAATAAGAATAGAATAATAAAAGTTTGATAAAACGAGTATGATGAATATTACATAACCGTTAAAAAACATATCAGAAGAACATAATATTCAATGAGTAGTCACAAGATCAAATCAAGTCTGAATATAGAATAGTGTGACAGACAAATGAACATATGAAAATATGACAATTATTAAATAATATTATTCATCAAAGCTAAAATTTAAAGTCTATCAGATAACAATTGCAAATTAGACCTCAATAAATTTTTAGTTTATAAAGCGTTGATCAATTTTGGGCTAGCTGTAGGGGGTCCAAAGACACTTGGTCCTGTGTCGCTTAGCCTTTTATGCCTTTTATTGACAGAAGGACCCTTTCGACGTGTACCCAAAACAAACTCTTCTTTAACAACTGAAAATTTAAGAAGAATTTATACAATACAAAATCAATTATATTCTATGGACTTGGAAAATTTCAAAATAATGTAGCATACACTATATGACGTATCAGTTGCATATATCCATAGGTGCAACAAAATCATTGGGTAACATTAAATATAAGATAACAAATATCTAAAGAAGAATTTATCAAGATCAAGATACTAAAATCGATTTTTCAAAAGTTTTCATAGTGCACTATAGAGATATATAATATATGATATATGTGTGCACTAATAAATGAGGTAAATTTTAAAAACAAGATAAAGCAAATGATCTTGTGCTTCTTTAAAAACACTCACAAATAATCATGAGCAAGATATTATTAAATATTTCTTCTAAAAATCCTAACTTAAAGATATAAAACAAAGAAATATCAAAATTTAGGAGAATATATATATATATATATATATATATATATATATATATATATTGGCATATATGAAATAATTCAAATATTATAGATTAAATAAGAGTCATGTATCCAAAATATCTACCAAAAAAACCACAAAAAATATCATTAAGAGAGGCTTTGAGGAAGAAGCTAATAAATAGAAGAACACAAATTTGGTTAAAGTAATCAATAGCTAAAGTATGAGGTAAGCCCAAGTTTGAAGATAACAAGTATACTTAAATACTTTTCAGAATAATATAGAACTTGAGCTGAACTCATATGCTCTTATAAAGATATTTATACAAAAAATATATATCAATATAAGAAATATATAAGCAATATATGAATGGAAATAAAGTTATCATGTATCCTTAATAAGCGTTGAAAAATTATCACAAGATCAAAAACATGTATAGATATGCTTTCCTAGGCAAAGATGTAATTGATTCATAAGAAGTTAATCAAAATAAATATTAGAATCAATAGTGAATATATTATGCAAGCACAAGGTTACATAAAATTATATGTATATACTTTTCAAGTAAAATGAGACTTGTGCTAAAAGTAAGTATTTACAAAATACCGACTAAAGTAAATATGACATGTTAAAGACAAATCGTTAAGAATTAACCATTTCAAAAATATTAAAGATGGAGAGTCAAAAATACATTAACTAATTTTTTTTACCTCCTATGGACTAGAGTGGTATGCATGCTTCATAGATAAAAACTAAGTGTAAAGAGCATACATAGATAAATGTGTCACACTAATAAAAAAAAGTAAAAGACTATATAGTGTGAACTAATTATTTAAGCTAAAAAACTAGTCATGCTAGGATTATATCTCACATTGATTTGAATAATAAATAACTAAAAGATATCAATGCACGACCTGCACCCGAAAATCAGGCATGAGTCGTGGGTACGTCCAGCCTATGCCGCAGTATTGACGGTAGAATGCTGTCTAACAACTAAAAATATCTCATTCACACCACATGTATGATAAAATCACAATAATACGATATTCTGAGATAGAAGTAATATGTAATCTAAAACTCAATCACATTAAAAACTAAGGTAGAGAGTTTGTGAAATATATGAAACATAATCCAGAGTCAAACACAATGCTAGCAAATCCTGAAGAATATACCAAATCACCAAGTATAGTTATACATTCCAAGTAAGAATTTTGGAGACAAATCTGGACCCAAATAATATAAACTAAAGGCTAAACTAGGCTAAGCATCCTCTATCTGCAATACAGCCTCTACAATAGCCTGATCCCCCAACTCGGTCTCTAAAGCAATGTCCTCTGTCCGCTCATAGTAAGTGGGGCAACAAGCCTCTAACTCATCGCCTAAAAATGTGGTTATCCCAATCAGGATTGGAGTAAGTACATAACAGTGAATAACAATTAATAACATGATAAAGGCCATATAACAAGAGTTAGAATATGTGAAAATAGAGTAAATATGTGTATAAGTAAAGCTAAGTAGCAGATTAAGCACAACAGTAAAAAAAAGAAAAACAAGAAATAATGATGTAAATAGAGTGAATAATGTCAAAACCCTAGCTTCTAGGTGTTATTTGAAATACCAGTTCGACAAGTGAATGGCTCGGGTAATACGACAAATCGCACATGATAATGGGCGATTGCTATCCACATGATACGGCAATCACACGTGATATATGTGATTTCTATCTACACAATGAGACACAGAGAACAAATAGGGTGTTTATACATCTACTGAGGTATTTGCTTGTCCGACACTTAGCATTCATGGACTTAATTCACGTACATAAGATGCACGAATCACGGTAAGTCACGTTAAGACATGAATCACAAGTAATAGTAAAGTAAATCCATAGAACACTAAACACGTGTAACAAGAGTGTCACAACATGATAGGAATATCTAAATCAAAATATAGAGACAATATCAGGAAAGGAAATAAAATCACTGAACCGGTGTCCAAATCGATGCCTATTAAACCTATATTAATTCAATTAAAAGATAATCAAAAATTAAGATTAAATATGCAACTCTAGCCTAATATCAGGCTCTAATGGTTTGCTGGATCATGGTTAACCTATCTTGGCCTCTAATCATTACCAATACCATAATATACCTTACTATCTAAGCCTATATATTGTCCCTATACTATATGTATAAATACATATTTATACCCATATGTATTTACCTAATAATTATAACCCAACACCATATTATACATGTATCTATGTATATATACACATATAGGAAATACCTATACCCTTACTTAGAGACATACCGGCTACCTATGGTTGGTTTGAAATAGCAAACAAAGGTTTCCCGCAACACACATGTATCCAAATATCCTATATATGTATAACACATATGAATGGGGTGACAATACCTAACAGAAGTTCTATATGGAAAGGCACCGTGCCATCTAATAAACATGACAGTTGCCAAAACCCAACACCCTGTCCTACCTGATACTCGAGCCCCCCATAAATAGGAATCCTACTGCCTACACTTGTTCATACCCACAAGAACAAAGTTCCAACTTGTCCAGCACTTCACAGGGCTCCCACTCCTATAGGTCTCTCTATAACTGATACTTTTATCAGTTTCCCATACAACATAGGTAGTCCTTATACCCATACTGTATTGATCCTTGACTAAACCTCACACAGGAATTCCACTCCATGCTCTGTTCACTATAGCAAGGGGTCTTCTAATGTAACCTTGATACAACCTGGCACATTTGCGTCTTGGTGTTTACTGAAGCACAATTGACACCAACCTACCCCACTCTAATTCCTAAGACACAAGTCTAAAAGCCTGGAATAGCTTATGGCAATTGCTCCTACCTATCACCTGTACACTAATAATCCCTTACCTATATTGAAAACTTATAGCACAGGAAAACTTTTCTATTTCCTTCATAGAAGCCACATCCCTCTTGCATCACCTAGCTGCATATGGCAATACTATACTGCCAACAATACCCTCACACTCTTACTGTCCCAATATTCGACTAAAACACAAGAACCTATACAACTTTGATACACCCTGATTATGAATACCTGCACAAACCATTTCCTATGACCCCAACACCCGATAATCTGACTCCTATGTAGTGTCGATGGCCACCAAGGCCTGTGCACATGTCACGACCTGTACCCTAGAGTAAGGGCACGAGAACGTAACAACGCCCAACCTACGCCGCAGTGTCGGCGGTAGAACGCTGTCCTAGGTCACATCATCTAACAAAATAATGCTAAGCAGTTTATACTCCCCGAATGGGGGTGACATAGCAGATACAGTCTCAATCACATCTAAGGTAGAGCATGATAAAGATAGATAAAACATGAAATCCAAAAGAGATACAGGAGATAGAAGTCTAAGTGTCTAAGATATATAAACCCAGAAATACATCTCAAAACTCAAATACAGTAATCCACAAAGTAAATACAACTCCAGACAAAATGAAATAACTATCTAAACAACCTCTACTGTGTCTCCTCTAGGCTAGCAGGCAATCCCAGGCCATCTGTAAAATTTATCAACAGGTCCAGTCAGGACAGGAGCGAGCACAATACATCTCAATAGTTCATAGCAGGTTAGAAAATATAATCATGCAGTAAAGTAAGATACAGGTACTGAAAGAAATACTATATGTAAACAGAGAGAGCTGTAATAGAAATATCTACTATAAATAGAGACTAACAGTGGCTAGTGAGTCAGAGTACAATATAGACATGTAAATGGCATAGGAGATTCTGATAAGACACTATGGAAGAGATTTTGATAAGATACTACTTGGGTATTATTCACATGTCTACTTCTACTCCCCCGTACCCCCAATCAGTACACAAGGATCCAAACAGGTTACGTTATGATTCTATGTAATAGCCCCCGAAGGGTGGTAAGCCCCCGAAGGGTGGTACATAGTAGTCCCAAAAATAGGGATTCTAGGAGATTCTAGGATACCCAGTGGATGGGATAAGAGATTCTAGGAGACTCTGTGATCATAAGAGTATATGTCACAAGTGATCGAAGAACCTGTGAAGCATAGTGATACGACATGTAAGTGAAATGCACAGAACATGTAGTACCCGATGCTTCCTAAGGATAACATCTCAAGTAGGGATCCGTATAGTACCGATCCGTGTGACCAACGTGACAGTACAAGTAAAGTAATTTAATGCAGGAAATAATTCTAAGCAGGATATGAAATGATCAGAGAATGTACTCGCCTAATAACCTGAACAGCTGATAAGTATAGGTGGTTCGACTGAAGCCACAGAGTCCTATTTAAAGCAACACAGGTTACAAGGTGTTCAAGTTGTAATAAGGAATCTCTACAAGCAATCTATATTTTCCTAGGTTCTTTTAAGTCAAAACAACTCTAGGTCGACTCCGGTCAATAATCTAGTCAAACTAGGTCAAGTGTTGACTTACAGTTGACTTTGGGTCAACTGGTCAACTTTGGTCAAACAGGGTCAATTCTAGTCTAATATAAAGTGTACTTCGTTATTTGTACGTCGAAACTTACGTCACGCAAATCGAGATAAAAAGATTATCGGTAAAATTGATAATCTTATTATAGTGATCCACGTGTCCATCTTGTCAATTTCAGCGATGTGAGATCACTGGAATTGACTGAGCTCAGTTTCGTTGTACTAATCTCGAAATACGAACATTATAAGAATTAATTATTAATTAATTATAAAAAGGTTAAACTCAGAGAAATTATCAACAAACATTGTCGGACGATGAAATAAACATCGCCAACGTGTCCAGAATGGTCAAATTAGCTAGGATAGCCTACCCAACGGTCCAATTTGGACACAAGGGCACAAAGATAATTTTGGGTCAAAACGGTGTCCGTGTCGGAGCCGTTTTGCATCGAAAAACGTGCAAGAAAACAAGTCTACAAAATATAACAAATTATATGTCCATGAAACCAGAATGACGATATGAACCCAAAGGTTTCTCCAGAATTGGATTCCGTTGACCCGATCTCAATTTGGTCCGTTGACCAGAACTTGGAATTCCGGTTTGCACGGAAATGCGTGCCGGAGCCAATGTTCTCAAAACTCAGCAAACTACCTGTCAACGAGTCCAGAATGATGATACGAACTCAACGGTATCTCCGAAATTGGATTTCGATGAGCCGATCTCAAAATGACCCGTTGACCCAGATATTGGTATCCGACTTGCACCGAAATGCGTGTCCGATCCAATGGCCACCAAAACCTAGCAAATTATATGTCAACGAGTCCAGAATGACGATACGAACTCAACGGTATATCCGGAATTGGATTTCGATGAGCCGGCATCAAAAAGTCCCGTTGACCCAGAATGTGGGACCCACTTTGTACCGAAAAACGTGCCAGGGCCCACGTTCTCCAAATCTAACAAATTTTATATGAAAATATGCCAGAACGACGCCACAAGTCTAATGGTGGTGTCAGAAATGAAATCTGGAATCCCGTGTTCAAAAATGGAATTTTACAAGTTGGAAATTACGAATTCGGACGGCCAACTTTGGCGTCGAATTCAACCAATCAAACAAGCTCACAATAAAACGAAACTGGAGAGGTAGCAAGAGGGTTATACCAGCTTCGCACCGGAACTAGTAGCACGCCAAACGGAGCTGCGGTGGAGGAGATACAAGCTGACAAAGTTGGCCCTGCGAAACTGTCCAAATTTAATACAATTTAAACGGTCAACTTGGTGGCCGGTTTTGATGTATCAAACTATAAAATTAACGGACGAAAATTGACATGAGTGAAGGTGGATATACCGAGATTATGATGGAGTGAAGAAACTGCCGATCCAACGGTCGGATCTTCGAGAAACGTGCACGAAGTTGCTGCGACGGAGCGCCAAAATAAACTCGATTCCGCGCGCGTCACGACGGGACGTCGTGCAAAACGCACGAATCGCCTCGACGGCGCGTCCCGGAGGACTGTGGCCGTCAGGGAAGGACTGGCCGGAGTGGGGCGCACCCACGGTGAGCCACGGCGGCCCACGTGACGGTGCGGCTGCGCACGACGGCGGCCCGCGCGCGCTCGCGTGTGCGCGCCTGTGCACTGCTGGCCGAGGCTCGCACGCTGCTCTGCCTGGCCGGCGACGGCGGGGGCGTGGTCGGCCGACGTGGGGTAGAGCACGGCGACGAAGGGGTGAGGTGGTGGTGCGGCTAGCTGATGGTGGTGGCCGCGGTTGATGTTGTTGGTGGTGGCGGTTTGATACATGGAAGGAGGAGGAGGGAGGAGAAGAGATGGCCAGCCGAGCTTGGCCACGACGGAGGCCGGCCAGGGGTGGCTGGTGGTTAAGGCTTGGATGATGATGGTGGTGGTGAAGACAATGGTGATGGTGGTGACATTGATGATGATGATGACCAGGTGTAGAAGGAGGAGGAGCTGGAGGAGCTCGGCCTGGTTGACCAGGTGGCCGGCGACGAAGCCACGCCGGAGGGAGAGGTTCGGCCAGGGAAGAGGGAAGGAGGTCGGGCTGGTGCAATGGTTTTGTTGCTGTTGTTGTAGTTGGTGTTGTTGTTGTGTAGGAAAAATAATAGTGAGAGAGAGAGAAAGTAATGAGTGAAATAATAACTGTGAGAGAGGAAGAGAGAGAGAGAGAGAAAGGTTGCTCTCCTCATAATTAGGGCCGGCACACTTGCTGCTAAGGGGTTGGAGAAAAATGAATGGGGAATTAAAGGATAGGATTAATTGGAAGGATCCTATGGCTAGGATTTAAAATAGAGAAATAGGTTATTCCAAAAGGGATTTTAATTCAACAGAAATTCTATTAAATATAGAAAAAATGGGTAAAAGAATACCTGATATTTTTAGGCAAAAAATATGAGGGTGTCATGATGGAGGGCAACACAAAGCTGGAATGGACTCGGTGGAGCCGAATTGGGTCCAAAATCGGACATTGAGCAAAAATTGAATTAAAATTAGACGTTGATGATCATGGGTAAATAAGTAGCACATAGGGATTCCAATAAATGGGGCACAAGTGGCGGACGGGTAGTAGGCCCAATGTGGGCCATGTCCATAATTGGGGCTGACAGATTTTGGTCGACAAGGAACCCACAAATCAAGTTAGAAAATGAATGTGATGCCGTGGGGTGAAATAAAATCGGGTCACGTGTCAGGAAAGTGGTGCAAAGCAAATGGAGCACAAGATGGCGTGTCTGAGTGGGACACGAAGGTCATGGGTGACAAGCGTCTCGAGTAGATCATCAATGAGAAGTTGGTTTCAAGAAAATGACTGGTCTTGCGCTCCCAAATTAAAAGTCACGGTAACGTGCTAATAATGATCAAGGAAAAGAGTGGGAAAATAATTAATGATCAAATGGTCTCAATCGACCCAAAGTTCAGAGAAGCAAAAAAAGTACAAGGGAACAAGTTTGGATGGGACACAATATACCATCATGAAGGTAATCTTGTCCACTCTAAAACTCGTGAAGAAGATTTCCAGAGTTGAACATCCCTGACACTCCAAATATCAAAGGCACGGAAAAGCACAATTAAGGAAAAATAACAGAATATACTATTTATCAAAACTAATCAATCAGAAAATAAAATAAAATGAAAAAAATCAACCCGAAATTCAGGGTGCTCACAGCACATCCGTGCATAGACTGGTATGGTCCCTCTATAGACTCAACTACTCTGGGCATAAAGGGAACAAGGATTGTCCACTACAAAACAAACACCCACACTAATAATACTTGTCCTTCATACAGGCATAAACTCAAATACCTGATGCTTGCCCTGCGTAACTACCTAACTTGGTACGAACACACAGGTGCTCACTCTCCAAGACACCCATTAGCTATATTGCACATTCCAATGTTGTCTACAGGCAAAATAGGTCCTGTAATGACCATACCTACACTCACACTGATACACTCGAGCACAATTTGGCACACACACCCATAGGAAGTCTGATACCTAGTCTTGATAGCCATAAGAAAAGCCTCCCCGACACTGATGTACTGATATAGCTACACACAAATCTCTGTATCAATTATTCAAGACTGAACACACATTAGAGAACAAATTTGATAGGTAACACACCCCAAATGAATACTGATACTCACATTGTGTTTTGGTTCCCTACAAGTTACAGGTAAAAACTCTCCATTTACAGGTAACAGGGACCCTCTTACTGATGTTTTTATGCATAGGTAAGGTCCCTAACCTACACTCACAAGTACAGGAGCCTGGACAGACCACTCCTATACTCACTCGAGACAAACACAGGTCATACATGCTGCTGCCAGGGTCAGCAACATCCCCTGCAGGCCTCACATTGCTCCCTACATTCACACACCTCACTGATACACTCAGGAAACCTCACACATTGTCCCTAATTTCCTGGTATGCACATTCCCATATATATATATATATATATATATATATATAATACAAATACATAATAGATATGATTCATGCAACCAATAATCCCATATACTTGTATTCACAATCCCATCCTAATATATCTATACATAAACATGTAAGTAACAGTCATCCAAATATATTTGTCTATACATAACCATATAGATAATAGTCATCCCTCCCAATTCATATGCATATAACACATACACATATAGGACTACCACTAGTATACTTATAGGCATACATCTATACAATATATATACAAACTAAATATACACATGTATTTACATCCAAAAAACTAATATAGCTATATATAATGCACATAGATGTCATTTCCAAAATATAAATCATGCATAAGCCTATGACACACAAATATGACTATATGCACATGATACACATGACACAACTATGATACAAAAGACTCCATGACATATGTGAACACTTCACCATCCCCCCATGTCATGACACAACCTTTGATACCATAGTTAGGACCCGTGGACCAAGCCCTAGCCCAAAACATGATACAAAATCCTTTTGAGGACTTTTCTCAAACACTTGGTAGTCACAATCTTGTAACTACCCACATGACACTATTCTAACCCATGAAACTATTAGGAAAGAGTCCTATAACACCTATTTTACCACCTATAGGGTTGAATCTAGCCATTAGAAGGGTCTCCTACATGAATACATGAAATTTGACTATAGAAAAGAGAGTTTTGAGGGTTATACCTATGTAGAATGGAGCCTGCATAAGGACCCATGAATTTGGAGAAGGAGGAAGAAGTGGCTCTCAAATCCTTACTAGAGCCTCCACCAAGCCTCCTTGAGCTCCCCAAGTCCTTAGCACACCAAAGGGAAGAAAGAGAAAAAATTAGGGAGAGTGTGGAATAAAGAAAAGAGTGGAAACCCTAGGTTTATGGTGGCTACCATATTTAGCCTTGTGGGGGTTTAAATAGGGTTTTGTTAGGGCCCTAATATCTTTATGACAACTAGTTAGTTAATGGCCTTTAAAAAAAAGTGGTTTGGCCCTAAACTAATGTTTGCACCTTAATTAGCCATGACTATGGTCAAACTAAATCGGAATTCTAATTTATGAATTGGGTTTAATTATCATGCTAGTAGCCCACAAAAAGGAAAATTTTAGTTGGTCGAAAATAATCCTAATCTGGAAAAGTGGTAGTTAGAATCAATAAGCTAATAGTAAGACATTAATAAGAATATGCTAAATTCTACAAATAAAACCATTTAAAGAAAAATTATTTAGCATGTTACCAAAGTGGTTCTAGTAACGACAATTATGTTGGTGAAATTACTGAAAAGATGACCTTTATGGCTTTACAATCACCAACGTATTCCATGTTTCTACTTTATATAGGAAGCTTCACCTGCACCAAGAGGCAAAGACTTTGGTATCCAAAACTTGGCTCCATATTTGTTAGTCTTAGGAACCCATTCGCACAATTTTATATCATTAACTTTCATAGTCTGACATTGACTAAAAATGTCTCCTTTTATACCACAAAAATGATAAGAAGTATAGACATCAGTGCAATGTGCAGTAGTATGAGACCGTGATTTGGTATGATGTGTCTTGTGTGATTCACTATAACAAAAGCATGGTTATGTTTAACCTTAGTTGTGCCATATCATTTTTGAATCTTAGGTTGTGTCACATGTCTTGTGTATGACTGTGTCTTGGGTTGAACAACTTTTTTATCCAGTCTTATCTCCATCTTTTTAGAGCATGCAATCAAATTATCGTATTTGGCATTAAGTGCATCAACTCTAAGTAAAGCAATAGAATACTTCTTTTCTGATTCTAATTCGTCCTTAGGTTTAGCATTTTGTTGAGTGCTTTTCTCAATGTATTTAAGTGCTTTATGCAATCTAAATTAAGTGTAGAAATTATAGTAAAATTATCAGAAGTAGAAGTATTTCTAGCATCTTCAATAAGCAAGTAAGCTTTTTCATTCTCACGCTTATAAGATAGAATATCCATTCTATCTTGCTTATACTTATCTAATAATTTCTTGTAATCTTCTAATAGATCATTGAAAGCATCATATAACTCATTATAAGGGAATTCATTCTCTTCAAGAAGAGAATTATTTTGTACCTCGTTGGATAATGCCATCGAGCATTTATTTGCAGCTTGACGAGGGCTTTCTTCTTCTTTTAAGTAGCTTTCATCGCCTTCATGCCATATGCTCATGTTAGAGTACATGTGAGACGACTACCTTTCGATGTTTGATTGTTCATAGCGATTCTCCTTTCTAGCAGTAGTAGGGAAATATTCCATGATGTGGCCCGATCTTCTGCAGTTGTAGCATACAAGCTCTTCTTCATATCAGGGATTATGTTTTACCTTAAATTCCAATGCTATCATGCACACATTTGCATTATTATGAGGACTATCCTCCTTTCTAGAGTCACTAGCTTTGCTTTCGGACCTGCAATCATAAGTAGCTTCAAGAATTTTCTAAATTTTATGAGATGTTGTACAAGTAGTTATAAGATTGAATAAATTATGTCTATAACACAATAAAAAGCATGCATTGCTTTTGCATCAAGGCTAGCTAACTTCTTCTCTTCTACCGTGTAACTATAATAAGGCTTGTTAATAACAGAGGAAGTGAGAATAGAGGTGATAGTAGGCTTTTTGTAGCCATCGACAACACATGACCATAAGTCATAATCCAGAGACTTCAGGTAGAAGATCATTCGTGTTTTCTAGTACGTGTAGTTTGTTTCATCAAATAATGGGGGTCTATTTCTAGATTGCCCAACACATGTGAATATAGATATTTACGGCTGCCATATATACTATCTAGGGTGTTATATATGAATATAACCTGCTCTGATACCAATTGTAAGAACGTTGAGCACCTCTGTGGAAGAAAGGCGCATATGTCTCTGATTGCAATATGACACTCTCTAAATAGAGTTCAGTTACAATGGCGCGCACACTTCACTGATGTGGGGTTGTACCTAACTTTTATGTTTCATATCGTTGACATTTTATTGGAGAGGATCTTTGAGCTACTGAGAACCCATCCCTTGGCGCGACTAGGACTTCGACATGTGGCGAACACCTAGTTCCATTCGTAGCCAACAAGACATACATGCCTAGGAATCACTGTCCTAGGTGGTGTGTTGGTCGTATTAGGAGAAATGTAACACGGGGTTAGAAGCACAAGTGTTTGGAGGAGACTCAGGGTGACACATGCCTGAGTTTCATCAGACATTACATGCCTGAGTTTAATTAGGCAATAATATGGAACTGTCTTCACTATTTTCAAGGAGAATAAACCTTGACTTCTATGTTCTACACGAGAATCGAAATATTGAGTTAAAGTCTCGAGAGGAGTTGAGTTCATTGAATGTAGCACCGGGGAGAGCGATCTAGAAGGCATAGATAGGGATGCAAGTTGCAGGCACGCCCGTATAAGTGAGGCACGAGTAGGAGAGAGGCATGCCCTTTAGCGAGGTGTGAGTAGCCAAAGTAATTATAATTTGGTTTATGTTCCTTGATTATCTTTTGTACAAAGATCGAGGCATTCTTTCCAAGGCTCGAGGGTGCAGGTGGCATGACGCCTAGGTGAGGCATGGCTGTCATGCTTTTTAAATGAGGCATGGGCAACCTAACGCCTAGGTGAGGCATAAGTAGCCTACTGCTTTTGATGAGGCGTGGGCAGTTCGACATCTAAGTAAGGCGCGAGTCACTCTTGTTCTGAGGTAAGTGACCCATGCTTCTACAAGACCCCCTTTAAAGTTTTCTAACTTTTTTGAATAAAGTTAGAAATACTTTAAATAGAAGCAGGGCGCATATTTTTAGATGATGTCAGCATGATCTTCTTCTGGATATGAACGGTTAGTTGGGTTCTATCTTTAGTAGGCAACTGTTTGTTTTTCCTTGTCATTAAGATATACATCATTTGAGGCATATAAATAGGCATATAAGATGAATCCCTAGAGAGAAAAAAAACCTCTCTACATGAAAGTCGAAGTATCAGGTTCATCACCATGAATGCCAAGTTCATTTGCATTAAGTGTGGTGTTTGAGACTATAAATAGATCCTTTGTAGAGAGCTTTCGTCCATTTTTTTCTTTCCCTCTAATTCTATGATCGACATCAAGATCACCTCGACTCCTCTCTTCATCGGAGAAGAGAGCAAACTTAAGTCGAAGCCATCCGAAGCTTTCGTCGATCTCCACTCGAAGCTCTCATCGAGATTCCGCTCAACGTCGACGTAACGCACTTTGTCGTTGATGGCAACCGATCAGCTCGAAGGCCATAAATGCTTGTGACTTGGCTTCTATCTTCCTCTTAGAGCATATGCATGAACGCTTTTATTTTTGGGGCATTTATTGTTGTGCTACATGCACAACTTCTGTCGCGTGCCATAGGGTGTGTGCATCGTCGAAGGGACGTACTGATGCGTTCAATAGTGTGATGTATGTACAGACTTCTGCTTCTACACTATAACACATGTGCGCTAAGACGTGCTACCGCGTTCATCCATACGATGTACGCATGAGCTTCTGTCTGTGCACCGTAGCACGTGCTCGTTTGTTGAAAGGACACACTGATACGTTTCATGTACAGCCTTCTACCATGTGCCATAACTCGTGCGCCTGAAGAAGGACGCACGGATACATTTCTTAATGCGTTGCTCGTGAAGGCGCTAGCCATGCGCACAAAAAAACTTCCAGTTTATGCTTTTCTTCAAATCTTTTCTAAAGGCTGATCTTTTTTGCTCTTCTTCGTGTTGCTTTTATCTCATCTCACGTCGACTTAGATGAAGCATGGACGAATATCATAAGTCAGTTGATTTGAAGAGGCGACTACTCTAATACAAGATTTTGTTATGAGATCAAGCAAAGTGATCCCCATTCATACAGTATACAATATTGGATCTACAAGGTTATGATTGATTTTCCAGTTTGAAACCTTGTCTCCCAGTAACTTATCCGTATGGGCGAGGCGACCATACTGCACACTCGAGATGGCTTTCTTGCTTGTCTTAAAAAATTATACAAACATAGTGCTAGAGTTTTGTGACATCACTGTCCTCTACAGGGACATTTGTCACGTCACTGCCCTCCACAATAAAAGAAAAGTGGGCCAGAGACTTCTGTAGAGATTCTCCATGTAATAGATTTCCATCATATCTAATCATAAATTTCAATAAAAAATCTAGTCATGTAGTTGATTCCATCATATGTAATTATGAATATCAATGAAATCTAATCTCCTTTTGCTGGCTTATGTGAGTTCCTTATGATTGTGATCTTTTACGGAGGAATTTTTGGACTCGTCGGTGTTTGACCTACATATGTCAGGTAAAAATAATAGGCACCGTGGGGCGATTACTTGAAGGGTAAGAATGTTTGTTCAGAGATAATTTGGACATGACAAATATGAGATTCTAGATAGGTAACTTACTCAAAGGTTAGAAAGAACATGGTAAGAAACGTAAGAACAACTCAGAGGTAATATGGACATGTTTGTTCATATAAGAATCCTTTTTGTGGGCTTATCACCGCTAGTGCGTCTAGAACTAGATGCGGGTAATAAGTTAGAATAACGTTTTTATCAACAGAGGTAATATGGACGTGTCAAGAAAAGGGTCAAGAGGTAAGAATGTATACTCAGTTGTAGTATAGACATGGTAGACATTCAAAAATAGATATGTTAGGGATGTAGGAATGAAGGTTATACTTAGGGACACTTTCACTCCCATCTTCGTTCAAACATAGTATTTCTTAAGAAACTTGCCATTGATAGGCATCATAAGCAAGTCTTTGTTAGGTTTTGCCAGCCGGAATGCACTGCTGGAATAGAAAGTTTCTACAACAAACGATCCCTCCTATTTAGCTTGAACCTTCCTGGCTATCTTGTGGGTCATGATCATCGACCTTCTGACTGATAAGACAAGATCGTCAACCTGAAATGACCTTGACTTTTTTTTATTGAAAGTTTCCAAAATTCGTGCCTGGTACAGTTCAATATGCTGTTGAGCTAGGAGGCATTTCTCGTCTAGTGCTTCCAAATAGTCGTAGTTGGAGGTTATCTTCAGTAGACATATTAATATTAAGAGCCACTCGTAGGGAGCATAGCTTCGCTCCTGTATACCAAGGAAAATGGTGTATTGCCCATAGGTATTCGGACTGTAGTTCGATAAGCCCATAGGCAATCCCCGAGCTTCTCATTCCAGTCACATTTATTAGAAGACACAATTTTTTAAGGAGTTTGGTAATTCTTTCTTGAAAGCCTCGGCCGACCAATTTGCTGCTGGATTATATGCAGTTGAGGCTATACTCGGGATTCAATTTTGGTCGCAGAATCGACGGAAGGTGCTACTGAAAAATTATGGACCATTGTTGTGGATGATCCTCTATGGCAACCGGAACCGACAGATGACATGATGCTTAAGAAACTTAATCAAGTCCAAATTTTTTATGTCAACGAGCGGTACTGCTTCCAACCACTTGGAAAAGTAGTCGAGTATTGCCAAAATAAACTGGTAATCTTTTGATGACGGTGGGGTGATGGTGCCAATGATAACCATTCCCTATACTTCAAATGGCTAGGATAAAACTATCGGGTGTAAGAATTTTGACGGCTAGTGAATAAAGTCCACATGGATTTAGCATATTCAGTACTTCTTAGCATATGCCAACGTGTCTGCTATCATCGTGGGCCAGTAATAGTCCATGCGTCTGAGTCGATCCTGAAGTTTAGGACCTGGTTGGTGGGCCCTGCAAGTATCGTTGTGAGCTTCGCAAAGTACTTTCTTAGCTTCATTATCCGATAAACATCGAAGAATGATGCCGTCAAAGAAACAACGAAATAACATTTTAGTTTGAACATCGTAGTAGACCCCAAGAGAGCGTCTTCTAACGGAAGCTGCTTCCTTGGCATTTTCTGGTAGGATTTTTTAAACTGCCAAATCTATAAAGGGGGACCGCCAATTTCGAACATCCTCATTTGCCTTCGTAGAATGGTAGGAATGCATGCATAAGTTATTCTTAGGGCATACCAGCTCTTGACCGATCACCGTGGTCATTTGCTGAGTTTCGACGGGCGCTGCTAGTGAGTCCGCAAGGCCAGCCAGGGCATCAGCTTCCAGTTTTCGCAATCTTGGACCGTGTTATATAAAATATCTCGTAAAGATAGAGATTACCAAGATTGCTACTTGATGATATAGGATTAGGTTTTCATATCGAACCTCGTATTGTCCTCGAACTTGGTTAACTATCTGCTGAGAGTCATCGTAAGCTTCCAGGAAGTCGAACTCTACTTCTTTGGCTAGCCGGAGCCCTATAATGAGAGCATTATAATCGGCCACATTATGGGAACATGGTTTCGAGAGTGAATATGCTCGTTGGATGACCAAATCATCATGAAAGATAATACTACCCCTCTCATGCCGTGATATCACCTTTGGGACCTGTCCTTGAAGCACCGTCAAAGAACAGTTGACAAACCGACTCTTCTATTGTGACGTGGGTCTCCACTACTTCATCTAAAATATCCTCATAGAGCTTTAATATTTTATCTACCAGATGGGAAGCCAAGAAGTCATCTAATGCTTGGCAATTGATCGCTTTTTGTGGGAAAAACACCATATCATGAGGTGACAATAGTATCGCCCACAAAGTGAGGCATAAATTTAGCGCTCCTGGTTTGGTCATGAGGACCCTGAGGGGATTGACCCTGGAGATAACGTGAATTATCTGTCCCGCATGTAATAGTGGGTTTTCTTAATGGTGAAAGACAGGGCAAGACATTGTTTCTTGACGGGTTTTCTAAATGGCGAAAACTAGGATAAGACATTCTTTCATAAGGTGAGTATATCTATGTTTAACCCCCACTAGCTGTCGACTGAGGTAATAGATAGCTTGCTCATAGCCCGTATCACTGTTTTTGTCTAACAAAGTGCCAAGAGAATAGTCCATGGCTTGGACGTAAAGTATAAAGGGTTTTCCATGACTCGAGCTCCTAGAACTGAAGAGTTCGTGAGGTACCCTTTAATGTTTTCGAAGGCCCGTTGGCACTCTTCGGTCCAAATATAAGATACTTCTTTCTTCATAAGTTCAGTGAAGGGCATACAGCGACCCGAAAGGTTAGAAATAAACCTTCAGATGTACGCTAAGCGCCCTTGAAGACCGTAAAGTTCACGAAGGTTCTATGGCGGTTCATCTCAATGATAGCTTTTGTCTTCTCGGGATCAACGTGGATACCCTTTGAAGTGATGATAAACCTAAGAACTTTCTGCTGGATACCCCCACGAAGGATTTGGTTGGGTTCATATTTAAATGGTGTGCCCTCATCAGGTCAAAGACGGTCCTTAGATCATGAAGGTGATCACCGCAAAAACTATTTTTGAAAGCGATGTCATCAACGTAGCATTCGACTGTCTTACGTAAGTGTTTGCAGAATAGGGTAGTCATAGCTTGGTGGTACGTGTCACCTCCATTTTTCTTTATACGTATTTCTAGTATACGTGTACGGAATCCTGACCCGTATTTTTACTTATCTTGTCTTGCCAGCTAATTTTGATTTAATCTTGTTTAGGTTCATCATGGCATATCATGGTTTGACTTGGTTCATCATTGGTTTGGCTTGGTTTATTTCCATGGTTCATCATGATAAACCGCTAACTACCACTATCCCCATTTAAAAGCCACCTACTTTTCTCTCTCTTCATTATTCTCCATAACTCCTTCTTCTTCTCCATTAAAAACCTCTCCCCATCCATAGACAAGTGCACCTTGCTCTCACTTGAGAACCCATTTTGACGGTTCCAATGGATTCTTAGCATGATTTTAAACCACTTTAGAACTTGAAGATTTTTATTTTGAAGCATAGATTTTTGTAGATCTATAAAATTGCCATTTTTGGATTTTTGAAGTTTTGATCAATTTAACTTCTTTATTTGCATGTTTTGATGGTTCCATGTCGTAGAGAATTTTGTTCTACCCTATTTTGATCTATGGAAGTCCAAATTTGGACTACGGACGAAGATTTGGCGGAGCTCGGAAGCTACGGCCTTTCTTGCATTTTTCTTCTCGGATCTGTCGGGAAGAAGAACAGTGCTTGGGCGCATGAACTTGCCATACACCCAAAGCAGTCTTTTCCCTCATTTGGGCGCATACGTATACCCCCTTTGGGCGCATAGGTGCATCTCCATGTGGGCGCATAGCCTTGTATTGGCGCATGAACTCACTAAACAAGTCACAGCCCCTTGCCATTTTCTTTGGCACTTGGCCAAGAGTCTTGCTCCATTACTTGGGCGCATAACCACCCTTGTGTGGGTGCATAGAATCTGCCCTAGTGGGCGCATATAGCCCCCCACTTTGGGCGTACAGTAGTCAGCAGCATTCCTTTGGGTTTTTGTCATATGTTGGGTTTTGTATCCTTTTGGCCAAGTGGTTTCGTGATTTTTCCATGAGTTGCTCACATGATCATGACACGACTCATGTGTGCCCCAGCTTGGCATGACATGACATGACACGACATGGCATGGCATGTGCGTGCCACGGCTAAGCATGACATGACTCGTGCAGGCCGCGGCACGACTTAGCAAGATTTGCTTAGTCATGGCACAATTTTCTACGTACGGCTAATATAAGATCGTGACACGATTTGTACGAGCCAGGGCAAGGCTTGGCAGGACTTGACATATGTTAGCCTTCATGTAGTCACATAGAACCTTGTGGGCGCATAGCCCTTGGACGCACGTTGTTTTGGCTTTATCCCTTTTATGCATTTCCTTCTCTTATGATGCAAGTTGCCAAAACATTTTAGCTTTATTGTACCTTGCACTTCATGCCATAATTTCTTTCTAAACGGTGGCCCGTTAGGGTGCACTCAGGATTATGTCTCTTCTTTACCTACATATTAGCTTGTATAGTGATATGCTACATAGCCATAATATATGAATACGATGTGATGATCAAGAGTAGTAAACCATGTAGGTGGCCCGTCGTGGCGCACTTCTAACATGTAACAAGTACAAGTAACATGACATGATGGTGACCCCTCGTGGTACACCCTTGACAAGTATTCTTGACATATGACTCATGAACGCTGTTGTGACGGCTAGCTTGACATGCTAGTAAATTCTCATCTTTATACCGTAGGTGATTTTATTGAATGTGCTTGTATAAGCTACCAGTCTTGTCCGTATCATGTCTAGGACTTGTATCCCTGGTTACCACAGTCAGGGATACATACTGAATCTGACTAGGTTAATGACTAGATTGATCAAGTAGTTTATATTGTTTGCCATGAAATATAAAAGAATAGAACAATTATCGGAGGACTGGACTTTTACTTCACAATATAAACTCGCTTGTACAAAGAAAGCCTAGGGACGAAAACCTAGGTACAACAATCTAAGTACAATTGTTTATTTTAGATTCTGGGAGGTGACGGTAGAGGCTCGGGAAAGCGACGGCAGCTCTGCCTTACTCCTTGGACGATTGGGTGCAGCCTTGGCTCTGTAGAAGAACTGCTTGGCGTTGCTGAAGAAATGCTCTCATTTTAGGCTCATTATATTCTCTCTCTGGCTCTCTGGATCTCTGTATCTTCTTTTTGCAAAAGTACGAGTCTCTCCTTCTCTATATGTCTCTCTCCTGCAAGGGAATGGCACCTTGCTATTTATAAGAGTGGGGGCATCATTAGGGTTTCACAATGATTGTCCATTCTCCAAAGTCGACGGCTTAGGATCAATGAATCTGGGCTACTCATCTTGAACATAATAGATTCGGGCAATTAATGTGATTGTACCAAATCTTTGTGGATAATTAATGATAATTGACATAAATCCTCATGATTTGTTATGCCAATCTCAGATCTCCCGCCACGTGTTATTGATTTGCTTGATTGCAAATGATCTGATATGACCCTAATATTTTATTGGGATTTGTTTGATAGATTTTGGTTGATTTGATGCCACATGTCCCATTATCATGCCACGTGTCTTAACCGCGAGCCACATAGAAAATTGGAACCGCATGAAGGTTGCTCCTCATTGAGCCGCATAATGCTGGCCATGTGACAAGGCTGCTTGGGAGTGACCCCTGAATATTTGAACCGCATGGTGATGATGGGTGCCTTCTTCGTTAGCCGCATGGAGATAGTCCTTGTGAGCCGCATAAGGTAGCCTCTGCTTGAACCGCATAGAATAGCTTCGGCCTGAGCCGCATGGGATAGCTTCGGCCTGAGCCGCATGGGGTGGTCTCTGTCTGAGCCGCATACGACTGTCCACGTGTCAAGGCCGCATGAAGGTTTCTGGATTTCGGGGGATCGTGTGAGAGATTTCTTTTGTTTTCCTAGGAGTCTGCCATTATGACGGAGTCATTATTGTTTCTTTGTGTCAGAGCTGTCATTTGTCAGAGCTGTTAGCCGTCAAGGTATTTAATGCAGTAAAGGACAAAAGAAAGAGCTGTTCGTAGGCCACGTGGCTCCTGTTTGAGCCGCATGGAACTTATTCAAGCTGCATAGACGCTTGAGACGTATGGATCCCTGAGCCGCATAAGCTCTCTGAGCCGCATGGGTCTTCCTGGCCGCATGGAGCTTTCTATATTATTTTCCATGCTTCTACAAGACCCCCTTCAAAGTTTTTAATTTGCAAAATTGAAATACTTTGAATAAGAAGCATGGCTATGTATAAACTCTTCTGGCCGCATATGATATTTTGGCCGCATGGATGTCTCGGCCGCCTGGATGTCTCGGCCGCATGGATGTCTCGGCCGCATGGATGTCATAGCCACATTGAGTCAATCAGCCACAGGGACTTTCGGGCCGCATAGCTCCTTGCCACGTGTGCGTGTCTTTAATTGCCTCAAATTCATTTTAGTGCGTCTTTAGGGGAAATTCCAAGGGTCGGCTCATTAAATCTTTGGATTTTATGCCCTGGGTGAATCTCCTTTATGAGAGAGGGGACAAAATTCGAGGAGTCGATTTCATCTTTTCCGAGGCGGTTATTAGTCTACGTGTACCCCATCTCTTGTCCTCCTATAAATAAGAGGAGTTTAAGAGAGAAAACTTCTTTTACTTTCTCCTCTGCTTCGAACTTTCCCTACCCCGATTGTTACCCTTTTTTTCTTCGATCATCAATGGCTCCCAAGAAGACTGTTGCGGCGAAGGGTAAGAAGGCGGCGTCTTCGTCGACTATGGCGGCGAAGGATAAGAAGACTGCTTCTACTCTGACTGCGGCCGCTCCTTTGTCGGCTGACGTGCCCGCAGCTCACCCTGACGTCCATTCCCCAATTGCTGGTAAGGATATTATGTGAGTTTAAAGAACCTTAACTGCTATGGCTTCGTCGCATGTTTTATGCACGAGCCTTTATCTTCATGTGAGCCGCATGTTCGTCTTATGGCCAAGCCGCGAGCCGCATAAGAATAGCCACTGTGATCGCATACGTGCTTTGTCAACGAAGCCGCATAACTACGCTGAGCCACATAGATTCGCACAATTTTGTCTGTCACGTGGTCCTCGCGAACTTATTCGAACCCTGAGAGCCCTATGAGAGCACTGTCGCATGAACCTTCACTGAACGGAGTCGCATAAGTGTTCTTCTGAGCTTGAGCCGCATGAGGCTTCATTAAGTTGGAGCCGCGTAAGTGTTCTCTTGAGCCGCATGAGGCTTCGTTAAGTTGGAGCTGCATAAGCTCGAAAACACCCCTCAATTCTTTTTGTCCATCTTTTTAACTTATCTTTTTCTGTCTTCTTCTCAGTGAATTTGTCGGTTAATGCTGCTGGAGAACTCCTGGTAGGGAGCCCAAGCTGCTCTGGGCTATAGGTACGACCATTTAGTTAGGCATGTGGCGGACCAGTTTCCTAGTGACGAGCCTCCGGCGAGATTGAATGCCCTCAAGAACCAGCCTTTCTATTTTCTCAATGCTATGATGAACTCCGGGAAATTAGAAGGGGAATACTTAAAGCCTGAGTTCTTCTTCGGAGATGCCTTGACTGTGAAGAACAGTCATGTTCTGGATGTGTCAGATAACTGGAGTTTTGTTTCTAATGGGATGGCGATCCGCATCCCGTAAATAGAATGCCACTTCCCGCTATCTTGGTTCAATATGCTCCCATTGGACCGGAAGATGGAGGAGTCTTTAACTCCTACCCGAAGTGGGATGTTTGTGGAAGACATCCATTATAACAACAGTATGAAGTCAGTGTGTACAGGCAAGGTGCACACTAGCCGTTCTGTAATGGGATTGGCCCCAGGTACTTTCTTGAATGTGCCGGGTCCCAATTTCACGTTTTCTGCAGCTGACACTTTTATGAACCAACTTGCTCGGAAGGGCTCCTATCCTATCGGCCGGTTGGCGCTCCCGAGTTGGATACACCCCATTCCCTCATGGACCAATCTGTCTACGTGGATCTTACAAAAGTATAAGTTCTTCCTGTGTGAGATTGGTCTTTATCATGCTATTCGGGGCACCAGCCATGGCTTGCCCATAAATAAGAGATTATTCATATCCCTGCTGGAGATGTATAACCGTCGTACGGGAACCTTCTATACACCGTAGGGGAAATGGGGCTTGCGCTCCACGAAATGCACGCGGTCTCCAAGCTTCCTTGGGGGGACGAAGCTTTTAAGGCGTACACTCTCACGAATGTAGAGTTCGAAGAGTTGGAGGGACGGTATCCAGGCTTCGTGGCTATTTATCAAGATATATTGTGCCACTATAGCACATGTCAGCAGATAGCCAGAAAGGACAGCAGCTCGGAAGGGAACGCTCTCCACACCAAGGACTGGGTACGCTATCTCTTCACGACGGTTGCCTCAGGTCGAGTTACTTCCCGACGTCCTCAATCCCGGGAGGCGATTCAAACTTTGGTATCGTCGGCCAAGAGGGCGGCCACCACTAGTGACAGATTCGGGAGTAAAATTGACTCTTTTGGTTATTTTTATCAGGATACCCAAGAATTGTCAGAGAAGGCGCTCCTGGCGGAATTCTTGATGGTATGGCTGCGAAATTATGTAGTCTCGGGAGGAGCTGGTTCTATTGAAAGGATCAGTCGTAGTTTCATCCTTTCGGTTGTGAAGTTAGTTTCGCGAGTCAAGCTATCTCTTCTCCTGGCCATGGTGTACAGCATACACCGCGGCCTTCGCACTTTCACGTCCAAGGTCATCACCCGTGACGTAACAAAAGATTTTGAACGGACTGATCTGCCATATCATTATCTAATGGGGTGGCTGCTGATGCATTATCCGTCTTTGATGAGACCGGGTTCTGAAGACGGCGTAACTGACGACGATGGTTTTATCTTCCGTTATCGTAATGAGTCTTGGGAGTGCGAGACCATGCACGCTTGCCGAATGGCGCTGGCGAGGGCAGATATGTACAACATTTTCATATATGTTCCTCGTTTTACTGCTGAGGAAATAGCGGCTGTACATCTTGATGGTATTGGGCCCCCTCAGCTTCTGGACGGCCAGATGCTCCTATGGCTGCATAACATCCGCCCTGCTCATTTGGTGTATCGCAACCGCAATACTGTCTTTCTGGAGCCTTATCTGTCCAGCAGGTTTGCCCGACAGTTTGGATATAGCCAACTTTTTCTAGACAGTCCCACCTCTTATCTGGGTTTTGAAGCTAGCCTTCTTGACGGTATCAGGGCCTGGCACTACTATGATACATTCCATACTAGTACCATTTTCTCGGTCCCTGATATTAAGGTACCGGTAGAGATCTTGTATATGGCGGCTCTGTTCCATGTCATGGCGAACAAACCCCCTGTCGGTTGGAGAGGTCCCAGGGGGCCAAGACGAGGAAAAGAAAGAATAGAGTCGAAGTGCCAGATTCAGACTCCACTACTGCGGATGATGAGAGCGACGAACACGATGCGGATGACTCTTCCCTTTCGTTGGAAGATGTTGGGGCGGATCAGCCGCCTGTTTTGCCAGATGAGATGGCGACAGATCAGCCACTCGTTGCACCAGGCCCTGTACGAAAGCGTAGCAGGAAAGTTTCTCCTGTTGGCGGTATTCCTCGCTCCCGAAAACTGGCTGTGACCAGATACCGCAAGTTAACTATCAGGAAAAGAGGCGAGGAAGTTGACCCCGTATCAGAGGTGAGCAAGTCGCTACCGGTTCTTTCTTTCTTCTAGCTTTAATTTTAATCATCTTCCTTCCCTCTTATAGATGTCAGAAGAAGAGGAATCTCAAGTTGCCGAGGTCGTGACTTGGGATAACGGGGGCCCCGGTGAGCCTGCTCCTGAAATTGCTGAATTCCATCAAGATAATGCTGATCGAGTTGCCTCTCCCTTCGAGGTGGCTGGGATAGAGGAGTCGGCCGAATTTAACTTGGAGATCGCGGGTGAGGAGACCATGCCAGCTGCGAGCGAGCTGTAACCTCCATGCTCCTCCCTTGGTAAGATAAGCCGAATCTTAACTTGCGAGGAGGCCTATCTGCTCCATTATCACATCCTTCGGATCACATCGATTGACTGTTGTCATGGACATGCAGGTCCTGCCTCTTCAGTGCCGATGATGGCCATTGTTGAGACAGACTCTGCCGAAGGGGCACTGGCGGAGAGTAGCGTACCGCCTCCCCTTTCGGCTCGTCTTGATGGGCCTCCCGCGGGCTCGAGTTCGACAAGTCAGGTGATGGGACAGCCGGGGCAGGGGACGATGGTCCTCGCGTCTCCCTCTGCTTGGGCGGCTCCGAGAGTCGATCTCTCCGCCCTGCCAAGTGTCCAGGCTCTTCGGGTGGCAGAGGAAGAGTTAGCCGCTATCCGCTCATCATTTTGCTCAGAATTCGTCCCCTTGGTGGCAAGTTCTAGCAAAACTCCTTCGATGTTGTCGGCCATGCTTCCTCTGACGCCGTCCTCTACAGAGGTCCTGGACGAAGCGTTACAGGACGTGGTCGACAGCTTTTATCGTTACTTAAAAAGGGGAATAGAGGCTACTGTGGACAGAGGGACCTCTTTCGTCTTGGCCCGACAATGCGCCCAGGGTCAAATTGATATCCTTAAGTCCCTTTTCGGTGGGGCAGGGGTGGCTGCACTTCTTGAGGCAAAATTATTGGAGACTGATCAGCTGGTGGCCCAGCTTCAGGTATTACGGTAGGCTGATCTGCCTACTGCTATAGATCAGGAGTGCGGTTCCCTCACAGCTGCTATAGAGAAGGCAAGGGCTGCTCGGGATAAAACCAGGCCGGCCATACTGAAGGACCTCCGCGATCCATCTGATCGATATGATCAATTGAGCCACGAGAATGAAGATATTACGGCTCGGAAAGCGACTGCCTCCCATGGGATCACTGACACGCGGGAGCAGTTCCTTGAGCTTCAGAAGAAGTTAGCTTTCTTTGAGTCTGAGCTCGAGGCTGCCCGTACCGACAGGGGGCTAATTATTCAGGAGGCTGACAGAGTTAATCAAGCTTCGGCTGACCTGGAAATTGCCCTGAAGAAGTTGGAAGACGACTGGCGGGCATTCATGGACTTGGATGATGCAGAGCAGTTGTCCTAGGAAGCCGAGCGTAGAGCTAGACAGCGGCTTGAGCGGGGGACCACCTTAGTGAGAAACCGCCTCCTAGAGTTGTGTAATGTCGAACCATAGTCGGCCTTTTCTTCTTTTGTTCCTGTTCTCTTTTTCTTTTCTTTTTGAGAGGGACGTGGTCCCAAAACATGTAATGCTTTTTGGCTTCCAAATAAAAGAGTATATTTTATTTCACCCTTTATTTGTACTGCTTGTTGTGCTTGTGGTATTATGGCGGTGTTTGCCCTGCATGGGGGACTTGTTTGTGGACCTGTTACCCCTGGCATACCTTGGTTTTAGGTACGGATAACAAGTTTGATTGGGGATACCTAGAACAGTTCCACGGTAAGGTGGTCGTGGGTGTTCGGGGTATCGGGAGATAGAATGCCATGGAGCAGCTGGGCTCCCGGGGCATGATGAGGAATGGTGGGCCTATACTAAGAGACTTAGCAAAGGACATTTGTGGGCCTATTATCCTTGGCGTACCCCGACTTAGGATAAGGATAATAGGATGAAGGGGAACTAACATACTTACTCAGAGGTAATGAGGACATAGCAAGTATGGGGGTTTTATCGTGGAGTCTTTCTACTAAGAGGTAATGAGGACATGACAGGAGTGGACTCAACGGAGGATATTTGTGGTCAATAGAGGACATTTATGGGCCTATTACCCATGGCGTACCCTGGTTCAGGGTACGGATAATAAGACGAGAGAGAACCAACATACTTACTCAGAGGTAATAAGGACATGGCAAGTACGAAGGTTTAACCGTGGAGTCTTTCTACTCAGAGGTAATAAGGACATGGTAGGAGTGGACTCAGCGGAGAATATTTGTGGACCTATTATCCTTGGCATACTCCGGTTGTGGGTACAGATAATAAGTCGAAAGGGAATCATCATACTTACTCAGAGGTAATGAGGACATGGCAAGCATGAAGGTTTCTTCGACGGAGCCTTCCCACTCAGAGGTAATGAGGACATGGCAGGAGTGGGCTCAATGAAGGAGGGTACGTAGAACGACTCAGAGGTAATGAGGACATGGAAGTTCTATGTAAAGGGGTGATTTATTTTTGGCAGAAGTAAAACGACTCAGAGGTAATGAGGACATGGCCATTTTGGAAATTTGTGGATCTGTTACCCTTTTTGTGCACTAGGAGTACGGGTAGTGGATCATGAGGGAGGATCTCTTTTAGGAAGAAAGTTCAGAGGTATGGTCATACATGACTTGCTATCTGAAAGAGTGTCCGAAATATGAGTTCAGAGGCACCTGCGGGTACATAACTCGATAATATGGGAGATTGTGAGTTCAGCGGTATGGGAGGGTACATGACTCAATAATCTAGAATTTGGAAATATGAGTTCAGCGGCACCAGCGGGTACATAACTTGATAATCTGGAATATTGTAGATGTGAGTTCAGCGGCACCAGCGGGTACATGACTCGATAATCTGGAATGTTGTGGATGTGAGTTCAGCGGCACCAGCAGGTACATGACTCGAGGATCTGGAAAATGTCATTTTGACATAATATTTCTTCAGGAACTTGCCGTTGACGGGCAACATGAGCAAGTCTCCATTTTGTTTTGCAAGGCAGTAAGCACCGTTGGAGAATACAGACTCAATGATAAATAGACCTTCCCATTTTGGCTGGAACTTGCCGGCGTTCTTGTGAGTCATGAACATCGACCTCCGGACTGCCAGAACGAGATCGTCCACTTGGAATGTTCTGACTTTAACCTTCTTGTTGAAGGCTCCGGAGATGCGTGCTTGGTATAGTTTGATTCGTTGCTGAGACATGAGCCACTTTTCATCTAAGTTCTCCAACTCTTGTAGCCGGCGACGGTAGTTATCGTCCGTCGACAATTGATAAGTAAGAGCGACACGGAGCGAGGGTATTTGAGTCTCCAATGGGAGAACTGCCTCACTCCCGTACACCAGAGAGAATGGTGTGTTCCATGTGGCCGTTCGGACTGTGGTACGGTATGCCCATAAGCATTCACCAAGCTTCTCGTTCCAGTCGCGTTTGTTGGACGATACGAACTTCTTAAAAAGTTTGATAATTATTTTGTTGAATGCTTCTGCCAACCCATTCGCTGCTGGATTGTATGGCATTGAAGCAATATTCTGGATGCGGTACTTGTCGCAGAACCGATAGAAGGCGTGGCTTGCAAACTGCAGACCATTATCGTGGATGATCCTTCGGGGCAGTCCAAAGCGATAAATGACGTGATGCTTGAGGAAGCTGATCACGTTTGCAGTCTTTACTTATGCAAGTGGGACAGCTTTCGCCTATTTGGAGACGTAATCTGTGATTGCGAGTATGAAGCGATGTCCTCGGGAGGAAGGTGGAGTAATCGGACCGATGATATCCATTCCCTATGCTTCGAACGGCCAGGATGCCACTATCGGATGTAGAAATTCGGATGGTTGGTAGATGAAGTCCGCATAGACTTGGCAAGCTTTGCACTTTCTAGCATAGTCTATCGCATCTGCTACCATCGTGGGCCAGTAGTAGCCCATTCAGCAAAGACGGTCTTACAATTTAGGGCCAGGCTGATGGGCCCCGCAGACACCGTCATGAGCTTCGCGTATGGCTTCTTTGGCTTCTGCGTTTGACAGACATCGAAGTAATAATCTATCGTAGGATCGGTGATACAGCATTTTTGTCTCTGTATCGTAGAAGATTCTAAGAGAACGCCTTCTGATAGAGGTGGCCTCTTTTGGGTTCTCGGGCAGGATGTCGTAGACTACGACGTCAATGAATGGTTGTCTCCAATCTGGGACTTCGTCGATCGTCTGAGCGGAATAACTCGCCACGAATTGAACGTTGTTCTTGTGGCAGACCAGTTCTTGGCCTATCACATCTACCGATTGATGAGTATGATTTGGCACTGCTAGGGAAGCGGCCAGGACTGCTAATACATCAGCTTCGATATTTCGGAGTCTGGAAACATGTTCGATGAAGAACCCCTCGAACGACGAGATGATGTCGATCGCTATTTGGTGATAGGGGACCATGTCTTCGTGGCGGACTTCGTATGAGCCCCGGATCTGATTAACGATTAACTAAGAATCGCCGTATGCTTCAAGATATTCTACCTCCAGCTCTCTTACAAGTTGGAGGCCAATGACCAAAGTGTTATACTCGACCACATTGTTAAAGCAGGGTTCTGTGAGAGAGTAAACGCGATTGATCACCAATCCGGAAGGAGAAACCAGCACCACCCCGACTCCGATGACGATGTTGCCCTTATGTCCGATCCTTGAAGCGCCGTCGAAGAACATTCGCCATATATCATCGTGAGAAGTTGCATGCTAGTCGGCGACTTCATCTGGGATTTCTTCATATATTCTGGACGACTCCGAGCCTGGGTGGGCTGCTAAAAAGTTTGCCAGAGCTTCACCTTTAACAGCCTTTTGCGGGACGAAGATCATATGATAGGGGGACAGCAATATTGCCCATGTAGCGAGGCGAGAGCTGAGTGCCCCTGGTTTAGTCATGAGGACCCTGAGAGGGTTGACTCGTGAGATCACATGTATGGTTTGTCCCGTGACATAGTATCGCGTCTTCTGAATGGCGAACACCAGGGCGAGGCATTCCTTTTTCACGGCGGTGTATCAGTGCTCTGGCCCAATCATCATTCGGCTGAGATAATATATAGCTTGTTCATGGCCTGTATCGTTGTTTTGTACTAGCAGAGCACCGAGGGAATGCTCTATTGCTCGTACATAGAGCAGGAATGGTTTTCCAGCAACCGGGGCCACCAGGACTGGAGGGTTCGACAAATATTCTTTGATATTGTCGAAGGCAAGCTGGCATTCTTTATCCCATACGAACGAGACACCTTTCTTCATGAGGTGGGTGAATGGCCGACATCGCCCGAAGAGGTTAGAAATAAACCTCCTGATGTAGGCTAGCCTCCCTTGGAGGCTTCGAAGTTCTCGGAGATTTCTCGGGGGACCCATCTCCATGATTGCCTTCGTCTTCTTAGGGTCTACATGGATACCCTCGGCGATGATGTTGAAACCCAAGAACATCCCGCTGGATACGCCCAGGAAGGACTTCGTAGGGTTCATTTTCAAATTGTGCACTCGCATCAGGTCGAATACCGTCCTCAGATCCTGCAAATGGCCTCCCTTACAACGACTCTTGACGGCGATATCATCAACATAGCACTCCACCGTCTTGCGTAAGTGGTCTCTGAAGATGATACTCATAGCTCTTTGATATGTGGCGCCAGCATTCTTCAAACCGAAAGGCATGACTGTGTAGCAGTATGTGCCAATCGGTGTTCGAAATGATGTATGCTTTTCGTCGTCAGGAGACATCTTGATTTGGTTGTACCCTGAGAAGCCATCCATGAATGACATACGTTCGAAGCCGCAGGTGTTATCAATCATGATGTCTGTAATAGGGAGGGAGAATTCATCTTTGGGACATGCCTCGTTCAGATTGCAGAAGTTGATGCAGATTTGAATCTTCCCATTCTTCTTGAGGACTGGTACTATGTTGGCGACCCAATCCGGATGTTGTTCCTCACGAATGAAGCCGCTGGCTATTAATTTGTTGACTTTGGCTTCGATCGCATCCATGATGCCTGGGCGAAAGCGTCGCTGTTGTTGCTTGACTGGCTTTGCATCTGGCCGAATGTTGAGTTTGTGAAGAGCAATATCGGGATTTGACCCCGGCATGTCTTCATAGCTCCAGGCAAACACATCAATATATTCTTTGACAAGTTCCAGCAGCGATTCTCGCTCTTCGTCTGTTAGGCTTTTACTGACAAAGATTGGTTTTGGAGAAGATTCGCTGCCGAGATCCACTTGTATGACCTCATCTTCAGTAGGAGGTTCTCTCTGTTTGAACCGCTTTTCCCATTGTGCATCCAACTGTTGGGCCCACGGCTCTAACTCGAGGATTTCAGGATTGTCTTCATCTTCTTCATAAGCGTCGGCGAATGCCATGTTGACTGACAGGACTTGTCTGAATATGTCTCCGATGCTGGTATCCGAATCAGAAGTTAGTGACCCGGTTGAATGTGAATGCCAGTCACATTCTTCATCTGAACTTTCGGGGGTCGTTGTGGGTGTAACATACCCTAATCCACATCGAGTCTTGCTATAGTAGTCCCGTGGTTTGCCAGCCGGGACCGGTGGCTTCAAAGGTAATCGTCGCCCAGTGCCGTAGTTCAAGCCTGGCATAGTTGCCAGATCATACCCCTATTTTTGCATGAGATATTTGGATTGGAGGCTATAAAGATACAGAGGCACTCCCGGTATCTGATTTACGGTCGACTTCTTCTATGGTGAAGGGCTGTGGATCGTCCTTCCGGCCGAAGATGATTGGATGGTCCCCTCCCTCGATTATGCGGTAAGCGTCTTCTACAGGGGTAAGCTGGTTTACGGTATAAACATTTATCACCGGTGTGTGTAGGTGAGTGCATATACCGTGTTCCATAGCATACATTGTACAAAGCTTATTAAGCTCGAGGTAGTTCAAAGATAGCCCTTTATTGATGAAGTAAGGTATCTTTTCTAGCGAGATTACATCATCTATGGAGGGAAAATCAGTGTGGGCAGCCACATACATGGCTAGCTCCGGTTCCTCTTCGGCTACCCCCTGTATAAACGAAGACTGAGAGGACGACCTGAGCAGCTTGATCGTCAGGGGTTCAGCTGGTGGAGCAGAACTTGGAGTTGTTGGCAGACTAGCGACCCCCAGTTTGGTACTCGATGCTGGGCGGGGAGTGGTCGGTTCGCTAGAAGTCCCAGACCTTGCATCGGGGTGACGACTCTTCTTGGAAAGGCGTATCGTCATTGGCTTGTCGGAGGGATTGAGCTTCTCCGTTTGCGGCTGGCTGACTCTCTGCCGCCTGATTGTCAATGGCTCCGTTGTGGGTCTTGGCACTTGGTTGGACCTTGGCAGCCGGATTATCATTTGCTCTTCTTGTGTCGAGAGGCTGATTGCGTCCTTACGCAGAGTGGCGGTAAGAGGTGCGAACTTGCCAGGTTTACGAGCTTGGAGGTGGATCGTCAGAGGTTCTTCTGATCCTGTAGCTGTCTCGGTACGAGCTTGCACATCTCCTTCACCAAGGTGCCTCTTTGATTTTTCGTACAGGCAGGAGTGTGAGTAGTAGGATTCGACCCCTTTGAAGGGATCGATGTCGGCAAATTCTGTCATCACGAAGCCGTATTTATCGACATACTTGAAGCATTGGTACAGTGTGGAAGGAACGATCATATAATCGTATATCCAAGGGCGCCCCAAGAGGATGTTGTAAAAAGTGTCTGCATCTATGACGTAACAGGTGACTTTCGACTGGAGATCGCCAATTTGACACTTCAGACGAATCTTCCTAATTGGGTAGCTTCTGCCCGAATTGAAACCGCTGATGGCGGTGCTTGTAGGCGTCAGACAATGCATAGGGATGCGTAGATGATGTAACAAACCCTTCGGAATAATTCTTATGGAAGAGCCAGGATCAATGTGCATCCGATCCACTTTTACGTCGTCGATGTATCCATGTAGTATAACGGGCGATCGTGCAGGTTGGTTTTGATGAGCATGTCCTGCGGAGTGAAGACAATGTTGGACATCACTCCCGTGCAAGCGCTGTCTTAGAGATCTGTAGGCAGGTTCTCTCCTGTGAGGTTGACCTGAGTCAGGTACGCGTCGGCATTTTGGAGTACATCGCTCAAAGCCGTACGAACATCCTTTGAGAGTCTCAGAAGCTCGTATAATGACAACTTGGCCGGTGTGTTGGCCAATTGCACCAAGATGTCGAAGTTGTAGGGCTTCTCCAGTCCCTGCGGTGCCTCTTTTCGGAGGGATTTGTCAAAGCGAGTCTCCTTCGGCCTAGGCTTGTCGGTCATCGGAGGCTGAGAAGGTCCCGGAGCGTCAGTTATGGCGGGCTGATGATCTTCAGCCGAGTTATCAGCCACGGGTTGGGATTGTGCCCCAGACCGAGTGACGACGGCTGTAGCTTCTTCGATATTTGTCGAGATTGTGCGACAGGACCTGACTTTTCCAATCTTCTTCTTGCAAATGGAAGATGGTGTGGGCTGAGTCACCTCTGATACCAAGTCTGGATGGACCCACATGACCTCTCCTCGTGATGTGGTGAGGGGCACTAGACCAGCAGCCTGATCTCGGAAAGGTGAAAGATTAGCAATCTCTATTGTCGCCAGAGGGATGGGGACCACACCGTCTTGAGTTTCTGTTAGAGGGAAGCTGCCAAATTATACTGACACCATATTGGCTGCCACAGTTACCTCTTCGAAATCGATGGCCAGAGCATTCGAATCGATGAGATTTGGATGTACCATTTTAGCTGGTAGCAGTCGTGTGTAGCATGGTGGACGTAGCGGTGGTAATGGCAATACTTGGGTTCTCCATTTCTGCCGGCCGAGGTTCCCGTCTTGGTGGAGGAAGTTGAATTCTGACTCCTTATATGAGCATGTCCAAGATGGGCTTGACGTGGCCGTCTTCAAAGGAGTAGGTCATTTGTGGCCATTACTTGTCTGCCGATTTTGGCTCAGGTTTTTATGCTGTGTCGGCCACCATAGCCTGTTTGCCTTTGTTATCCCGGTTGTTGGAGGAGCTACCCCCATTGTTGGTATTGGCGTTGGGATGCCTGCCCTTATCTTCTCCCTCTGAGATGTGCAATCCCAGTTGGCGAGCCTTCTTCAATCGTTCTTCGATGCTTGTGGCACTGATGATAAACGTCTTCCAGTCCTTGATTTGACTTTCGCCCATCCAGAGGCTGATTGTTGGAAGCAGTCTCTTTTAGAAAATTTCAATTAAGGAGAAATTTGGGTTACCAGACGGCAGCTTCATTGCAGTTTGGCAAAACCGCTCAATGTAGTCCCTTGTCAGCTCTTTCTCCCTTTGGATAACATCCATGAGGGTGGACATTGTGACGCATGTCCTACTTCATAGAATCTCTCTAAGAACATGCGCTTGAAGCTGGCGAAGGAATGGATGCAGTTGTCTGGCATGTTGCGATACCAGTCGAAGGCGACTCCTTCCAATGCCCCGATGAATAATCATGTAAGGATGGCATCGTCATGGGGCAAATGGTCGGTGGTGACTTCGAAGTAAGTGATATACCGACTTGCGGAGGTCTTGCCATCATAAGGATTGATATTGAACGGCTTATATCTTATGGGAAAGGGACATCCCTCCATGCTGCAGGGTATGGTTGTCGTATTCTGAGGTCTTGAGAGGTTTCTCGAGCGTGAAACATGGCTCGGAGCTCCTGGACCTCTCTTCTTGCTTCCCTGGCCTCATCCACAGCGGTGGGGGCCGTCATTTCAGGAGGATTGTTGCCCGGGTTCGGTGCCGCTGAATTTGAGTCCGCATTGACCGCGGGACCCGCACTTATTTGGCCAGGCGTCCCTCCTTGGAGAGTTGGAAGGGCCGCTTTAATCTTGTCTACAGACTTGACCAAGGCATGCAGTATGGCCTCCAGAGTGTCGATGCGTTGGCGATCGCTGGAACCACCTTGGTTGCTGTCCGTCATGAACACCGTCTTTGTATGAGAAGAGATGGACAGAACGGTGGAGGACATGCCCTCCGAATCATACCCCTATAGCGAGAAGTCATCGGGGTATGTGGGAATGTTCTCCTCTGGTTTGGACTCAGAAGGGATAGTACCCCCAGCTTCAGAGTTTGCTTCATCTTGGGAGTCGTGGACGTCCTCGGGGACGTCGGCCCTTGCTGTATCTGATGGAAGAGTTGTTTCTTCGGGCTCATCTCCTTGGAACATCGAATTATCGTGGATGTTCTGAGGAGTGCTACTCCCAGTCCCAGAAACCCCAAGTGGTGTAGACGATGAATCTTCCACTGTAGCAGATTTCGTCTTTGAACGGGTACCTTAGAAAACTCCGGTGGTGGGCACCCGTTTAGACGATAATTTCGTAGTCATGGTGGTTGAAATCTTTGGGCTAGGAACATTTGTCTTCTTCCCTCTCCCATCGGCGGAGATTTTCTAAGCAGAGTTGCAGGAGACAACGGAAAGTGCCTCGTCTTCTGAAGACGGTTATTGCAGTCTTTGAAAGACGGACTGCCGGTCTGTTCGTACCGTCGCGTTATTGCAACAGCAGTTGATGATGACTTGGGTGCAGTGACATCCGTGAGAGGACTCTTTGCACCATGAGGCACCTTTTCTTTCCTTGCGTTTGTGGAGGATGGCCTCACGCAAGTCAGATGGGTCCGGATCGACCATATTTGCTCCCTGGATTTCGGGAGACTTTTGGGAACCTCTCTGTCTGTTTGCCGCCGGGGGCTAGACTCGAGTGGTTCTGTACAACTTCCCATCAGAGGCCCGTATAACAGTGTATGGGACGCTCGGATGGTCAGAGGTTGGATCAACGGACCGAGCTTGCCAAGCTCGTGCTGTCCTAGACTTTTTTGCTTTAGGACCATAGGAGAGGCGGTCGAAGACAGAGCCACGTGGAGTAGGCGTCATGCGGCTGGCATTAATAATCTTCATGCAGCTGATAGGCATAGCCACATAGGTCTTCTCCATACGGCCGGAAATCCTAGCCGCATGAGTATTCTCCATGTGGCTGGAAATCCTGGCTGCATGAGTATAATACATTTGGCTAGCAGTCTCGGCCGCATGGTCATCATTCATGCGGCTGGCAATCTTGGCCGCATGAGTCTTCGTCTTGCGGCTAGAGCCCTTGTTCGGTTTCTTCCTGGAGCACATAGAATCGCTCTTTGCCCCTGCAAGTCCAGCATCGTAGTGCTTTTCTCTGCCGGACTTGGGGATAGCAGAGTCCTCTATGGCTCGAAGTGGGGCCGTACGAGAGTCATCTTCGCCATCTTGGGCAGCAGAGAGTACTCCGTCCAGAGCTTAGGAAGGAGAAAATGATTTTGGCTTGCACTCGCAGCGAGCTTTCTTTGTGCGGGTTCGCTTCTGGACCGGGCCAGCACTTCTTTCGGAGAGCATTTCTTCAAACGCCTGTTGGTCGAAGCGGATGACCATCTTCTATTGCGTGGAGCCAAGTTTGGCTGCATCCGATTGCATCACCAACTCCTCAGCCGTGGAGAAGATTGTCCCAAGCAGAGTTGCCATCGTGTTTGCCATAAAATATAAAAGAATAGAACAATTATCGGAGGACTGGACTTTTACTTCACAATACAAACTCGCTTGTACAAAGAAAGTCTAGGGACGAAAACCTTGGTACAACAATCTAAGTACAATTATTTATATTAGATTCTGGGGGGTGACGGTAGAGGCTCGGGAAAGCGACGGCAGCTCTGCCTTACTCCTTGGACTATCGGGTGCAGCCTTGGCTCTGTAGAAGAACTGCTTGGCGTTGCAGAAGAAATGCTCTCCTTTCAGGCTCTGTATATTCTATCTCTGGCTCTCTGGATCTCTGTATCTTCTTTTTGCAAAAGTAAGAGTCTCTCCTTCTCTATATGTCTCTCTTCTGCAAGAGAATGGCACCTTGCTATTTATAAGAGTGGAGGAATCATTAGGGTTTCGTAATGATTGCCCATTCTCCAAAGTCGACGGCTTAGGATCAATGAATCTGGGCCACTCATCTTGAACATAATAGATTCGGACAATTAATGTGATTGCACCAAATCTTTGTGGATAATTAATGATGATTGACATAAATCCTCATGATTTGTTATGCCAATCTCGGATCTTCTGCCACGTGTCATTGATTTGCTTGATTGCAAATGATCTGATATGATCCCAATATTTTATTGGGATTTGTTTGATGGATTTCGGTTGATTTGATGCCACGTGTCCCATTATCATGCCACGTGTCTTAACCGCGAGCCACTTAGAAAATTAGAACCGCATGAGGGTTGCTCCTCATTGAGCCGCATAAGGCTGGCCACGTGACAAGGCTGCTTGGGAGTGACCCCTGAATATTTGAACCGCATGGTGATGATGGGTGCCTTCTTCGTGAGCCGCATGGAGATAGTCCTTGTGAGCCGCATAAGGTAGCCTCTGCTTGAACCGCATAGAATAGCTTCGGCCTGAGCCGCATGGAATAGCTTCGGCCTGAGCCGCATGGGGTGGTCTCTGTCTGAGCCGCATGTGACTATCCACGTGTCAAGGCCGCATAAAGGTTTTGGTATTTCGGAGGATCGTGTCAGAGATTTCCTTCGTTTCCCTAGGAGTCTGCCATTATGACGGAGTCATTATTGTTTCTTTGTGTCAGAGCTGTCATTTGTCAGAGCTGTCAGCCGTCAAGGTATTTAATGCAGTAAAGGACAAAGAAAAGAGCTGTTCGTAGGCCACGTGGCTCCTCTTTGAGCCGCATGGAACTTATTCGAGCCGCATAGACGCTTGAGCCGCATGGATCCCTGAGTCGCATGAGCTCTCTGAGCCGCATGGGGCTCCCTGGCCGCATGGAGCTTTCTTTATTCTTTTCCATGCTGCTATACATATAGAGAGGTATTCCAGCTACAAGCAATCCCGTTATCTAGGCGCCTTCTCTGATGGACTTGTAGCCTGCCGACGAGTAGGGCACATTTCCAGCTCACTGTCATGTGGGGCACTTCATGAAACGATTACTATGCACACTATCATGTGTTGCACTCAAGTTACCTAATAAGTCATGAATAACTCTTAGAATGAACCTTGCGTCTGGATAACCTGGATAGTCTGCAGGGCTTGTGGCCGTAGGGATATCTTATTGCATCTTTCTAGTAACTAGGCTTGTGATAAACCTAGTTAGTTTAACTATCAAGCCGTACTATTGCTTGGCCATGAATGTTGGATGGAGCCCCATCTTGTCTAGTCTTGTCTAGATCCAGTACATAGCTATCTCTGGACATGATTGTGTATGCTTTACTTTATCGATAATTGGTTAGAGACTAAGTTCCGCTCATGTGAAGGGTTATAACTCCGATCCTTGTTTGGTTTAAGGGTTGTAACTTGGTTACCGGAATAGTCCTTTAGTTATCTTGTCGTTTATCACCCTATTTTCTCTAACCTATGTCTTATGTTATTTCAACTATGAATTTATGTGCTAATATGTTGGTTTTAGTTCTTAAGTGAAGTCTCCTTGTGGCACTTGCTCTTTCTGGGGTCTGACCCAGCTGGTTTTGTATGGCCAGATTTTAGAGCAGCTTCCGAGGATCTTCCAGCCTTCCTGCCAGATGGTGACCACAAGGCGTAATCCTAGCAATGAGTGGGTTTTATTTTGAGGCATTTAGCCGCCGGACAAGTGTTAGCTCGTTTGCAACTTTACTTACTGTCTGCCTACGGGCTGTAACATGGTTGACAAATCCTAGGGTTGATCATGTATGACTTAAACTCTTGCTAGTCTTCGCATTTTGTATGACTAGCTTCATGATCATCTGAATATCTAATGTATGTGACGCCTTACCTTGTATGTCTGATGATCTACCATCTTGTTACCTTTACTTGCTTGCTCGAGATTAAGACACTAGGCTTGTTCTTGACCCTAAGAGACTATTGGCTTGTAGTAAACCCTCATGTATCTCGACAGCCGTGACCATATAACGAGGTGGGATTCACTTCAATGTACGTAGCTGGCTGTGTCTGTCCCCCGCTCTTCAGTATTCTGGTTCTGGGACGTGACACGGTTTAAGTGGTGGCCCATGCAGGTCTTGTAAATCAAGATGGATGAGGGTTTCACTGAATAGATGTCTCAATCAGCACTCGCCCTTGATCTCTACTCGTGTCTTTTAATCTTTCTGAACTCTTGACCTGATCACATGTTTATATCCTCGATCGATCATGGTCCTTCCTTATTGTTCTCCATGTCATTTTTTCAGCAGTATTGTTCCTGGTCCTACCGATCGGCAAGGCGGAGCACCTCCAGTAAACCAGCAGCAACCTGGAGACCAAGCCCAGCACTCAGGAGTAGCCTCTAGAGTCATGCCTGCTGGGGGTCAAGAGCCACCAGTTCAGCCAGTCCTGCCTGCAGAGCCTGACGATGGAACCCTGGTGGGTCTCATCAGGGAATTATTTGCATCTCAAGATCGTCGGGGCGATGCCCTGCTCCAGGCAGTATAAGATGCCATGGGCCGTATTGGTTATCAAGGGAACAATACGGCTAGCAGTTTCAAGCGCCTTAACCCTTCCTTCTTCGACGGTAGTGAAGACGTTATTGCAGCTGATGCGTGGCTCTAGGACATCGAGATTATCTTGGATGCAGCCAAGACCCCATAATTAGAGAAGGTAGCTGTAGTGCGCCTACAGTTATTAGACCTAGCCCGCACCTGGTGGGCGATGATAGCTGTTGGATTGGCGACGCCTGTTCCATGGGCGATATTCAGTGACAAGTTTCAGATCAAGTACTTCGATGTTGTAGCTCGGCACGACCTACAGACGAGGTTTACCAATCTCAGAAAGATGAGCAGGACAGTTGATGGATATATGGTCGAGTTTTCAAGACTGAGTCGGTTTGCTTCCACCTTGGTGGCAACCGAGTTCGATCGTGCGCAGCAGTTCCAGCAGGGACTCCACCTAGAGATCATTCTACCAGTGGAGCAGTTTGAGCATCAGACTTTTGATGATGTTTTGCAAGCAGCTAAAAGGCATGAGTATACTTCCTAGAGAATAGTGGACAGAACTGGAGAACAGAAGCGGTCCTATGGTCAGATGACCCAGTCCTCAGCCCCAGCCCCGGCAGCTAGGGCCTTGACTATTGGAGCTCCGAGGAGGGCAGCATCAGTTACGTCAGTACAGCACTCGACTCCGATGTACTCTCAGCAATAGAAGCAGAGGCAGTCTTCCACAATGGGCTGCACTCGTTGTGGAAAGCCAGGACATGTAGTATCAGAATATCGTAGAGCACAAGGATTGTATTTGGCTTGCGGGGCATCGGACCATATGATAGGGTCCTGTCCACAGAGCCGATTCATCCTCATTGGCCCAGACTAGTCCCTCGGTGAGGTGACCAGCACCAGTACAAGAGCAGCAGTACCAGCCTCCGAGGCCATTGCCGCCTCAGGCTCAAGCATTCCAGCAGCAGAGATCACAGCAGTATGTCCAGGTCCAAGCTCAGATTCAGAACCGCCAGAGAGGTTTCCAGCATAGGGGACCAGCACCCAGAGGGCTAGGTCAAGCGATGGCTTTGATCATAGAGGAGGAGTTGGCATCAGGTGAGGTGGTGGCATGTACCATTCTCGTTAACTCTTTTCCTGTATCACTATTATTTGATTCGGGTGCATCGCATTCATTTATGTCAGCACGATTCGCAACACGGATAGGACTGGAGACCGAGTTATTATCAGTAAGGCTAAATATACTTACTAGTAACGGTCTTGTGGGAGTAGATAGAGTATTTTCCTTATATCGAATCGTAGTTAGCGATAGAGAGTTTTCCGCTAGGTTGATAGAGTTCTCGATGGCCGATTATGATGTGGTCCTAGGATGGATTGGTTGAGGGACCAGTATGCTAGAATAGATTGCCATATCGGCAGGATTATTTTTAGTATTCCTGGTGAGCCAGAGTTTTCATTTTTCCGAGGCGGAGTAGAACCTTTTTCTCCAGTATTGTGGATGGCAGTAGCACCAGCAGTTCAGTTTTCCAAAGTTGTAGAAGAGTTTCCTGACATATTTCCTAAAAAAATTCCAGGCATGCCCCCAGAGAGAGAGAGAGTTCACTATTGATTTGATTCCCGGATCAGCACCAGTATTAGAGAGAGTCTATAGGATGGCGCCTTCAGAATTGGAGATCTTGTACCAGATGATTGAAGAAGTTAGAACCAAGGGATTTATTTGTGCTAGCGGATCGCCTTAGGGAATCCCGATGCTTCTTGTAAAAAAGAAGGTTGGTATGTCAAGATTATGTGTTGATTATCGTACCTTGAACTCTGTAACAATCAAGAACGGATACCCTCTGCCAAGGATAGATGACTTATTTGATCAGCTCATAGGAGCGACTGTATTCTCGAAGATTGACTTACGGTCAGGGTACCATCAGATCAGAGTCAGAGAGTAGGATATCCCGAAGACAACATTTAGATCGAGGTACGAACATTGGGAGTTCCTTGTTATGCCATTTGGAGCGACCAATGCGCCAGCAGTATTTATGCACCTCATGAATCGTATCTTCATGCCCTACTTGGACCAGTTCGTGATAGTGTTTATAGACGATATCTTAGCCTATAGCAAGAGTGAGGCGGAGCATGAGCAGCATCTCCGTGTGGTTCTTCAGACTCTCAGGGAGCACCAGTTGTATGCGAAGTTCAGTAAGTACGAGTTTTGGTTGGATCGTATCTCGTACTTAGGTCACATCATCACTAGAGGTGGAGTAGAAGTGGACCCCCAGAAGATAGTTGCCATAGAAACATGGCCAGTACCTAGCACTATCGCGGAAGATCAGAGTTTTCTTGGATTGGCTGGCTATTACCGACGGTTTGTGTCAGACTTTGCTCGAATTTCAGCACCGTTGACCCGCAAGGATGTGCAGTTTGCTTGGACAGCAGAGTATCAGAGCTCATTCGAGAAGTTGAAGCAGAGATTGATGATGGCCCCCATTCTCACTCTTTCTGATGGAACTGGAGGATTTTCAGTATATTGTGATGCTTCTGGCAGAGGATTGGAATACGTATTGATACAGCATGGTAAGGTAGTCGCTTATGCGTCACGCCAGCTTCGTGACCAAGAGACAAATTACCCAACCCATGACTTGGAGTTAGCAGCAGTAGTTTTTACATTGAAACTTTGGAAGAATTATTTATATAGAGATCGGATGGAGATTTTCACCGACCACAATAGTCTTAAGTATGTATTTACCTAGAAGGATCTCAATAAGCAACAGAGAAGATAGCTAGAGATACTTATGGATTATGACATCAACTTGCAGTATCATCCTAGGAGGGCCAACGTTGTTGCAGATGCATTGAGCAGGAGAGCCGGAGTTTATTTCCTAACAGCACAGCCAGAGTTGTTAGCAGATCTTCAGAAGATGGATATTGAAATTATTCTTCCTTCCAGTGTGGCATTGATGGCTAGTATGCAAGTTCAGTAAAGTATAGTTGAGAGGATCAAGTTAGCACAGTCCGCAGATTCTAAGCTTTAGCAGCTTAGGACAGAATGTGTAGCAGGGCAAAGACCATAGTTATGTATTCATGAAGATGGTACACTCCAACATGGGAGGCGTCTTTGTGTACCCAGTAGAGATATCAGACAGAAGATCATGACAGAAGCTCATAGTTCTCAGTATTCGATTCATCCCGGTGGTTGAAGATGTATCGTGATATTTGACAGCATTTTTGGTGGAATGGCATGAAGAGGGAAATAGCCCGGTTTGTCTCTCGTTATTTGGTTTGTCAACAAGTTAAAGCCGAACATCAGAGACCAGTTGGTCTTCTTCAACCTTTACCGATCCCAGAATGGAAATAGGAGCTCGTTACCATGGATTTTATGACTGGACTACCTAGATCCTTAGCTGGGAGAGATGCTATCTAGGTTATAGTTGACAGACTCACGAAGGTGGCCTATTTTATCCCTTTCAGAATCGGTCAGTCGACGGATCAGCTTGCAGAGATGTACCTTAGGTAGATAGTCAGATTGTATGGAGTACTAGTCAGTATTGTGTCCGACAGGGATTCGAGATTCACCTCGCACTTTTGGCGGAGTCTTCAAGAGAGTTTGGGGACTTGTCTCAAGTTCAGTTCCGTCTACCATCCGCAAACAGATGGTCACTCAGAATGTATGATCCAGACTCTTGAAGATATGATGCAGTCATGTACGCTCGACTTCGGTGGTTCGTGGGAAGATCACCTTCATCTCGTAGAGTTCTCCTACAATAACGGTTTCCAGGCCAGTATCCAGATGGCACCCTTTGAAGCCATGTACGGCAGGAAATGCAGATCTTCTTTACCTCGGGATGATATTGGTGAGAGGCAAATGCTTGGATCGGGGATGGTAATGCGAACTATTGAGGTGGTCAGACAAGTCAGAGATCATCTTCGGGTTGCACAAGATCGCCAGCATCATTGGGCCGATTCTCATCGGCGTCCCCTTGAATTCTCTGTCGACAATCATGTATTCCTTAGGATCTCTCCTACCCGTGGCGTCATTCATTTTGGCGTGCAGGGAAAGCTTAGTCCTAGGTATATAGGGTCGTTCGACATTCTAGAGCGAGTAGGTGATGTGTCCTATCGTCTCGTTCTTCCGTCGTCGCTACGTGAAGTACATGATGTCTTCCATATATCCCAATTATGACGGTATATCCTGGATCCGAGTTATGTCTTTGATTATTCGAAATTGGTTGTTGGTACCAACATTTCGTATGAGGAGAGACCCGTATCCATATTGGACCGAAGAGAGAAGATAATCAAGAACAAGACTATCAAGTTAGTACGTATTACTTGGCGTCATCATTCTTTGGGTGAGTCAACATGGGAGCGTAAGGATGATATCCGATCGCGATATTCCGACCAGTTTGACTCGTTAGGTATAATGTCTTCTTATGCCTTATGCCTTATGCCTTCAACTTCATCGCTTGCATGAATGATTGCTTGATTGAATGCATAGTTATAGCTTGCCTGTGATTAGTATAGCTTGTTCGACATCTCTAGCCTCTAGATTAAATTCTGAGAATGGAATTCTTTTAAGGTGGGTAGAGTTGTCATCTCCGTTTTTTGTTACACGTATTTCCAGTATACGTGTATGGAATCCTGATCCGTATTTTTACTTATCTTGTCTTGCTAGCTAATTTTGGTTTAATCTTATTTAGGTTCATCATGGTTTAACTTGGTTCATCATTGGTCTGGCTTGGTTTATTTCCATGGTTCATCATGATAAACCCCTACCTACCACCATCCCTATTTAAAAGCCACCTACTTTTCTCTCTCTTCATTATTCTTCATAACTCCTCTTCTTTTCCATTAAAAACCTCTCCCCCTCCATAAGCAAGTGCACCTTGATCTCACTTGAGAACCCATTTTGATGGTTTCAATGGATTCTTAGCATGATTTTAAAACACTTTAGAACTTGAAGATTTTTATTTTGAAGCATAGCTTTTGTAGATCTAGAAAATTGCAATTTTGGATTTTTGAAGTTTTGATCTATTTAACTTTTTTATTTGCATGTTTTGATGGTTCCATGTCGTAGAGAATTTTGTTCTACCCCATTTTGACCTATGGAAGTCCGAATTTGGACTTCGGACGGAGATTTGGTGGAGCTCGGAAGCTACGGCCTTCCTTGCATTTTTCTTCTCGCATCTGTCGGGAAGAAGAACAGTGCTTAGGCGCATGAACTTGCCACGCGCCAAAAGCAGTCTTTTCCCTCATGTGGGTGCATATGTATGCCCTCTTTGGACGCATAGGTGCATCCCCATGTGGGCGCATAGCCTTGTATTGGCGCATGAACTCACTAAACAAGTCACAGGCCCTTGTCATTTTCTTTGGCACTTGGCCAAGAGTCTTGCTCCATTACTTGGGCACATAACCACCCTTGTGTGGGTGCATAGAATCTTCCCTAGTGGGCGCATATAGCCCCCCACTTTAGGCGTATAGTGGTCAGCAGCATTCATTTGGGTTTTTGTGATCTGTTGGATTTTGTAACCTTTTGGCCAAGTTGTTTCGTGATTTTCCCATGAGTTGCTCACATGATCATGACACGACTAATGTGTGCCCCAGCTTGGCATGAAATGACATGACACGACATGGCACATACGTGCCACGGCTAAGCAAGACATGGCTCGTGCAAGCCGCGGCACGACTTAGCACGATTTGCTTAGTCATGCACGATTTTGTACGTACAGCTAATATAAGATCGTGGCACGATTTGTACGAGCCATGGAAAGGCTTGGCATGACTTGACATATGTCAGCCTTCATGTAGGCGCATAGAACCTTGTAGGCGCATAGCCCTTGGACGCACGTTGTTTTGGCTTTATCCCTTTTATGCATTTCCTTCTCTTATGATACAAGTCGCCATAACATTTTGGCTTTAGTGTACCTTGCACTTCATGCCATGATTTCTTTCTAAATGGTGGCCCGTTAGGGTGCACTCAGGATTAGTCTCTTCTTTACCTACATATTAGCTTGTATAGTGATATGCTACATAGCCATGATATGTGAACACGATGTGATGATCAAGAGTAGTAAACCATGAAGGTGGCCCGTCGTGGCGCACTTCTAACAAGTAACAAGTACAAGTAACATGACAAGATGGTGACCCATCGTGGTGCACCCTTGACAAGTATTCTTGACATATGACTCATGAACGTTGTTGCGACGACTAGCTTGACATGCCAGTAAATTCTCATCTTGACACCGTGGGTGATTGTATTGAATGTGCTTGTATAAGCTACCAGTCTTATCCGTATCATGTCTAGGACTTGTATCCCTGGTTACCACGGTCAGGGATGCATACTGAATCTGACTAGGTTAATGACTAGATTGATCAAGTAGTTCATATAGAGAGGTATTTCGGCTACAAGCAATCCCATTATCTGGGCGCCTTCTCTGATGGACTTGTAGCCTGCCGACAAGAAGGGCACATTTCCAGCTCACTTTTATATGGGCCACTTCATGAAACGATTACTATACACACTGTCATGTGTTGTACTCAAGTTACCTAATACGTCATAAACAACACTTAGCATGAACCTTGCGTCTGGATAACCTGGATAGTCTGCAGGGCTTGTGGGCATAGGGATATCTTATTGCATCTTGCTAGTAACTAGGCTTGTGATACCCCTAGTTAGTTTAACTATCAAGTCGTATTATTGCTTGGCCGTAAATGTTGGATGGAGTCCCATCTTGTCTAGACCTAGTACATGGGTATCTCTGGACATGCTTGTGTATGCTTTACTTTATCGATAATTGGTTAGAGACAAAGTTCCGTTCAGGTGAAGGGTTATAACCCCGGTCCTTGTTTGGTTTACAAGTTGTAACTTGGTTACCGGAATAGTCCTTTAGTTATCTTATCGTTTATCACCCTGTTTTCTCTAACCCATGTCTTATGTTATTTCAACTATGAATTTATGTGCTAATATGCTGGTTTTAGTTCTTAAGTGAAGCCTCCTTGTGGCACTTCCTCTTTCTGGGGTCTGACCCAGCTGGTTTTGTATGGGCAGATTTCAGAGCAGCTTCCGAGGATCTTCCAGCCTTCCTGCCAGATGGTGACCACTAGGCTTAATCCTGGTAACGAGTGGGTTTTATTTTGCTCTCTCACTCTATTGTAAAATATTCTTTTTGAGGCATTTAGCCGCCGAACAAGTGTTAGCTCGTTTGCAACTTTACTTACTGTCTGCCTATGGGCTGTAACATGGTTGATAAATCCTTAGGGTTGATCATGTATGACTTAAACTCTTGCTAGTCTTCGTATTTTGTATGACTAGCTTCATGATCATCTGAATATGTAATGTTTGGGATGCCTTACCCTGTATCTCTGATGATCTACCATCTTGTTACCTTTACTTGCTTGCTTGAGATTGAGACACTAGGCTTGTTCTTGACACTAAGAGACTATTGGCTTGTAGTAAACCATCATGCATCTAGACAGCCGTGACGGTATAGCGAGGTGGAATTCACTTTAATGTACGTAGCTGGCTGTGTCTGTCCTCCATTCTCCAGTATTCTGGTTATGGGGTGTGACAGTACGTAGCACCTGCATTGTTCAAGTCGAAAGGCATCACCATGTAGCAGAATACCCCAATCGGAGTTCGAAATAACGTATGCCTCTCGTCTTCTGGGAACATTTTAGTCTGGTCGTATCTTGAGTAGCCATCCATAAAGGACATATGCTCGAACCCGTAGGTATTATCTACCATCATGCTGGTGATAGGTAATAGGAATTCATCCTTTGGGCAAACAAAATTGAGGTTGTGGAAGTCTATACCGACTTGGATCTTTTCATTCTTCTTGACGACTGGAATAATATTGGCTACCTAGTCAGGATGTTGTTCTTCATGAATGAAACTGCTTGCTGTGTGCATATTTACCTCTGCTTCAATAGAATTCATGACATTCGGGCAGAACCGTTGTTGCTTTACTGGCTTATCATTGGGTAAGATATTTAATTTATGCACGACGATGTTTGGATCTAGGCCCGACATATCTTCATAGCTCCAAGCGAAGACATCTAAGTACTCTTTTATGAGTTCAATAAGAGATTTGCGGTCTTCCTCCTTTAAGGTTTTGCTAATAAAAATCGGCTTGGAAGAAGAGTCGCTTCCCATATTGACTTGTACAACCTCATCTTTGGTGGAAGGCTCCCGTTGTTCAAAGCATTTCTTCTATTGAGAATCAAGTTGTTGAGCCCAAGGTTTGACTTCAAAGGGCTCGACGAATTGGTCGTTTTCTTCGATCTGGTCTACGGATGTCATGTTCACTGATAACATCTTCCGAAATGCCTCTCTGATGTTGGTGTTAGAGTCATAGGAAGAGTCCGAAGAATATGAGTACGTTTCTTCCTTGGCTGGTAAAATTTTAGAAGGTTTGTATGAGATATACCCTAGACCACAACGGGTCTTGTGGTAATATTGATCAGATTCGCCGTTGGGGACATTGATCTTGATTGGCAAGTGTCGAACCTTACCGTAGCTAAGGCCCATATTGCTACTCAAGTCATACCCTATCTTCTGGATGGTACATCGTGCTTGAGGAGTGTAGTAGTGAGTCTGCACCATACCATTTATTTTCTGACTCACGAAGGATATGGGTCCGAGAGCCTTCTATTCGATCGAAGGTAATGGGCCTTTCTCCCTTCTTTTTGGCTGGTACTATGAAATACGTATCGCGTATTAGGAACACAAGTCTTACAAAGTAAGTGAACGCGATTTGTGTCTGCAGCGACAAGCTTAGGTCTTGCTCAAAGGAATATGCAGCGAGAGAAGAAAAGTAATACGAAGGATTCCTTTATTGATAAAATAGAACAAATTGTCCTCAGGGACTACATTGTCAGATACAGGAAAATGAGGTACAACAATGCCCTTCAAATTACCACCCCCAGTATTAATGGTTGGCAGGACTGAAGAGGGAAGAGGCAGACTATGCCGCTTCACTATAAGGGGTTTGGTTGAGGAATCTTCTCTTACTGGCGGCTTTCCTCTCAACCGAACAACTAACGGAGCTGGAGCATTTACTGGAGGCTTGGCTGTCAATGCTATAGAGCGTTCTTTCAATCTAACTTTGATAGGCCCGTTGAAGGATGTCTGGGCTTCTGCCTCATTATCGGCGTCCTTACCTATGTCCTTTCGATGATTCTTTCGAAATATACGAGATTCTGTGTAGTAAACTTTAACCCTTTGAAGGGATCGATGTCTGCGAACTCAGTTTTTACTACACCGTTAATATTAACATATTTGAAGCACTGGTATAGGGTAGACAACACGATAATGTGCTCATGTATCCATAGCCTCCCCAGTAAAATATTATAGTAAGAGTCTGCGTCAATGACATAGCAGGTTGCCTCCGTATTTAGATCGCCAATTTAGATTTTTAAGCAGATCTTTCCCTCTGAGCAGCTTTTGTTGTTATTGAAACCACTAATCGTGGTCTAGTTTGGACACAACCAATGCATCAGAATCCCTAGAGTATGCAATAAGCGGTGGGGAATAACGCTCACCGATGACCCAGGATCGATGTGCATGCGATCGATCTTGATATCACTGATGTATCCTGTACAGTACAAGGATCTGGTGTACCTTTTATTCTTTATCAGCATGTCCTGCTATGAAAACAGGATGCTCAATATGGTTTCCATCACACAGTGACATTGATGACATGCAGCGAGGTCTTCTTTCGGCTACTGTATTCGTCCTAAGTAGGACTCGGCGTGTTGCAATACCTCGCTCAAAGCCTCTCGAGTCTTGAAGGAGCTCGAACGATGATAACCTGGCTGGAGTGTTGGCTAGTTGAGCTAGGATGTTGAAGTTATTGGGCCTGTCGAGCCCCACGGTGGTTTCTTTTCTGAGGGCTTTATCAAAGCGTCAATATTTCTATTTCTGCTTATTCGCTGCTGGCGATTAGGACGAGCCAGGTTCGGATGAGCTAGGATTTGCAGACATCGAAGCTGACGATGCCTCTTTTCCAAGAGCCTGGTTGTAGTTATATGAGTAGCCAGACCAGTCCTGGTTGTTTCAACCCTCTCTTTATCTGGTGCAGATAAGATCGTATTGCGGGACTTGACCTTCTTTCCTTTGACCTTAGCGGCAGGACGTGTGATAGGCCATGTTAGGTCGTTAATAAGGTCAGGGTGTACACATATGACCTCTCCTCGAGGTGTTTTGATGGGCACTAGGCCCGGTGTTCGAGCAGCTGGGAGGTTAACGACCTCCATAGTTGTCTGGAGGGTCACCATGTTGGCAGAGACCACTTTTTCTTCAAAGTCCAATGAAAGAACATTGGTATCGACCAGTCTCTGTATATGGTTCTTCAAGAAGTAGCAATCCTTACTCGCGTGGTAGACGTATCGGTGGTAATAATAATATTTAGGACCATCAACCTTGTCTACCTCGTCGGAACGCCTGGGAAGGGGAAGTTAGAGCTTTTCGCCTTCGAGGAGTACATTGAGTAACTACATGCAACACGTCCTCATATTTGAAAGAATAGTTCCCCTTTTGTATCGAGGGTCTCTCAGGCTTTTGAGCAGGAGCTGTACCTCGACTGAAGCTTGCGTTCATAACCTGCTTAGCTTTGGTCTCCCGATCATTGTTGTTGGAAGCCCCGGCAGACCTCCTACCTTTCTCATTAGGAAAGCTCATTCCCAGCAAATGAGCCTCTCTAGCTTTAATTTTGACGTTATTGACATTGATAATGAATGCAGCCCAATCTGCATGACTGGACTAACCAGTCCAGAGTTTTATCATAGGTAAGGAACGCCAAGCGGTAGTCTCAGTACAGCTTGCCAAAACCGTTCTATGTAGTCATGAGCAGACTCCTTATCTTTCTGAGGGGTGTCCAACAGGATGGACATTATTATGTCTATTTTCGGTTCTTAAAATCGAGATAGGAACAGGTGTTGTAGATCGTCACGCAATTGTCCGGCAGACAGCAAAACCATTCGTAGGTGACTCCTTTCAAGGCCCCCAACGAACAGATTTGTGAGGAGAGCGCCGTCTTTTGGTAGATGCCCCATCATGGTTTCGAAGTGATTCAAATGTTGACGGGGAGATCCTCTCCCATCGAAGGGAATGATGGTCAGAGGTTTGTATTTGGGAGGATAGACCACCTTATTCTATTCACCTGGGAAAGGTTTACAAAGTCCCAACTTTCGCCACGATTCTTGTTTATCTTTGGCATCATCTCGGGCTCGGAGATCTCGGATGGCTTAGAGAACTTCTTCCGACATTGCCGACGTAGATGCTTGCAGCAATATATGATTGTTGGCCGTGGGCGGTAGCACCACATGATGACTTATAGTCGGGTAGTTGGGGGTATTGGATTATCCATTATTTCCTGGTTTTGGAACTGAAATCTGTATTTTTGATGAGGTTTGGGTTGCATTTTACTCTGCAACTGTCTTTGTTAAGAGACCAGGCTAGCATTCATAGTATGCATCATTCTTCAATCATTTGCCCACTTCAAGATAATAAATTACTTTTAATATCAATCATCTTTTATGCATATTATATAACTTATTATTTTACTTCTTGTAGAAAATATATTTGTATCCACCATACCGAGCTGAGCAGATCGAGACTACCTCTATGGCTGGAATTTCCTACATATGTATACTATCATGATTTCTATATCGTTCAATTATAATTTTTCTAAATCTTATTGCAACTTTAAAATGTTTATAAGGATTTTAAAGTACCTTATCGAATCATCATATCTATAACAAGACTTTCAAATTCTTTCAAATACAGTCATCCACGTGGGTGATCTAGATGTTCTTCCAAGTTACTCCATTCATTTCGATTGAGAATCCTATCTTATCTTTCTCAATAAACAAAATTAAACTGTGATATACTTCTACCCCATCTCTATAACCAAGGTATTATAATCCGTCTCTTAGGTGAATAGCGAAAGGGTTATAGTCCATTACTCCTAGAGTCTCTCGTTAGGGTTAAGTCTTCTATTTTACCAGTTCGATCTATTCGGTCTATCCAGTTGAGGTGTCTATCCAAACCCTTACTTCCTTAGACAACTCATTCACATTTTTAGAACACTTCTATCCACTACGTTCTATCAAACAATGGAAAATAATTTATATGGTTCATCAAGCACGAGTATTCGTCCTTACGAAAAAGGGAAAGATGAGAGTCCAAGATAAGTAGTTCAAGAAATATGATTGACTTCAATTATGAATTCCAAAGGCAATGAATAAAACAAAAGGATTTTCAAAACAATTATGGATTGAGATCCAAGTGCAATATCGTATTGCAGGCTCGCTCGGTACAGTAAACACTACACCAAAAAAGGCGACTGCCAATAGTTATTACCGTGACAAATAATTTTTGTCACGGTAATATCGTGACAAATTCATCGTGACTTATTTTTGTAATGCTTTTTATAATGGTAATAATCGTTACGAAAATAAATTTCATCACAGTATTAACTGTTACAAAATTTACTCTTGTAACGGTAATATCTGTGATGAAATTTATTTTTTTAATAATAATAGTCATGACTAGATTTATATTGGTAACAGTTATAACCGTTACAAATTGTTATTAATATTTTAAAAAAATATAGAATGTTGATACTTACAAAACATAACTTTTTGATGCACAAAGGTAATTCAAATATATATGGGTTTATCATTTGGTATTTACAGGAGGATTCTACAAACCTAGATACTTGGAAACTTTCAAATATACTTGCAAACTTTTAAATATACATGGGTTTATCGTTTGGTATATAGAGGGGGGCTCGCTAGTAGTTGTCAATCAGGTCTTTACAGTGCCATCTCTGATTTGGTGGAGTAGTCCATAAGTTATATCTCTCATCAGCTCTGATATAATGCTATCATGCTTTAGCATGTAGTCCTGCACGAGAACATGTAGGTTTTAGTTAAAGTTTAGCAAAACCTTCGTAACCGTGTTGAAGAAAAGTTTCAGTAGGGCCGGTAACGCATTTGATGATGTGGTTATATTTATTTTATAGATTTTTGTAAAAACAATCAAGGGAGTCTACACTAAAGCATGTGGCAGGGAACTATGCAGTTATTTATATTTACTAGTCCTATCTTTACCTCCACGATCTTGGACAATAACTCATGACCAGATTCTGAATATGTGCAGCATGGTAATGAATTCTTCATTGACAGCCTTGTTCATGAAAGAAAACATCGAATCGTAGTAGCCATTAGCATTCAATGAACCCTACCTTCACGTAACATGCAAATTGTGCTTATTCACTAAAAATAGCATTTTTCTTAAGAAAATGTAACTGTAGAGTTAAAAGCTTACTAGCTTGTTATGGATGCCTAGCCGAGCCCAAGTAATTACCTCAAGTAGTTCTTCCAATGTCCCATACCCACCTATATTTATTTTACATAATATATATACCTTCGCAATGCGATGAAGGCGTCGACATGGTGCGCCATCTCGACTTTCTGATGGTACATACCTTCTACGGCTCTCACCTCCCCTACGGTCTAACTAGTAATCAGATCAATTTGACTTTTCGCCGAACCAAAAGAACGATGAGTAAAAAATGGTCAAATGAATTTTTTTAATACAAAATGATATGAAACCATAATCTTGACATGGTTTTATCTGACCAAATTGAGTCGTGGCAGGACAACCTTGTGCAAACTGATGACCAGTATAACCAGCTCCCTACGTTGTGGAGGAAACAAAGAGTTCGTAGATTCTCAACAAAAGATTAGAATGATCATATCATTTATATACCTGCAGAAGAATACCCAGGTGAAGATTGGTCAAAGCAACATTAAGACTAAATTACTGAGGCAAAACTCCCTGTAGACTTTATGCATCCAAGAAGACTACTATAATATATATATATATATATATATATATATATATATATATATATATATATATATATATATATATATATATATATATATATATATATATATTTATATATTATATATTATATATATATATATAATATAATATATATATATATATATATATATATATATATTTATATATATATATATATATATATATATATATATATATATATATATTATAGTAGTCTTCTTGGATGCATAAACTCTACAGGGATTTTTGCCTCAGTAATTTCAACATTAAGACTAAATTACTGAGGCAAAAATCCCTGTAGAGTTTATGCATCCAAGAAGACTACTATAATATATATATATATATATATATTTTTTATATATATAAATATATATATATATATATATATATATATATATATATATATATTATATATATATTATATATATATATATATATATATATATATATATATATATATATATATATATATATATATATATATATATGTCCACACCCCCTCACTTTTGCATCCCCAAGCATCCCCTCTTTCACAACCGTTGGATCTTGTTTAAGTCAATTAATCTTAACCGTTGATTTTTCAATGGTTAAGATTAGAGGACTTAAACAAGATTCAACAGGTGTTACCATGGGGATGCTTGGGATTATATATATATATATATATATATATATATATATATATATATATATATATATATATATATTAAAAAAATATTATATGTTGGCCTATACAGCCATGGTCGAACCTATTTTGATAATTGACTTAAAACTTCGAGCTCGATATGAAAAGAAACAGAAGATCACAGATTTCGTCTCAACTAATTTTTTATACTTTATTCTGTATTTTCTTTTTATTTGAGTCTAGAAAATTGTGCATCGGGACACTGGCAAATTTGGAAGACCCTACTCAAAAAATTCATATTCCTGACCCAAAATAATTATCTAAACCTTTATTTATCCAAAAACTCCACAAACCAAAAATGACCTAGATTTGACCTAACCGAACTCGGCTAGAGGTCTGCCCGAACTCGGTAAAGTCAAATCACTCTTGGTCAGCTGCATTTTTCTACTCCTTTGGATCTGCAACGTTCAAAATTACGAACGCTAGCCTACCAAGTTCTGCCCGAACTCTGTACTAGAAAATCCAACAAAAAAAAGAATTTGTCATTTCTATACACTCATTCATTCTTCATCTTTTCTATCTATTCCAAAACTTTCTATATATATATATATATATATATATATATATATATATATATATATATATATATATATATATATATATATATATATATATATATATATATATATTTTGGGAAACCAGCGATTTTATTGAATGAAAAGGGGGCTCTAACCGAGCATTACAGGTGCCAGGGACGAACAAAACACAAAAGTGTCCTGTTATGCAAAAACGTAAATACTAAAATTAAAAGGGTGGAAATGGAAATTTCGAAAAGAGATTCGAAATTCAAAAAAAAAAAAAGGGGGGGGTGTTACGGTCCAAAGGGGGGAAGGGAACACCACCCAAAGGACCGTGTTGGCTGGCCGATGAACTCGTGGCCCGAGGGTACGCGAAACGAGGGGGTAGGTGGGCGCGCTGCCCGAGGGGGCAGCCCACTGCGCGAGGTTGACGGTTTGCGCGAGGCGCCTTGGGCCACCCGCTGGCACCACGCACGAAGCGGCGGCAGGGCGGACGATCCGTGGAGGACGGCGTCTCCGGCGAGATGCGCCGGAGCGAGAGCGGGAAGGAGGGATCGCCGGAGGGAGAGTGGGAGGGGGGAAGTGGGATCGCCGGTGCTGGGGAGGGCGGCGACTCAGGCGAGACGCGCGCGGAGGGGGACGCCCGGATCCACAAGGGGCCGCGAGGGGAAACGCCGGAGGGGGAGAGGCGAGAACGTCGTGGAGGGAGCGGAGCTCGACCTTCGGACGTGCGCGAGCAGTCACCGGCGGGGGGCCAGCATCCGACGGAGGGAGCGCCGGACAGCGGTGAACTCGCCGAGGCTCTCGCGGGCGGGAAGAGCCGCCGCCGAGGAGGCAGCCTGGACGGCCAGGGTCGCCGAGAAGGTCAGTTCAGGAGGCAGGAAGGCTGCCGCTGGGCCGAGGGCGGAGACGGCCGCTGAGCCGGGGGCGGAGGCAAGTAAGGGGGCGGAGGAGGATGCACCACTGCCGGAGGGGGCTGGGGGAGCGTCCGGGGAGAGCGTGGCCAACAGGGAGTGGGCGGAGTTGGGCCACGAGACGGCCGGGGACGCTGCCGCTGCGCCGGTGGCGGGGACCGGAGAGGGGGAGAAGGGGGGATCATCCGGGAGGGAAGGGGCGCTGGGGGCGGGCTCAGCGTGCCTCCGCGGAGAAGTGGCGGCGGGAGGATGCGCCGAAAAGGGGGGCGCTCCCGACGGGGGGTCCTTCCTGCGTCGCATGCGGGGGCGGCGAGGACGATGCCGAGGGTGGCGCCGAGGGGAGGGGTGGGAGGGTAGCCCCCACGGCGAGAAGAAGAAGCCGAAGAGGGGGAGACCCCTCCATTGGGGTGGCGGCCAGGGACGGCCGGGGGGAGGGGCCCGTCGGGAGACGGCGCCGCTGTAGCGCATGGGGAGGCCGGGGGTCGGGCCAAGGAGGCCGGCCGCCCACAGCCATCCGCACGGCTGCCAAGCGCAGGCTTCGGAGAAGCCAGCCGCCCACTGCATCCTATCTTATATATATATATATATATATATATATATATATATATATATATATATATATATATATATAATATATATATATATAGTAAAAAATATTATACGTTGGCCTATACAGCCATGGTCGAACCGATTTCGATAATTTACTTAAAACTCTGAGCTCGATATGAAAAGAAACAGAAGATCACAGATTTTGTCTCAACTAATTTTTTATACTTTATTCTATATTTTCTTTTTAATTGAATCTAGAAAATTGTGCATCGGGACACTGGCAAATTTGGAAGACCCTACTCAAAAAATTCATATTCATGACCAAAAATAAATATCTAAACCATTATTTATCCAAAAACTCCACAAACCAAAAATGACCTAGATTTGACCTAATCGAACTCGGCTAGAGGTCTGCCCGAACTCGATCAAGTCAAATCACTCTTCGCCAGGTGCATTTTCCTACTCCTTTGGATCTGCAACGTTCAAAATTATGAACGCTATCCTACCGAGTTCTGCCTGAACTCTGTATTAGAAAATCCAATAAAAAGAAGAATTTGTCATTTCTATACACTCATTCATTCTTCAACTTTTATATTTATTCCAAAACTTTCTATGTAGTAAAAGAGCTTTAATCTTCCAATTTCCAAGACAACTCTCGTTATTCTAAGTGCCGGTGGTTTTCGATTAGGAGTATTTGAGTTGTACAAGCTTGGAGTACAAAAGATTTCTTCAGAAAGGTATTTGAATTTTGATCGTAGGCTTCGGATAAAAATACGATGGTGTTGAAGTCGGCGTATTCTTCAGAGTAAGGAATGTGGTGTAATCTCTATTCAAAATAGTGGATTATAGCGAGCAAGAGTTCTCGTGAACTGGACTAGTCCTCTTAGAGAAAAACTAGTATAAACCTCGGTGTCTGCATATTGCTTTCTTGCCTCTACTTACTTATAGTTTTACTTCAGTGCATTAAAGTTTTATTTATATATTTGTTACTTATAGTTTTACTTTAGTGCATTAAAGTTTTATTTATATATTTGCCTCACCTGCTTAGTTTTTAATTTAGGGAATATTTTCTGCTGCACTCTATTCACCCCCCTCTAGAGATGCCATCGATCTTATAATTGGTATCAGAGCACGGTTTCTCTCTAGTTGGATTTAATCTCCTTGAAATATGGCATCATTATACCTAAGCAGTGGTGAAGGCCAATCAAAAAATAGGCCACCCCTATTTGATGGCACAAACTACACGTATTGGAAGACACATATGAGTTTTTATCTCAAGTCTCTTGATTTCGATTTATGGTCGATTGTCATGAATGGTTACAAGAAATTATGGTAGAGGGTAATCTTCTTGAAAAACCATTTAATAGATATACCGACAATAAAAAAAATAAGCTAGTCTTGATGCAAAAGCTATTAATACTTTATTCTGTATTATAGATAGAACTGAGTTTAACATAGTATCAACATGTGTCACGTCTCACGACGTTTAAAAACTTCTTGAGGTTACTCATGAGGGCACTTCACAAGTGAAGAAGTCCAAAATCTCATGACTAACACAAGAGTATGAGGCCTTCAAATTGAAGCCTAATGAGACTATTACAAATATGTTTACTCAGTTTTTAGATATTGTTAATCTTTTATCTTCCTTTGGAAAAGAATACAATAATCATGAGAAGATTCGAAAGATACTTTGCAGGCCAACCAAGAACAAGAATCCTAAAGCGACGGCCATTATTGAAGGAAATGATCTCACAACGACGACTCTTGAAACCCTTATAGGAAAGCTTATGATGCATGAGCTAGACCTTAAAGGTTTCAAAGAGTCAACACCAAAAGCGAAGGCGATAGCATTCAAAGCTAACCACAAGACAGCCTTCGATGACGAAAGTGAGACAGATACACTACAAGAGAAATGACGATTCTTCACAGTTTATAAGTTGACGGTAGTCGAAAACCGTCAACAATAGGGTTTATCTTGACGTTTTAAGGCTTAAGTCAAGAGATGACTTTTTTTTTGTTACATTAGCAATTTTATAGCATGTATGCTGACGGTTTCGAAGGATCCGTTAAGAAAGAACATCTTTTATATTGATGTTTTGATAATAACCATTAACTATTGTATATGCGAAAAAGTTGTCACAGTTTTTTCGTCTGCCATTATGGTAATTATATCAAAGTTATTAAAATTAATGACGGTCTGCCTCAAATAATTTTGAGGCCCATAAAACAAAACTTTCTTCTTTCCCTCGCTCTCTCTCTTCTTTCCCCCGCTATCTTCAAAACTCTCGACTTCTCTCCCCCACTCTCTCAGAAACCCTCGTCTCTTCCCCTCTCAGAAACCCTCGTCTCTTCCCCTCTCAGAAACCCCTCCTCTCTCTCCCTCTCAAAAATTATTCGTCTCCCCCCCTCAGAAACCGCTTTCTCCCCCTCTCAGAAACCGCTGTTGAGAAAACCCTAACCGCTCTGGAGAAAACCCCTCTACTTCGAAACCACTCTAGAGAAAACCTTAGGCTTCAACAACTTCGTGCTGGAGAAAACCCTAACTATTCTTCACAATGCGTCAACTTCGATCTTCACCGTGCGGTATAATGCCTTTACTTTTTTTTCTCTGAAATTCAACTTATGCCTAGGTTTTTTTTGTGCCAACTTCGTTCGTTCTTCACGTTAGGGTTTTTGGTGGCAACTTCGTTCATCAACTTAGGGTTTTTCTCTGTAAATTGTAACTAAGGGTTCACTTAGGGTTTTTCTCTCGCTACAAACTCTTTTTTGGATGTGTTTGTATTCTCTTTGTTATCTGCTGTTGGTTCAGCTCAATGTGGGGGGTTTCTAATGTAAGAGAGCTTCAGGTGGCTTTTGTTTGTTTCTTTTCATTATGATGGGCCAAAATGTGTCCCTCCTTTTTTTGGATGCTATGTTCTGTGTTGATACATTTAATTTGGGTTTGATTATAGTCTAAGAAATAGAGAAGTGGGTTTGTTTCATTGTGGCATAATAAGTCCTTCCACGACCGGGTTTTTGGATGTTTTGCTCTGTATTCATATATTCAATGTGGTTTTTTGTCACGACCCGTACCTATTGTAGGGCACGAGAAATGGGTACGTCCAGCCTACGCCGCAGTGTCGGCGGTAGAACGCTGTTCTAGGTCACAATTAAAACTAAATACAATATGATATACTCTCCGTACGGAGGACAATCAGAGCAGGATACAACTCAATCACCAAAACTAGAAGTAGCACGATAAGACAAATATGAATCCACAAGAAAAGTACAACAGAGATAAATAAATCTCGGTATTATCAACACCAACTCAAACAAGCATAAAATAAATACAACTCATGACAATTGAAAATAAAATAAAAAAACTCTAGCCATCTACTCCAACCTCTACTGTGTCTCCTCTAGGCTAGCAGGTAACCTCCAAGCTATCTGTAAAATTTATCAACAGGTCCAGTCAGGACGGGAGCGAGCACAATACATCTCACGCAGTCCATAATATGACAGGATATGTAAATATTCTATAGAGTAAGATACATAAAATGCTGAGAAATATATAAAATAAAGGAGACGAATGTAAAAAAATATCTACTATAAGTAAAGAACTAACAGTGGCTAGTGATGTAGAGTATGAGATAGACATGTGAACGGCTTAAATTTTTATATGAGTAATCTAAGAGTTTGCACATGAGTATACTACTTTAGAATTGTTCACGTGACCATTTATACTCCCTCGTATCCCAATAAATACACAAGAATCCAGACAAATTATGTTATTGCACATGATATCACATGAAGGCCCATAAATGGGTACACATAATTGTATATATGGGGGCTCTGCGAACATGATAGTACATGAATCACAAGTGTGCACATGAATGGTGAAAGCACCAGAGTACATGATGAAAGTAAAATGTACATGACATATTGTAACCCGATGCTCCCGAGGCGAATAACTGTCACCCTCATTTCCCGTATTTCCCGTATTTCGTATTTATACTCGTAATTGGATTTTGGCATGTATTTTTATTTTTCTCAACTTATGGAATTTCGGTATTTCTCGTATTTTGGATTTTTGACATGGCTCGGTTTTAATTGGATTGGGTTGGTTTGGTTTGGTTTAATGTGTATTGGAACACCTTAGCCTATACTCCACCCTCAACACACCATATCCCACCCTCTTTAAAACTCCACCAACCTTTTCTCTCTCCTCATAAATCTCCATTAATTTCTTCTTCTCCTTCCTCTACACAACACTCTTCTCCTTCCTCTACACAACACCAACCCATAGGCAAGTGCACCTTGCCACCACATGAGAACCCTATTTTATTTATCCATTTGCTAGTTTAGGACATGGTAATCAACATTAGAACTTGGTATTTTGTGATTTGGAGTCTCCATTGTTCTAGATCTAAGTTTTCCCTATTTTCGGTTTTACATGGTTTTGATCTATTTAAGTTGGATTTTTATGGGTTTTGATGTTTCTATGTGGAAGAGAATTCCATTTCACCCTAGTTGGAACTTTGGAAATCTGCATTTGGAGTTCGAATGGCCAAGTTGTGATGTCTTGAAGTTTTGGGAGCCATTGGAGCCTCTTCTCAGCCATGGAGAAGAAGACCCTCTCCTGCGTGCGTGCTTTTGCGTGTATGCAGCTCTCTTGCGTGCGTGCTTTTGTGCGTATGCAGCTCTTCTGCGTGCGTGCTTTTGCGCATACGCAGCTCTCCTGCGTGCGTGCTTTTGTGCGTACGCAGCTCTCCTGCGTGCGTGCTTTTGTGGGTACGCTGCTCTCCTGCGTGCTTGCTTTTGTGTGTACGCAGCTCTCCTGCGTGCGTGCTTTTGTGCGTACGCAGCTCTCCTGTGTGCGTGCTTTTGTGCGTACGCAGCTCTCCTGCGTGCGTGCTTTTGTGCCTACGCAGCTCTCCTGCGTGCGTGCTTTTGTGTGTACGCAGCTCTCCTGCGTGCATGCTTTTGTGTGTACGCAGCTCTCCTGCGTGCGTGCTTTTGTGTGTACGCAGTTCTTCTGCGTGCGTGGTTTTGTGTGTACGCAGCTCTCCTGCGTGCGTGCTTTTGTGTGTACGCAGCTCTCCTGCGTACGTGCTCTTGTGCGTACGCAGCTCCCCTGCGTGCGTGCCCTTGTGCGTATGCAGCTCCCCTGCGTGCATGCCCTTGTGCGTACGCTGCTCCCCTGACCCCTTGCTTAACCCATTGGCTCTTGGAGTATTGGTTTTATTTCTCGACTTGGTTTCTCTTTTGTGGATTGGGTTTTCCTGAGATCTGTTCAACACAGCACTACTATCTTGACCCGACACGGCCTAACACGGTTTTCAAGTAATTGTTTATGACTAGTATGATTCTCGGGATTTTCTGCGGATTATGATTCTGGTATTCTCTGATCTCCTTGCTAGTGACCCAGTGGGGTGCACACCTAACTTGTAACTTGTAATTAATTCGGGTGACTTGATAACTTGATAGTGGCCCGTGGCGGCGCACTCCTGACTTGTAGCATGACTTGATAACTTAACGCTGTTGCGATGGCTAACTTAACTTGACCTGCCTTGACACCGTGGGTAGTTCTTCTTGCTTGCTTGTTAAATCTACTTGTCCTGTCTTGCATCATGTCTAGGATGGGACTCCTGAGTACCACGGTCAGGGGTACCTACCAAAATAGATTAAGGTTAATAACTATAATAACACAGTAGTCATGAAGAGATGACACAGCTACAGGCAATCCCGTTACCTCGGCGCTCTTGGGATCTGTAGCCTGCCGACGAGTAGGGCACATTTCCAGCATACTGTCATGTGTTGCACCTTCTAAGTCACTTAAGGGTACATGCGTTTCCTGGACGATGTACCCACCAGAATTCAACCCCTAATTTTCGACCTGGGTAACCTGGATGGTCCGCAGGGCTTGTGGCTGTGGAATAATCTCACTGCATCTTGTTAGTAACTAGGCCTGTGATAACCCTAGTTAGTTAAAGTAGTAAGCCGTAGTATCTGTTTGGCCGTGATTGATTGAATGAGGTACAACCAGTCTAGCCATGTCTTGATCCAGTACAAGACTGCTTCCTGTCTTGATTTCTTACATTATTATCTTGTCAAAAAATGGTGGGAAACCAAGTTCTGTTCAGATGAAGGGTTACAACCCCGGTCCTTGTTTGGTTTACAGGTTGTAACCTGGCTATCGTAATAGTTCCATGGTTATCTCGTCGTATATCATCCTGACATGTTTTCGTAAATTCTAGTTTTTAATATTAGATTTTCTTGTACTGATTGCTGGCTTTTATTCTTATTTCGTGGCCCCCTTGTGGCACTTGCTCTTTCTGGGGTTGACCCAGCTGGTTTTGTGTGGCCAAATTTCGAAGCAGCTTCCGAGGATCTACTAAGCTTCCAGCCCAATGGTGACAACTAGACGAAACCCGGGCCAAGAGTGGGTTTTCTTTCTTGTCTTGGCCACTTCATTGTAAAACTATTCTTTTGAGGCATTTAGCCGACGAGCACCTGTTAGCTCGATGCACTTTTACTTATTGTCTGCCTACGGGCTGTAAACATGATTAACAAATCCTAGGGTTGATCATGTACGACTAAACTCTTGCTAGTCCTAATATTTTGTAACGACTAGCTTCTTGATCAGCTGAATATGTAATATTTGGGACGCCTTATTATTGTATATTTAATGATCATACATCTTGTGACCTTACTTACTTGCTTGTGATTGAGACATTAGGCTTGTTCATGACCATAAGAGACTGTTGGCTTGTAGTAAACCCTCATATATCTAGACAGTCGTGACCGTATATCGAGGTGGTTTCCATTTTAATATACGTAGCTGGCTATGTCTGCCCCCGCTCTCCAGTATTCTGGTTCTGGGGCGTGACATGGTTTAAGTGGTGGCCCATGCAGGTCTTATAAATCAAGATATGTGAGGGTTTACCAGATAGATGTCTCAATCAGTACTCGTCCTTGATCTCTGTTCGTATCCTCTGAATCCCTGGATTCTTGCCCTGATCCTGTGCTTATATCATTGATCTGTCCTGGTCCTTTCCTTATTGTTCTCTGTGTCGTCTTCTTCAGCGGTACTGTACCTGGTCCTACCGATCAACGAGGTGGAGCACTTCCCGTGGATCAGCAACAACCCGGAGATCAAGCCCAGCATTCCGGGGTGGCCTCCAGAGTTGTGCCTACTGGAGGAGAGTCACCAGTTCGGCCCGTCCAGCCCGTAAAGCCAGACGATGGTACCTTAGTAGGCCTCATCAGAACCTTGATAGCTTCCCAGGATTGTCGAAGCGACGCCCTGCACTAGACAGTTCAAGATGCTTTGACCCGAGGCGGACATCCAGGGAACCAGGCGGCAAACAGCTTCAAACGATTGAACCCTCCTTTCTTCGACGGCACCGAGGATGCGATTGCCGCGGATGCATGGCTTCAGGATACCGAGGTGATTCTGGAAGCAGCTAGGACACCCGAGAATGAGAAGGTGGCGGTGGTACGCCTGCAGTTGTTGGACTTGGCTCATAGTTGGTGGGCGGCACAAGCCATGGGATTAGTGGCACCCATTTCTTGGGCAGTGTTTAGAGAGAGATTTCAGACGAAGTATTTCAATGCTGTGGCTCGGTACGACCTGCAGACCAGATTTACCAACTTGAAGCAAGGAGGCAGAACAGTCGACAGTTATGCATCGGAGTTTTCTAGACTCAGTAGGTTTGTCCCCACCTTGGTAGCGACCGAGTTTGATAGGGCCCAGCGGTTCCAGCAGGGACTGCATTTGGAGACCTTGTTGGCGGTTGAGCAGTTCGAGCACCAGACGTTCGATGCAGTCTTGAGAGAAGCTAGGAGGCATGAGTACACCTCCCAGAGGATCATAGATAGGACCGGAGGTAGGAAGCGATCCCACAGCTAGATGCACCAATCATCAGCTCTAGCCCCGGCAGTTAGGGGGTTGACCATTGGAACTACGAGGCAGGCGGCCTCAGTAACGTCGGTTCAGCATTCTACCCCGACGTGCCCGCAGCAGCAGAAGCAGAAGCAGACTTCCGCGATAGGATGTTCTCATTGCGGTAAGCCAGGGCATGTGGTGGCAGACTGTCGCAGGGCGCAGGGATTGTGCCTGGCTTGTGGAGCAGCAGATCATAGGATAGGGGCTTGCCCGAATAGGGGTGGTTCATCAGCATCCAACCCTTCTAGCTCTTCGGTGAGAGGACCGGCCCCAGCACCAGTTCAGTAGCAGCAGTATCAGTCTTCGAGGCCCTTGTCGCCTCAGTCTCAGGCATTCCAGCAACAATACCCCCAGCAGTATGCACAAGCCCAAGCTCAGACCCAGAATAGGCAGAGAGGTTTCCAGCAGAGGGGACCAGCAGCCAAAGGACAAGGTCAGGCCATGATGATGGCTATGGAAGAAGAAGTTGCACCAGGTGAGGTTGTGGCAGGTACTATTCTCGTCAACTCCTCTCTAACGTCTGTATTATTTGATTCTGGTACATCGCATTCATTTATGTCTGCACGATTCGCGACACGGATAGGATTAGAGCCCGAGTCATTATCAGTGAGGCTCAATATACTTACTGGTAATGGCCTTGTGGGAGTAGATCGTGTGTTTTCCTCGTGTCGGATCGTAGTTAGCAGTAGGGAGTTCCCCGCTAGATTCATAGAGTTTCCTATGGCAGACTATGATGTAGTCCTAGGCATGGATTGGTTGAGGAACCAGTATGCTAGGATAGACTGCCATATTGGCAGAGTTGTCTTTAGTATCCCCGGCGAGCCAGAGTTTTCGTTTTCCAGAGGCGCAGTGGAGCCATCTTCTCCAGCATTGCGGATGGCAGTAGCAGCAGTGCAGTTACCCCGGATAGTTGAAGAGTTTCCAGATGTCTTTGCAGAGGAGCTTCCAGGGATGCCGTCGGAACGGGAGATTGAGTTCACTATAGACTTGATTCCCAGGACAGCACCAGTATCAGAGCGAGTCTACAAGATGGCGCCTTCAGAGTTAGAAATTTTATACAAGATGATTGAAGAACTGAGGACCAAGGGATTCATCCGTGCAAGTGGATCGCCTTGGGGAGCTCCGATGCTTCTTGTGAAAAAAAGGATGGTACGTCCAGGCTATGTGTTGATTATCGTACCTTGAATTCGGTGACAATCAAGAACAGATACCCTCTTCCGAGAATAGATGACTTGTTTGATCAGCTCAGAGGGGCTTCAGTATTCTCGAAGATCGACTTGCGGTCGAAATACCACCAGATCAGAGTCAGAGAGCAGGACATCCTGAAGACAGCATTCAGATCGAGGTATGGACATTGGGAGTTCCTTGTTATGCCCTTTGGAGCGACCAATGCGCCGGCCGTATTCATGGACCTCATGAATCGCATTTTCATGCCTTACTTGGATTAATTTGTGATTGTGTTTCTAGATGACATCCTGGTCTACAGCAAGAGTGAAGCAGAACATGAGCAGCATCTCAGAGTCGTCCTCCAGACGCTTAGGGAGCATCAGTTGTACGCCAAGTTTAGTAAATGCGAGTTCTGGCTCGATCGCATTTCATACTTGGGTCACATCATTACCCGAGGAGGAGTGGAAGTAGATCCCCAGAAGATTGTGGCTATCGAGTCATGGCCGGTACCCAGCTCAGTGGCAGAGGTTCGCAGCTTCCTTGGATTGGCCGGCTACTACCGGTGGTTCGTTTCAGATTTCGCAAGGATTTCAGCGCCGATGACCCAGTTGACCCGCAAGGATGTGTCGTTTGTTTGGACAGCAGAGTGTCAGGAATCATTTGAGAAGTTGAAGCAAGGTTTGATAACGGCTCCCATTCTCACCCTTCCAGATGGGACCGGAGGATTCACAGTTTATTGCGATGCTTCAGGCAGAGGATTGGGGTGTGTCTTGATGCAGCATGGGAAGGTAATATCTTATGCGCCATGTCAACTACGTGATCATGAGAAGAATTACCCAACCCACGACTTGGAATTGGCGGCGGTAGTGTTTGCTTTGAAGTTGTGGAGACACTACTTGTACGGAGATAGAGTGGCGATCTTTACTGATCATAAGAGCCTGAAGTATGTTTTCACCCAGAAGGACCTTAATATGCGGCAGAGAAGATGGCTCGAGCTACTGGTGGACTATGATGTAGATTTGCAGTATCATCACGGGAAGGCCAACGTTGTAGCAGATGCATTGAGCAGGAGAGCCGGGGTTTATTTCCTGACGGCGCAACCAGAATTATTGGCAGATCTTCAGAAGATAGGAATTGAAGTGGTTCTTCCAACCAGCGTGGCATTGATGGCCAGCCTACAGGTTTAGTCCAGCATAGTTGAGAGAATCCGGGTGGCGCAGTCAACAGATTCCAAGATCCAGCGACTCAGAGTAGAATGTGAAGCAGGAAGAAGGCCAGAGTTACGTATCCATGAAGACGGTACACTTCGGAACGGCACTCGTCTTTGTGTACCCAGTGGAGATATTAGACAGGAAGTCATGGCAGAAGCCCACAGTTCACAATATTCTATTCATCCGGGTAGTACGAAGATGTACCGTGATATTCGTCAGCATTTCTGGTATAATGGCATGAAAAGGGAGATAGCCCGGTTTGTCTCTCGGTGTTTGGTTTGACAACAGGTTAAAGCTGAACATCAGAGGCCCGCTGGACTTCTTCAACCCTTACCGATCCCGGATGGAAATGGGAACATATAACCATGGATTTCGTGACCGGATTGCCCAGATCTCCGGCCGGCAGAGATGCTATTTGGGTAATTGTGGACAGGCTTACCAAGGTGGCACACTTTCTCCCATTCAGAGTTGGACAGTCGACGACGCAGTTAGCAGAGATGTATCTCAGGCAGATCGTTAGGCTTCACGGTGTGCCAGTCAGCATCACCTCGGACAGGGATTCAAGATTCACATCACACTTTTGGCGCAGCTTGTAGAAGAGTTTGGGGACTCGCCTTCAATTCAGCTCAGCTTATCACCCGCAGACGGATGGTCAATCAGAGCGCATAATCCAGACTCTTGAAGATATGTTGAGATCCTGTACCCTTGACTTCGGTGGTTCATGGGAGAATCATCTGTACCTGGTAGAATTCTCGTACAACAACAGTTATCAGGCCAGTATCCAGATGGCACCCTTCGAGGCTCTTTATGGCAGGAAGTGCAGATCCTCGCTAGCATGGGACGATGACGGGGAGAGGCAGATGCTCGGACCCGAATTGATTTTCCAGACGGTTGAAGTGGTCAGGAAGGTCAGAGATCACCTCCGAGTTGCCCAGGACCGCCAGTGCCATTGGGCCGATGCTCATCGGCGTCCCTTAGAATTTGTTGTCGGCGACCATGTATTCCTTAGGATCTCGCCTAACTGCGGCGTCATTCGCTTTGGCGTACGAAGAAAGCTTAGTCCTAGGTATATAGGGCCGTTCGATATTCTAGAGCGAGTAGGAGATGTATCCTATCGTCTTGCTCTTCCGCCGTCGCTAAGTGAGGTGCATGATGTATTTCATGTGTCCCAATTATGACGGTATATTCCGGACCCGAGCCACATCCTAGACCATTCTGAATTGGTTGTTGGCACCAACCTTTCGTATGAGGAGAGGCCCGTGTCTATATTGGACCGGAGGGAGAAGATACTCAAGAACAAGACTATTAAATTAGTCCGTGTTGCTTGGGGTCATCACTCTCTAGGTGAGTCAACGTGGGAGCGTGAGGACGACATCCTATCGCGATATCCCTACCTGTTTGACTCGTGAGGTATAATATCTTTCTTATGCCTTACGTTTTCCCTTCCTTGCTTGCATTGTATGATTGTAAGATTGAACTGCTTAGTGTAACTTGCCTGTGCTTAATGTAACTTGTCGTGACAATCTCTAGCTCCTTGATTAAATTTCGAGGACGGAATTCTTTTAAGGTGGGCAGAGTTGTCACCCTCATTTTTTGTATTTCCCGTATTTCGTATTTATACTCGTAACTGGATTTTGGCATGTATTTTTATTTTTCTCAACTTGTGGAATTTCAGTATTTCTCGTATTTTGGATTTTTGACATGGCTCGGTTTTAATTGGATTGGATTGGTTTGGTTTGGTTTAATGTGTATTGGAACACCTTTGCCTATACTCCACCCTCAACACACCACATCTCACCCTCTTTAAAACTCCACCAACCTTTTTTCTCTTCTTATAAACCTCCATTAATTTCTTCTTCTCCTTTCTCTACACAACACTCTTCTCCTTCCTCTACACAACACCAACCAATAGGCAAGTGTACCTTGCCACCACATGAGAACCCCTATTTTATTTGTCCATTTGCTAGTTTAGGACATGGTGATCAACATTAGAACTTGGTATTTTGTGATTTGGAGTCTCCATTGTTCTATATCTAAGTTTTTCCTATTTTCGATTTTACATGGTTTTGATCTATTTAAGTTGGATTTTTATGGGTTTTGATATTTCCATGTGGAAGAGAATTCCATTTCACCCTAGTTGGAACTTTGGAAATCCGAATTTGGAGTTCGGATGGCCAAGTTGTGATGTCTTGAAGTTTTGGGAGCCATTGGAGCCTCTTCTCAGCTATGGAGAAGAAGACCCTCTCCTGCGTGCGTGCTTTTGCGCGTACGCAGCTCTCCTGCGTGCATGCTTTTGTGCGTACGCAGCTCTCCTGCGTGCGTGCTTTTGCGCGTACGCAGCTCTCCTGCGTGCATGCTTTTGTGCGTACGCAGCTCTCCTGCGTGCGTGCTTTTGTGTGTACGCAGCTCTCCTGCGTGCGTGCTTTTGTGTGTACGCAGCTCTCCTGCGTGCGTGCTTTTGTGTGTACACAGCTCTCCTGCGTGCGTGCTTTTGTGCATACGTAGCTCTCCTGCGTGCGTGCTTTTGTGCGTACGCAGCTCTCCTGCGTGCGTGCTTTTGTGTGTACGCAGCTCTCCTGCGTGCGTGCTTTTGTGTGTACGCAGTTCTCCTGCGTGCGTGCTTTTGTGTATACGCAGCTCTCCTGCGTGCGTGCTTTTGTGTGTACGCAGCTCCCCTGCGTGCGTGCTCTTGTGAGTACGCAGCTCCCCTGCGTGCGTGCCCTTGTGCGTACGCTGCTCCCCTGCGTGCGTGCCCTTGTGCGTATGCTACTCCCCTGACCCCTTGCTTAACCCATTGGCTCTTGGAGTATTGGTTTTATTTCTCGACTTGGTTTCTCTTTTGTGGATTGGGTTTTCCTGAGATCTGTTCAACACAACACTACTATCTTGACCCTACACGGCCTAACACGGTTTTCAAGTAATTATTTATGACTAGTATGATTCTCGGGATTTCTGTCGATTATGATTCTGGTATTCTCTGATCTCCTTGCTAGTGACCCAGTGGGGTACACACCTAACTTGTAACTTGTAATTAATCCGGGTGACTTGATAACTTGATAGTGGCCCGTGGCGGCGCACTCCTGACTTGTAGCATGACTTGATAACTTAACGCTGTTGCGACGACTAACTTAACTTGACCTGCCTTGATACCGTGGATAGTTCTTCTTGGTTGCTTGTTAAATCTACTTGTCCTGTCTTGCGTCATGTCTAGGATGGGACTCCTGGGTACCACGGTCAGGGGTACCTACCAAAATGGATTAAGGTTAATAACTAGAATAACACAGTAGTCATGAAGAGATGACACAGCTACAGGCAATCCCGTTACCTGGGCGCTCTTGGGATCTGTAGCCTGCCGACGAGTAGGGCGCATTTCCAGCACACTATCATGTGTTGCACCTTCTAAGTCACTTAAGGGTACATGCGTTTCCTGGACGATGTACCTACCAGAATTCAACCCCTAATTTTCGACCTGGGTAACCTGGATGGTCTGCAGGGCTTGTGGCTGTGGAATAATCTCACTGCATCTTGTTAGTAACTAGGCCTGTGATAACCCTAGTTAGTTAAAGTAGTAAGCCGTAGTATATGCTTGGCCGTGATTGATTGAATGAGGTAAAACCAGTCTAGCCATGTCTTGATCCAGTACAAGACTGCTTCCTGTCTTGATTTCTTACATTATTATCTTGTCGATAAATGGTGGAAAACCAAGTTCTGTTCAGATGAAGGGTTACAACCCCGGTCCTTGTTTGGTTTACAGGTTGTAACCTGGCTATAGGAATAGTTCCATGGTTATCTCGTCGTATATCATCCTGACAGGTTTTCGTAAATTCTAGTTTTTAATATTAGATTTTCTTGTGCTGATTGCTGGCTTTTGTTTTTATTTCGTGGCCCCCTTGTGGGACTTGCTCTTTCTGGGGTTGACCCAGCTGGTTTTGTGTGGCCAAATTTCGGAGCAGCTTTCGAGGATCTACCAAGCTTCCAGCCCAATGGTGACAACTAGACGAAACCCGGGCCAAGAGTGGGTTTTCCTTTTTGTCTTGCCCACTTCATTGTAAAACTATTCTTTTGAGGCGTTTAGCCGACGAGCACCTGTTAGCTCGATGCACTTTTACTTACTGTCTGCCTACGGGCTGTAAACATGATTAACAAATCCTAGGGTTGATCATGTACGACTAAACTCTTGTTAGTCCTAACATTTTGTAACGACTAGCTTCATGATCAGCTGAATATGTAATATTTGGGACGCCTTATTATTGTATATTTAATGATCATACATCTTGCGACCTTACTTACTTGCTTGTGATTGAGACATTAGGCTTGTTCATGACCATGAGAGACTGTTGGCTTGTAGTAAACCCTCATACATCTAGACAGCCGTGACCGTATATCGAGGTGGTTTCCATTTCAATATACGTAGCTGGCTATGTCTGCCCCCGCTCTCCAGTATTCTGGTTCTGGGGCGTGACAATAACATCTCATGAAGGGATCCATATAGTACCAATCCGTGTTAACAACGTGACAGCATCAAGTAAAATAATCTAGAGCATAAATATAAATTCTATCAAGTATGAAACGTTCAGAGAATGTACTCGTCTGATAACCTGAACAGCTGATATGAAAAGATGGCCAACTGGAGTCACAGAGTCCTAGTTAGAGCAACACAGGAGTCTAAGTCAATCTAGGTCAAAGTCAACTCTTGGTCAACTCTGGTCAACTATAAAGTCAAACTAGGTCACATCTAGTCAACTGTGGTCAAACTAGCTAGGGTTGGGTCAACAATGGTAAACTAGTCTAGGTTAGTCAATTCTAGGTCTAAACAAACTAAGTCTATGCAAATCAAGTATCCAAGATAGCTACTAACTCATAGCCTAAGTCATTTGCTAAGCCAAGCATAAAACTAAACCATAAGTTAACAAGGCACACAAACTTAGTCATATATATTATTCATATTCACATATTCATATACATAGATATATAGGAAAGCTATATATATAGGCATATATATATATATATATATATATATATATATATATATATATATATATATAAATAGAGAGAGAGAGAGAGAGAAGGAGAGGTAAAAGAGTAAGTGAGTGTGTTTGTGTGTTTGGCATGCGTGTGAAAGGATATGTATTAATGTTCTCAGATTTAGTGATAGTTAGGTGTATGTGACATGGGATACATGGTGTCAAAGGGTGTATGAATGTATGTATGTAAAAGGTTATAGGTTAACTCAGTTTATAGAAACGCATACATACATACTTACATTGCATACATGCATACATACATATCATGTATACATACATACATACATACATTGCATAGATGCCTACATACATATCATATATATACATACTTGCATTCATTCATGCACCTATATATACATACATAGATGCATACATACACATTTGAATATATTATATACTTGCATACATTATATTCATATATGCATACTCTACATTATATTACATTCATTCCTGTATACATGCATACATATAATATATACATACAAACTCATATATTTAACTCAAAATATATGTGAATACATACATTACATTACCTTAACACATATATATATCATTCATTCATATCCCATATACATGAATACTTCAGTTAAGGCATTATATCCATTCACATATCATTAAGTTGCATACATATACTTATTTTTATTACATACATGTCATTCATGCATATTACATACTTACATGCATCTATACATTATATACATTGTATACAACATGTAAAATAGAAGAGGGAAAAACAGAGGAAAAAACTGAAATGGAAATGGAAGGAAAGGAAAAATGTAAGAAAAAGGGAAAACAGTGGACATATACATGCTTGCATCATATATTCTACATTACCATACATGCTATCATTATATATTGCATTACATTATGTATACATTATGCATTCATATCTATCATTACAAGTATACCTTGCATTCATATCTAGCATTCATTATTTACTTTTATGCATACATTGTATATCATTCTTTCATTCATGCATTTATGCATTGCTTACATACATTACATTGATTGCATTCCTACATGCTTGCATTCAACCATATATATACATTAATGTAAAGAGGACACATATCATATATATATCATTTCATTTATCTAACATATCATGCATTACATACGGTACATTCATTTAATATCCATTCTACATAGGCTCATAGGTTACACAAAATGCCTATGTCGTATAGTCACTTTTCTACTTAAAATCAATACTACACCAATTGGGCATTCACTAAATTCTAAGATTAAAGTATGTTTTAGCCCTTCATGTTAGCTTTCTGAAAATTCAAACGGATCGCATTTTCGTGTCCGGAAGCTCCCGAAATCGCAAAAACACCGAAACGTGTTTGTCATTCGGACAGCTGATACTCAAATAGTTTTACAGAAAGTTTCAGAATGATTTTAGCTTATTAAAATATATATTCAAAAAGCTAACTTTGATACGGTTCTTTTAAAAAAAATAAAAGATTAATCGGAGTTCTAAGCTAAAAGTTATGATATTTCTAAGTTGCTTTGGTTAATAAAAACGTGGATAAATATTATGACGAATTTGAGTTGTTTTGGACAAAAGAAACACATGTAGGCCAAGACACTTAGATTCCAACATAGGTATCCAAATGAAACTCATTCTAACCATCCTAACTAAGATCAAACCACTCTCTAACCATTCTAAAACTGAATTTAAATACCTATTTAAACTATTATCATACATACATACACATGGGGTGTCCTAATTTGTGATCTATCAAGTAGGACACAAGACACATATCTAAAATCCTCAATAGAGCTCCAAACGGCGTCAAATTTGAATCTAAATGGGGTACATGCATGGGGGTGGATCCTATGGATTCAAAACTAACTAATATGCATAGGAAATCAATTTAGAGGATTGGTTTTACCTATTGGGAGTGGAATCCCAATGATACTCCCAAGGACACGGCTACGACACGAAGATCTTCCAAAAAGGACACTCCTCCTTGTACTTTGCTCCAAATCTTTGCTAGCACCCTCCCTTGGTAGTATGAGAAGGTTGGATGGAAGTTTTGGTGGGGGGATGTAAAGATTTGGAGATCAAATCAAAGAGGGAAGCTCTCTAATTTAGGGAAGAACACTTTGTGAAGGGAAAGAGGCAAGATGGAATGAAATAAAAGGAAGAGAGGCTAAGCTAGCTATAGTGGCTGCCATTAAACCCTGTTTGGGCCTTGTGGGAAAGCCCAATAAGGCCTCAACTTGTCCTCTTGGTTAATTTTAAGTTAGGTTCAAGTTTGGGATCAAAAGGGTTAAATTTAAGCCTGTAACTTAACCAATATAACAAGTAGGATTAGTCTAAACTCAATAACTTAATTAGTAGGGTTGGTGGGCCATAACTAAATAGTCTTGGGATCCCGTCTACAGTCTAAGCTACCCGGGTCACTAACACAAGTCGGAACGAAACAAAACTCAAACCCGACTAAACAAATCCCGTAAAATCAATATTAAAATATAAAAAATGACCAAAATCATAATACATCAATTTAAATATTATTAAATAATCTAAAATTCCCCAATTAATCAAAATCCTAAATAATTCAAAAGTCACAAAATGACCAAAATATCTTTAGCCTAAAAAGTTGTAAATAGTCATTCTAATCACATGGTTAGGTCCCCACGGTCATGGTTAGTCTCTAGGCTCAACAGTTCTAGGGTTCACTAGCTAACACATCAAAATTATAATTCATCAATTTTAAATAGTATTAAATTAATTAAAAATTCCTATAAATCATAAATTATATTATTAAATAATAAACTTTTACAAAAGTTTAAAATTACCCTCATTTTAGAAAAGTGGGTGTTACAAGTCTACCCTCCTAAGAAAATTTTGTCCTCGAAATTAAGATGGTCGTACTTCTTCTAGAGTCTCGTCCCCAACAATTAAAGTCTCAGAACTTAGCTAAATCATACAATTTAAAAGAATGGCATACAGGGTCATGGCATACGGTGGTAATTGAAAGTCTCATCTAGGTATACTAGTCATGCTAAACCAAAACGGTCATAGGATATCAAAACATATAAGCAATCTGGGGTGCTAAACAGGAAAAGTTACAGAAACAACAAATCATCAAGGCTGTAAGGCAGTCTACCATCCTATATGAAACTGATAATTATCAAAAATAAAATAACGATAACTAGTAATTATCTATAAAGGGGTACTATTCAAAGAAAAATTAAAATCAAAAGTTTAAAGAACAAAAGTCAATAGCATTGAAATGCAATCACAATATATATTAAGAAAATTTAGTCGCGATACGATCTAAATTGATCAATTCTGGGTAATCAAGATTTGGGCAATATGGAGGACAAAGTCATCGATGTCTGAGTACGAGCATACAAGGATGGAGATTTAGGTCACAATTAAATTTAATTCAATTGAGTACGACCCAAGATATTAATATGATAAGAAAAGATGATCAAAGTCGATTGGTCGTGATTAAGGGAGCTAGGATTCAATGATATTGAAAACTTTTAAATGGTGATTCAAAGATATGGAATAAGTCAAATTTCTTCTTTTAAAGGGAAAATAAGAGAAAAGATTTCGTAGGAAAGTCAAGTTAATCATCTCTCTCTAATACTATCATGTTTATCATTTGCCAATCATATTTTTATCTCCAAAGTCCTAATATAAAAATCAACCTTTATATGACTACCATCAAAATTATATCCTTCCGTCATAAAGATTTGACCTTGCCATGATCACCATAGGCTAAATTTCTAAGTTCCGAAACATTATTCATGAAGCATACCCTTCTTACTAGGAATCAAAACTGACGACTTAATCATCATAAATCTAAATTCTTCCACCTTATCCTAAATTGGATCCGAAGCCTCTAAATCAAGTTTTATGTAATCCTTAAACTTATTCAATTTACTCTCCTTGTATTATTTAAATCTAAACCCACTAGGCCTTACAAACTTATTCTTCATTATAAATTCAACGTTCATATTTCTTTCAACGTACACCTTCAATATTATTCTCCTGAAATTTAAAATTTTTACAAAATCTCTATATTTTATATAACTCAAAAACCTTGCGTTCTTTCTGTTTCTAGCCATTTCTTACGATATCTTATTCAATTTCGTATCATTATTGCATATAGTTAAAATCTCTTCTATATTACTAAATTCCTAAATTTAACATCATAGCCTTAAAGTGTAACGTCTCAAGAATCAATAACCAAAATTTATCCAAGTTCTCGAAACTAAGTTGACCTTGAATATCCTCATCAGTTACGAAATACATCTATGAATTAATCATACCCAAAAGATTTCTCTAAGTATGATTGTTCCTAAATTGATAATATAACTCTCTTGATTTCATCCTCAAATTCAGTCGTATCTCTATCCCAAACCTATATCAAGGTCCATCATATTATACCCCTAGCAAGATTATCACAAGATAACAAATCAAGTCTTTTTCGAGTTAGATGATTTACGTTACTTCCTCGACCTTTTGAAGGTAAAAAGATATGGAGATTCAAGGGTTTCAAAGTATAGCTGACAGAATTAGATACAAGACAGGTGATTGATGTAATCAGGACAATTTTATTTTTTTTAAAAATGATAATACAAGAAATAATGGCAAGAAATTAAGAAATAATAATAAAATATGTTCTTCATCAACTTTTAAAAAGAAATGAACCCATTTAAGATAAAATCTGATACCATACACGTCTTCCTGAAATCATGTTATCAGAATTTTGCCACGCTAGTAAGCAAAGCTGCAATAAACAATAGAGTCCATAACGAAGGTAAACACCCTATAGTCATGTTATCTAGAATTCTTACCACGCCACCCCGTATGGCTACAAGAAAATTTAGATTTCATAACTAGGATAAGTATATCTAAATCATGCTCTACGTCCTTGTCATGCTAGCAAATATGACTGCGTTAAATTCTAAACTCCATAAATAAAGTAGACTTTTACCTTTCTCACTGTCCTTATCAAGTATGTTATCAGGTTATACCTTAATTCCAAAAAAGATGTATATATATATAAATACAAACTCATATTCAACAACTAACATCAAGATTCAAAATTCAATAACAATCAATCAAAAATCAAATTCAATAACAGGAAGTAAGGGTGAACCAAATCAAGGGAAAAAGAGATTTCAAATCGAAGTTAAAATAAGATTCTCAAGGGTCGTCCCAGGAATCTCTCAAGAAATTCTCACAGAGATTGAGTATCCTCTCATTCTAACACATATTCCTTATCTCTAATCGCAGGTTCGCAGCAGTACAACTAATCGTCGTACTACCATGACTTCGTCCAAATGCGAATCTCGACCTGCATGGGCCACCACTAAAAACGTGTCACGACCCGCACCCAGTGTAGGGCACGAAAAGTGGGTACGTCCAGCCTACGTCGCAGTGTCGGCGGTAGAACGCTGTTCTAGGTCACAATTAAAACTAAATACAATATGATATACTCTCTGTACGGAGGACAATCACAGCAGGATACAACTCAATCACCAAAACTAGAAGTAGCATGATAAGACAAAAATGAATCTACAAGAGAAATACAACAGAGAGAAATAAATCTCGATGTTATCAACACCAACTCAAACAAGCATAAAATAAATACAACTCAAGACAACTAAAAATAAAATATAAAAAACTCTAGCCATCTACTCCAACCTCTACTGTGTCTCCTCTAGGCTAGCAGGTAACCTCCAAGCTATCTGTAAAATTTATCAATAGCTCCAGTCAGGACAAGAGCGAGCAAAATACATCTCACGCAGTTTATAATATGACAGGATATGTAAATATGCTATAGAGTAAGATACATGAAACGCTGGGAAATATATGAGATAAAAGAGATGACTGTAAAGAAATATCTACTACAAGTAAAGAACTAACAGTGACTAGTGATGTAGAGTACAAGATAGACATGTAAACGGCTTGAATTTGTACATGAGTAATCTAAGAGTTTGCACATGAGTATACTACTTTGGAATTGTTCGCATGACCATTTATACTCTCCCATACCCCAATCTATACACAAGGATCCAGACAGGTTATGTTATTGCACATGATATCACATGAAGGCGCATAAATGGGTGCACATGATTATATACATGGGGGCTCTATGAACATGAGAGTACATGAATCACAAGATTGCACATGAATGGTAAAAGCACCAGAGTACATGATGAAAGTGAAACGTACATGACATACTATAACCCGATGCTCCCGAGGAGGATAACATCTCATGAAGGGATCCATATAGTACCAATCCGTGTTAACAACGTGACAGCATCAAGTAAAGTAATCTAGAGCATAAATGTAAATCCTATCAAGTATGAAACGGTCAGAAAATGTACTCGCCTGATAACCTGAACAGCTGATATGAAAAGATGGCCAACTGGAGTCACAGAGTCCTAGTTAGAGCAACACAGGTTATAAAGAGTTCAATTTATATGGTAAGTGAAATTATAATACAATCTATATGAGTCTAAGTTAATCTAGGTCAAAGTCAACTCTTGGTCAACTCTGGTCAACTATAAAGTCAAACTAGGTCAACTCTAGCAACTGTGGTCAAACTAGCTAGGGTTGGGTCAACAATGGTAAACTAGTCTAGGTTTGTCAATTCTAGGTCTAAACAAACTAAGTCTAAGCAAATCAAGTATCCAAGATAGCTACTAACTCATAGCCTAAGTCACCTGCTAAATCAAGCACAAAACTAAACTATAAGCTAACAAGGCACACAAACTTAGCCATATAATATATATATATTACTCATATTCACATATTCATATACATAGATATATATAGGAAAGCTATATATAGGCACATACATATATATATAGAGAGAAGGAGAGGTAAAAGAGTAAGCGAGTGTGTATGTGTGTGTGTGTGTGTGTGTGTGTGTGTGTGTGTGTGTGTGTGTGTGTGTGTGTGTTTGGCATATGTGTGAAAGGATATGTGTTAATGTTCTCAGATTTAGTGATAGGTAGGTGTATGTGACATGGGATACATGGTGTCAAAGGGTGTATGAATGCATGTGTATAAAAGGTTATAGGTTAAATCAGTTTATAAAAATACATACATACATACTTACATTGCATACATACATACATACATATCATGTATACATATATACATTGCATACATGCCTACATACATATGATATATGCATACTTGGATTCATTCGTGCACCTATACATACATACATAGATGATACATACATATTTGAATACATTATATACTTGTATACATTATATTCATATATGCATACTCTATATTGTATTACATTCATTCCTGCATACATGCATACATATAATATATGCATACAAACTCAGATATTTAACTCAAAATATATGTGAATACATACATTACATTACCTTAACACATATATATATATATCATTCATTCATATCCCATATACATGCATACTTCAGTTAAGGCAATATATCCATTCACATATCATTAAGTTGTATATATATACTTATTTTCATTACATACATATATGTCATTTATGTATATTACATACTTACATGCATCTATATATTATATACATTGTATACAACATGTAAAAATAGAAGAGGGAAAAAGAGGAAAAAACTAAAATAGAAAGGGAATGGAAGGAAAAATGTAAGAAAAAGAAAAAACAGTGGACATATACATGCTTGCATCATATATTCTACATTACCATACATGCTATCATTATATATTGCATTACATTATGTATACATTATGTATACGTTATGCATTCATATCTATCAGTACATGTATACCTTGCATTCATATCTAACATTCATTATATACTTTCATACATACATTGTATATTATTCTTTCATTCATGCATTTATGCATTGCTTACATATATTACATTGATTGCATTCCTACATGCTTGCATTCAACTATATATATACATTAATGTAAAGAGGATATATATCATATATATATCATTTCATTCATCTAATATATCATGCATTACATACTGTACATTTATTTAATATCCATACTACATAGGCTCATAGGTTACACAAAATGCCTATGTCGTATAGTTACTCTCTACTTAAAACAAATACTGTACCAATTGGGCATTCACTAAATTCTAGGATTAATGTATGTTGTAGCCCTTCGTGTTAGCTTTCCAAAACTTTAAACGAATCACATTTTCGTGTCTGGAAGCTACCGAAATTGCGAAAACACCGAAACACGTTTATCTTTCGGACATCTGATACTCAAATAGTTTTACAGAAAGTTCCAGAACGATTTCAGCTTATTAAAATATATATTTGGAAAGCTAACTTCGATACGGTTCTTTTAAAAAAAATAGAGATTAATCGGAGTTCTAAGCTAAAAGTTATGATATTTCTAAGTTGCTTTGGTTAATAAAAATATGGATAAATATTATGAAAAATTTGAGCTATTTTGGACAAAAGAAACACATGTAGGCCAAGATACTTGGATACCAACATAGGTATCCAAATGAAACTCATTCTAACCATCCTAACTAAGATCAATCCACTCTCTAACTATTCTAAAACTAAATTTAAATATCTATTTAAACTATTATCATACATACATACACATGGGATGTCCTAATTTGGGATCTATCAAGTAGGACACAAGACACATATCTAAAATCCTCAAGAGAGCTCCAAATGGCCTCAAATTTGAATCTAAATGGGGTACATGCATGGGGGTGGATCCTATGGATTTAAAACTAACTAATATGCATAGAAAATTAATTTAGAGGGTTGGTTTTACCTATTGGGAGTGGAATCCCAATGGTACTCCCGAGGACACGGCTCCGACACGAAGATCTTTCAAAAAAGACACTCCTCCTTGCACTTTGCTCCAAAGTTTTGCTAGCACCCTCCCTTGGTAGTATGAGAAGGTTGGATGGAAGTTTTGGTGGAGGGATGTAAGGATTTGGAGATCAAATCAAAGAGGGAAGCTCTCTAATTTGGGGAAGAACACTTTGTGAATGAAAAGAGGCAAGATGGAATGAAATGAAAGGAAGGGAGGCTAACCTAGCTATAGTGGCTTCCATTAAACCCTATTTACGCCTTGGAGGAAAGCCCAATAAGGCCTCAACTAGTCCACTTGGTTAATTTTAAGTTAGGTTCAAGTTTGGGATCAAAATAGTTAAATTTAAGCATGTAACTTAACCAATCTAACAAGTGAGATTAGTCTAAACTCACTAACTTAATTAGTGGGGTTGGTGGGCCATAACTAACTAATCTTGGGATCCCGTCTACAGTCTAAGCTACCCGGGTCACTAACACAAGTCCGAATGAAACGAAACTCAAACCCGACTAAACAAATCCCGTAAAATCAATATAAATATATAAAAATTCCTAAAATATTAAAATATAAAAATGACCAAAATTATAAGACATCAATTTAAATATTATTAAATAATCTAAAATTTACCAATTAATCAAAATCCTAAATAATTCAAAAGTCACAAAATGACCAAAATACCCTTAGCCTAAAAAGTTGTAAATAGTCATTTTAATCAAATAGTTAGGTCCCCATGGACATGGTTTGTCTCTAGGCTCAACAGTTCTAGTGTTCACTAGCTAACAAAACAAAATTGTAATTCACCAATTTTAAATAGTATTAAATTAATTAAAAATTCCCATAAATAATAAATCCTATTATTAAATAATAAAATTTTACAAAAGTTCAAAATTACCCTTATTTTACAAAAGTGGGTGTTACATTTTTGTAGTTGAACAAGTAATGGAGTAGGCTTGTTTCATTTGTAGCCAATATGAGTTCTTTTTTTTGCATGCTAATGGTCTTTTGGATGGTATTGATATTGTGAATGTCACAAATACGTATCGGACACGACATAAACACCTGAGAATACACGTTGGACACGACACAGACACTACAAAATATGCAGCATTTCTTTATGGCTTGTGATGTTTGGATGTTAAGATATATTCAATATGGTTCGTGGTCAAGGAACTAGAGTGGGTTTGTTTTCATTATGGCAAGACTTTGGCATTCCTTGTGGGTTTTTGGATGCTATGTTGTCTGTCTTCAATGTAGGAACTGAAATGGGTTTGTTAGTTTTTTTGTTGGATGAATGGCTAGGGTTCACTTACGGGAGTTCAAGTACTTCTGAACTTCAAAATTTGTAAGCTTTATTGTTTATTTGCAGAATTTGATTCGATGGAGATGATTTTGTTCCTGTAGGTTTTGTGAAATTGCCATCTTCTCCTATTTTCTATGCATAAATTTTTTTCGTGCCTTGTAGTTGGTGTTTGTGTTATGAATGTGCAAGGGTTTTGTGAAATTGCCATCTTCCGGTAGGTGTTTGTGTAAGGGTTAGTTTGTTTGTGAAATTTAAATTGAAGGATTATCATTTCTTTTCTATTCTTGTAATGTGTCATCTAATTTTCTTTATGTGGTCAGTTGAAGTTATAATAACATGCAACTTTGCCTTTCATTGTTTAGATTTACATTATTGATTGGCATTTGTTATTGAAGGATTATCATTTCTTTTCTATTCTTGTAATGTGTCATCTAATTTTCTTTATGTGGTCAGTTAAAGTTATAATAACATGCAACTTTGACATTCATTATTTAGAGTTACATTATACTACAGTTTTATTCTTGTTGTGTCATGCTTTTATTATAATAGAATTTGTTTAGTGGGATCTCTGATAATAATAGTGTTACGTTAACATCTCTTCTACTGATATAATGGTTTCCAAATGACTCAAAATTGAACTATATAAATTGTTTATAAATAATCTATTAATTATTTTTAAATTAACTTATTATTTAATTAGTTAATATGATTTATTTATAACTAAACAATTAATATGAACTATTTTTTATTGACTGAATTCTATAAATTTTTAGGACGTTTATTTGTGAAATTCTTGGTTTTGATGGATTTGATACAGAGATGATTATTTTCCTTCTGGAATAGGTACTAAATTGTGTTGTTTCCTATTGTACACAGTTTTGGTTTCTTCTGTCTCCTTTCTTCCTTTTGTTTTTGGGACTTGCCTTTCGAAAAGGATATGTATCCTTGTTGGCATATGGAAAATTTAATTTTGGGTTTTTGGATGCTATGTTCTGTGTTGATACATTCAATGTGGGTTTATTATAGTCGAAGAAATAAAGAAGTGGGTTTGTTTCATTGTGGCAAAATAAGTCCTTCCACCAATGGGTTTTTGGATGTTGTGCTCTGAATTCATACATTCAATGTGGCTTTTGTAGTTGAACAAGTAATGGAGTGGGCTTGTTTCATTTCTAGCCAAGATGAGTTCTATTTTTTTGCATGCTAATGGTCTTTTGGATGGTATTGATATTGTGAATGTCACAAACACGTATCGGACACGGCACAAACACTCGAGAATACACGTTAGATACGATGCAGATACTACAAAATATGCAGTATTTTTGTATGGCTTGTGGTGTTTGGATGCTAAGATATATTCAATGTCGTTCGTGGTTATGGAACTGGAGTGGGTTTGTTTTCATTATGGCAAGACTTTCGAAAAGGATATGTATCCTTGTTCCTTTTGTTTTTGGTTTCTTCTGTCTCCTTTCTTTCTTTTGTTTTTGGGACTAGCCTTTCGAAAAGGATATATATCCTTGTTGGCATATAGAAATTTTAATTTTGGGTTTTTGGGTGCGTATCAGTAGATGTATCAATATACACTGATTTTGGATGTATTTTAATTTTTAGATGTATCTCAATTTTTAGTGTATCGTTGGTCCTTAATTTCTAGATGTATCTCATTTTTTTATTTGAAATGCATAAACTCTTAGTTTCTTCCTACTTCAATGTTGCATTAGTTTGCTAATATGTAATGTAACTTAGAATTCAGTCAGAATTGGACTATGTACCTGAGAATTATTTGTTTCTTTATTTGTAGAATAAATGGTTCTTCAATGTGAAGGGTTTAAATACTTGCAAACATTGTCTTGTACTAGTTTTAGATACCCTTTGAATTTGCATTGCACATTCTTAGATGGTTTTTTCTCAGTCTTGCATTATACAAGTTTTATTCCCCTTCTTAAAAAATATTGTTGTAGCTTAAAAAATAGCTCTGTCACATTTTGGTTTTGTGGAAAGGATGAAGCAAAGACCTTAAGGAGTGGACTAAGGTCATCAAAAGTTGAAGCTCAGGTATATAGATTGTTACAATATTATATATTGCTTTGTATCCTCTGTTTTACTCCAAAACATTCATGTTGTCCTCTGACACTTTATTTGTATCCTTTATTTTGTACTTTATATCTTGCTAAGTAGAGTTACATGTCTAAATCATGGCTAACATGTTATATTAACCTGTGTAGGCACTTCTATTCTAATCCAACCCAAAATGGATAAATCATGGATGTCAAAGGATAGAATGTGTAGGGAATATGAGAAAGAAGTAGAAGAGTTTCTTGAGTTTGCAAAACTCTATTCAAGTAATCCTAATTCTATTAGATGTTCGTGCAAAAAATATAGAAATATGACATTTCAAACATTAGGGGACGTAAGAAAACATTTGTTTATGAGGGATATAGATCGAAGTTATATAGTATGGGTTTGGCATGGTGAGAAACACGAGAAGATAGGATCGTCGCAGGTAATTTTAGACTATCTACAGTAAATCTATAGTTTAACAATTTCGAAGAAATGTTTTCATTATGGAGTTTTATGATGGCACTCTATTTCCATTTGTTTGCCTACTAGCTATTTTGTTTAATGAGTCTATAGCTTAACGAGTTTAAGTTGTATTTCTAAATTGCAATGATCTGGAAACTATATTCCTCTTTTAGTTTTAAAAGACTGAACTGGTTGCCGCTGGGCAACTTAAGGTGGGGTACCTCGAGGGGCCTAGGGATAAGTCAATGTTTACTAATATTGATGTCAAATGATCAATTTTATAAAAATGCTTATATACTTCTCTAGATGTTGGCAAGTTTCTGGAGAGTTGTGGGATCCTGAGTCTGAAATTTGTGGAATTGAGATATTATGTGAAATTTGTGAAGAATAATTTAAGGGTGATTCATCTCAGATTGACATGATAAAGAAAACTGACAAATTTTCTTGCTTAAGTATTCACAAGTTGAAATTTTTATGTTGTTTAGTCAAAGGAGAACCAATAGTTGGTTGTTTCAGTATCGCATCTTTCTGTGGAATATATATGTACACACATACATACAGTCTACATGCATACAAAAATCTGAAGAGTCTAATATCAAAATTAATTGAACTAGACTTCGTACTTTCTGACATTCCGAGGTTCGGGTGATGTAAACAGATAGTTGGAAGCTCATAATTCTACTCTAGTATCTTTAAATTTTGTCCACATGTAAGCCAATATTGCCAGGTTAAAGTAGTTATTTTAGACTAATAGAGAACATCAATTGAAATTGGGCATCCTTAGATTTAACTTTTTTTCTCTTATCATCATATGTTTGTATTTCATGAGATGGTTTTTATTTCCAAAAGGCTTCCATGTTTACTTTAAGGAGCTTATGTTGAGAGATTTTGATGGTTTATTATACTTTCTTATTGTACTTCTGGTTATTGTGTGCATTTTTCTTAAAGTAACTATTTTCTATTACTCATAGCGCTAATACTAAAATTTAGATTTCATACATGTCCCAAAAACATGCAAATAAGTACTAGATGTTCTATTGTTACAAGGACCATATAAGCTGAATTCTAAGATCTGATCTTTTAGTACTCTTAATTTCATTTTTTATTTGTAGCCTAAGTTTGTTTCAAGAAGAAACCTATTTGGTTTACCAACAGACATATTTAAGAACTTTCAATAGCATGTGCTTATGGTAGATTGTAAATAACTTTGTATCTCAGGCTTCTTAAGGTGAAATTTTATTTGAAAAAGATTGTCTTAACCTTAATTCTAATGGGAGAAGGTTTGGATCATGATGACTTGGGATGATAGTATTGACTGTATTCTTTTTCATTGTTGCTATTTGGATAACATTACTAGCAAATTTTATGGTCTTCTTGTCTCGTCCAACAATTGTCTTACATATAGTTGAATGAATTCCTCGAGGGTCACAAACAAAAGTTTAAGTTTTTGTTGTTAGGTTAGAACTGCTTGTATGTTTCTTGCTAATAGTCACAAACATATTGGACATTTAGTCAAACTGTATTGATAATTCTGTAATAGTGAGTTGATACTTGTGTTCTTGTTCTCTCAGGAACTAGCTAAAAAATGAAGGTGCTGCATGTTGTGAATAGGAGAATGCTGTGGATATAGAGGGATGTGCTCCGATATAGTTTTCTACTTTTTTGTTTCATTTTGCAGTATTGGTGGATTATGTTTTGTGGTGACAAGTGATGGATGTTTGTGGTTTGGATGTTTAAGTGGTATGGAAACAACAGATGTGGGATGTGTACTTTATGGTTGGATTATGTTGTAGATGGACAAGTGAAGAATACTTTATGGATGTGTATTGGAAGTTTTTGTTGTATGAACAATACAGTTTGTTAATATGAAATTTGAGTTTTATATTAATTTGATGTGTGTAGCTTCTGGATTGATATAATGTGTGGTTGATTAATATTATATAATTCTTGATGGAATTTTGGCATGCTTCTCTTGATGGTACTTTGGATAGCTTCTCTTGATGGTTGTCAAACGTCAACTTTAATTCATATCATGCTGCACAATATAGCCGTGAAATAGTGCTTTCTATGACGAATTTTGTCCGTCAAAACAAAATGCTTTTATTGACGGCTAAAGGCCGTCATCTAGGCCGGAGTCAAGAAAAGTTTTTGCGTATGTTGACGGTTTCTAAAAACTGCTATCTTGAAAAGCAGTCAAGAAAATTACTTAATATGACGGCCAAAAACCGTCAAGAAAAGCCATGCCAGCGACCGTCAAGAAAAGGGGGTCTTTTCTTGACTCAGGCCTAGTTGACGGATCTGCAACCATTAAGATACCCATTTGAGCAGATGGCCCTCATAACAAGGAACTTCGAAAGTTTCTTTAAATATGAGAAGTCAAGCCAAAAGAAGAAAGATTCCAAAGATGACGAAGAATTAATTTGATACATCTGTAAGAGAACAGGTCACATCAAGAAAAAATGTCCTATTGTAAGAAAGGGAAGCAGGCATGATCAGTCAAGCAAGAGAAGGACTTCGACTAGAAACTATGCTAACACTAGCATCTGATGTGAAAGCGAACTAGTGACTCTGAAGAAAAAGAGAAACCTCGCAATACAGTAAACCTATGCTTTATGGCTACATATGCTAATGTAATATCGAACCCTCTCTATGAAGAATTTACTTTTGATGAACTGTTTGATGCATTTACTGATCATTTAGAAGATAGAGGAAAATGATGGATTTATACAAAAGTGCTAAGAAAGAGCTAAAATTTGTACAATCTGACTTTTTTAAGCAATCTCAAATGTTAGAAGATATTAGAGATTCTTCTAGTGACACAAATGAGATTACTTCTTTAAAGTTAAGCTTACATGATACTCTTGAAAAGCTTGAGAAAGCTAATCAAGAAAATATAAAACATAACGATCTCTATGAACTAGAGAAAAGTAAGTACAATATTGTTGCTCAGAGAATAGATGTACTCATGGCTAAATACAATGAAGCCTGTGACGTCTATAAAAAGTTAGAGAATAAATTGGGCAAACAGGTTCTCAAACCTATAGCTCAAGTGAACACAAGTCACAAGGCTAAGCACAAACACGACACGACCAATACTGCTAAGACTTCCAGAAGCCATGCTTATATGTATACCTTTTCATACAATAAGAAAACACATACCTCTTCAAAAACTCATATACATGATCATTGAACTGCACCTAGCACTAACACTATATGTCATTATTGTGGTATAAAAGGACATGTATTACACCAGTGTAAGATTAGAAAGCTAGTAGATATGAATGTATATATGGGTTCCAAAAGCTAACAAATTAGGACCCTCAAGGAAGTCGGTACCAAAGGTTGCATCTTCAACTTGTGTTATAGATGGACCTTCCTTCTCCCACTAGAAGCAAGTAGATCCTCGATAGTGGCTATTCCAGGCATATAACAGGTGATAACACATTGTTTACAACTCTATCGATGAAGGAAGAAGGCTGTCTCCTTTGGGAATAACCTGAAAGGACATAATTGGAATTGGTGACATAGGTACTTCTTCCTCACCCATTATTAAATATGTATGCTTAGTAACAGAATTAAAACATAACCTACTAAGTATTAGTCAATTGACTTATCATGTTTATGGAATTAATCTTGTTAAGAATAAATGTTTTGTCTATGATAAAACTTCTGGAATAATGTTCTTTGAGGGAATAAGAGAGGAAAATATATATGTATTATATCTGTCAGAAAGTACTAACAGTATAGGGAAGTGTCTATTCACAACTCAAGACGAAAGCTGGGTATGGCATATACGTCTTGGACATGCGAACATGGTCACCGTTGCAAGATTGTCCACCAAGAAACTGGTAAGAGGCTTATTTGATATAACATTCAAGAAAGATATTGTTTGTGCTGAATGTGAAAAGAACAAGGCATCTAGATCATCTTTTAAATCAATAAATGCTATAAGTACCTCTATACCACTGTAATTATTACATATGGACTTGTTTGGACCAAGTAGAGTCGCCAGTCTCTACAGTAAGCTATATTCTTACGTGATAGTTGATAACTATTCACGGTATGCTTGGGTTTATTTTCTTGTAAATAAAAATGAGGCCTTTTCTGAATTTGTGTCTTTTTGTATAAAGTTATAAAATGAGAAATGATTCATGATTACTCGCATACGAAGTGATCATGGAGGAGAATTTGATAACCATGAATTTAAATCCTTTTGTAATCCAAATGGGTTGTCACATGAATTCTCTTGCCCCAGAACTCCTCAACAAAATGATGTTGTGGAGAGAAAGAATATAACTCTTGGCAATATGGCCAGAGTTATGCTAAACCAGCGTAATCTTCTAAATTATTTTTAGGCTAAAGCTGTCTATACAATATGCCATGTTTTGAACAGAGATCTTATTAGACCCATTTCTAAAAAGACTACATATCAATTGTGGTTTAATAGAACTCCTAACATAAACTATTTTAAGGTCTTTGGTTGTAGATGTTTCATCTCGAACACAAAAGACAACTTGGAAATTTTTGATGAAAAAGCTGATGAGGGCATATTCTTGGGATAGGCTGCAAAGAGCAAATTGTTGCCCCATTGGTCATATGGTCAACCTGATTTTAATAACTGATCAAACTCTGTCTGGATATATAAATCTAGTTGGGACATCTCGGTTTCTTGGACATAAGCAAGATTGGCTATCCACTCCGTTCAAGACTGAAGATCTGTTTGCCTACTCGAGTATGTATTTCCTATGCAATGTAATTTTCATTTTATTTGAGTCTAGGAATATATTGTACATCGAGTCGTACTGGCAAATAGGCTATCCCCAAAATAGTTCAAAATGTTTTTAAAATGACCTATCAATTGTTTACAAAAAGGTTTTCAAAAAGGTTTTCAAAAATCACCAAAACCTATTTTTAAAACCCTAACCTAACCCGGACAGAACTCGGCCAGAGTTCGGCCAGAGTTCGGCCCGAGTTCGGTTAGTGGCCGTTGTGATTTTGAATCTCTGGAACTTGGTCCTCCTGCAGTTGCAGATTTAACCGAGATTTGCTCAAAGAGTTCTGCCCGAATTCTGCCCGAATTCTGACAGAAGTCTGCCTTTGGAACTCCTATAAATAGAGAAGGATTTCGATCATTTCAACTCACTCATTCACTTTCAATCTTCTCTCTATCTAAAGCTTTCAGTCTTCCAAAGAGTTTTCTAGAGCTTTCAATTTCAGATCCCAAGCCAGTTACAATCCTCTAGTCAATTTGCCAGTGCGGTACGGTCTAGAAGTTTCTGAGAGATTGTAATCAGAAGGCTTGATTGAAGAATACCTCTTCACATTTGAAATTGGACGAGTTCTTCGTATCAAAGCTCGCGTTGTAGAAGTTGCAAGGACTTCGTAAGAAAACTTGCGGTTTTTACAATAGTAGATTCAACTGGTAGCAAGAGTTCTACCGACTGGATTAGTCCTCAATAGAGGGATACCAGTATACATCGCTGTCTTTGCGTTTGCTCTCTTAACTTTGCCTTTACATTATTTCAGTTGTGATTAATATTCTGTGATTGTGCTGCTAACATTTTTATTTAGCATTATTCCGCTGCCAACTCTATTCACCCCCCCTCTAGAGTATTACGCTTTACTATTTCGTTCCTACAATTGGTATCAGAGCGGGTGTTACAGGTAAAGCAAAGGTAACAGTACAATTATTTATTCATTTTAATTAACTGTTATATAGATCACAGCACAACACATGGCAACTATGAAATTCACAAGTGAAGGCCAGGCCACAAACAGACCCCCACTATTTGATGGTACAAATTATACATATTGGAAAACACGGATGAGTTTCTTCTTGAAATCTCTTAATTTTGATTTATGGTCCATTGTTCTTGATGGCTATCAAAAGCCACCTCGTATAAATGTTGATGGAGTTTTAGTTGAAAAACCCCATAGCAGATATACAGAGGAAGAAAAGAAAATGGCCAGTCTTGACGCACGTGCCATTAATGCTCTCTTTTGTGCTTTAGACAGAACTGAATTTAACAGGGTGTCTATCTGCACAACGGCCAATGAAGTATGGAAGCTACTCGAAGTCACACATGAAGGCACGACTCAAGTCAAAGAATCTAAAGTCAGCAGACTTACTCAAGAGTACGAGGCGTTCAAAATGAAGCCCAACGAAACAGTCACACAAATGTTCGAGAGATTCTTGGATATTGTAAATCCTTTGTCCTCACTAGGCAAAGATTACAGTAACCATGAAAAGATTCGCAAACTCCTGCGAGCTCTCACCAAGAACTGGATTCCAAAGGCTACTGCAATCATTGAAGGGAACGACCTCACAACTATGTCCCTCGAAGTACTCATGGGTAAGCTACTCACTCATGAACTGGAGCTACAAGATTTTGAAGAGCCTGCACCAAAGGAGAAGACTATCGCCCTCAAGGCTCAGCACAGAAAAGCTGCTGAAGATGACTCAGACAGCAGTGGATCTGACGTTGAAGATCAAGCACTCCTAGCAAGGAAGTTCAAAAGATTCATGAGACATGAGAAGAGAGTCAAAGAAAACAACAGCAACAACTGGTACCAAGAAGATGCTGTCTGTTATGGCTGCAAGAAGAAGGGACACATGAAGAAGGATTGTCCCACAAATTCATCATCGAGCAAGAAGAACAACAGGTATGAAAAAGGGAACCTAAAAAGATCAACATCTCGGAAATATGCCAACACCAGCATATGGCATGAAAGTGAAGCCAGCGACTCAGAAGACGAACACTCAGAGGACGCTGCAAATGTATGCTTCATGGCAACCGATCAGGTACCTACTGAACCTGTAGAAACTTATGATGACTTCACCTTTGAGCAATTAGGAGATACCTTCAGTGACCTGATGACTGATTACAGGAAACTGCATAGTAAGTATCAGACCTCTAAGAAGGTACTCAAAGAGTACAAAGGAGAAATAGGTAGACTTACCGACCTACTAGCTGAGGTTAGAAATAATGTTAGTGAGTCTGGTGAGTTTTCTTCAATAAAGCTCTTATTACACGAGACTACCAAGTCATCTGAAGAGAAAGACAAAATTATTGACCAACTCAAGGAAGAACTTTCTATAGAGAAGAAAAGTCTTCAATGTGCACAAATCAGAATGGAATCACTTACTTCTGATTATACTAAGTTGTATGACACTTCCAAAAGATTGGAAATTAGGTTAGGAAAACAGCCTGAGCCTGCTGCTTCCTACCCTAACACGTGTCACTTACCGAGAAATCGGAACATTCCCAAGCCAAACATTGTAAGACCTAACCATATCAAACCTTTACCCCAAAAGGTCAAGCCCAAACAAGATTATAGGTATGCTTTCTTCTATACTAGAAAACCCAAACTTACCAACCATGCACACCACTCAGCTTTTAACACTCGACATGCACAATGTCATTATTGTGGCCTCATTGGTCATATATCATCTGCATGTAGAATGAGAAAGCTTGTAGATCTAAATGTTTATACTTGGATACCTAAGGCTAACAATTCAGGACCCTACAAGAAATAGGTACCAAAGGTTTCATCTGCAAACTGTTTTGTAGGTGGAACACCCTTCACATGCTAGAAGCAAATGGATCCTCGACAGCGGTTGCTCACGTCATATGACCGGTGACGCTACCCTATTTGCAACACTGTCGAAGAAAAAGAAGGAAGGCTATGTCTCCTTCGGTAATAATTTGAAAGGGTATATTATTGGTATCGGTGATGTTGGTAAGTCTCCCTATCCTGTAATTAAGGATGTCTGTCTGGTTACCGAGTTGAAACATAACCTACTCAGCATAAGTCATCTAGCTGATCATGGTTATGGCATCAACTTTGGCAAAGACAAATGTACTATAGTTGATAGCTCAACTGGTAGTACTATCTTTGAAGGTATCAGGGAAGACAATATATATGTTTTCTATTTGTTAGAAGAAACTAACATTTCAGGTAGATGCTTAATGGCCAAGAGTGATGAGACTCATTTGTGGCATATGAGACTCGGTCACGCTAATATGGATACAATATCAAGATTATCCACAAAGAAGCTAGTACGCGGTTTACCGGACATTACATTCAAGAAGGATTCGGTATGCAGTCAATGTGAAAGGAACAAGGCTACCAGATCCACTTTCAAGTCAGTAAACGCAGTATGTACTACTAGACCTCTACAATTGCTTTATATGGACTTATTTGGTCCTAGCAGAGTTGCTAGCCTCGGAGGTAAACTTTATGCTTTCGTAATTATAGATGATTTCTCTAGATACACGTGGGTATATTTCTTGACACGCAAGAATGATGCATTATCCGAATTTATCGCCTTTTACAAGAAAGTTCAGAATGAAAAAGGTTACATGATCACTCGCATTAGAAGTGATCATGGTGGCGAATTCGAGAATGCTGATTTTGAGCAATTTTGTGACACACACGGTTTTATTCATGAGTTCTCCTGCCCTAGGACTCCACAACAAAATGGAGTTGTGGAACGTAAGAACAGAACTCTAACCGAAATGGCCAGAATGATGTTAAACCAGTTTAGTCTACCCAAATATTTCTGGGCTGAAGCTGTCAACACAGCTTGCTTTGTTCTCAATAGAGTTCTAATTCGACCCAAATCGAAGAAGACTCCATTTGAGTTATGGTTTGATAGAATTCCTTCAGTTTCATACTTTAGAATTTTTGGTTGTAAATGTTTTATTCTTAACACAAAAGACAATTTGGGAAAATTTGATGAAAAGGCCGATGAAGGTATATTTTTAGGTTATGCGGCCAAGAGCAAAGGATACAGAGTCTTCAACAAACGTACCATGATTATCGAAGAGTCAATCAATGTCACCTTTGATGAATTAAATCAAATGACGATTGATGACAATGACGAAGATACATCTGTACCAAGCTCAACTCCAGCTGATTCTCAACCAAGCTCTGTACTAGCTGAACCTCCTAGAGAAGATCCAGGAACCAGCTACCTTCAGAATGAAGCAAAAAGGTTGAAATTTACAGCTAATCATCCAAAGGATTTGGTAATTGGTGATATTACCAAGGGAGTAAGTACTCGTACATCCTGTAGAGATATTATTTCTAGTGTTGCATTTATTTCACAGCTAGAACCCAAAACTATTGATGAAGCATGTAGTGATAGTTTTTGGATATATGCTATACAAGAGGAATTAAACCAATATGAACGGAATCAAGTTTGGGAACTTGTTCCCAGGCCTGTTGATCATCCGGTCATTGGCACCCGTTGGGTATTTCGAAACAAACTGAATGAGAATGGTTTAGTGACTCGTAATAAGGCTCGACTCGTAGCTCAAGGATACAATCAGGAAGAGGGTATCGACTACGATGAGACTTATGCCCCAGTTGCGAGATTAGAATCCATTCGCATGTTATGTACATTTGCATGTTTTCATGATTTCAAACTTTTTCAAATGGATGTCAAGAGTGCTTTTCTAAATGACTTTATAAAAGAAGAAGTTTTTGTAGCACAACCTCCGGGTTTCACGGATTTCAAAAATCCTGACCATGTTTTCAAGTTGAAGAAAGCTTTATACGGTTTAAAACAAGCCCCTCGTGCTTGGTATGATCGTCTAAGCTCTTTTCTATTTGACAATGGCTTTTCAAAAGGAAAGGTTGACACTACACTTTTTATTAAATCTTTTAATGGCAAGCTGATTTTAATTCAAATCTATGTTGATGATATCATATTTGGATCCACTGATGAATCTCTTTGTCAAGAATTTTCTAAGTGTATGCAGAATGTGTTTGAAATGAGCATGATGGGAGAGCTGAAATTCTTTTTCGGATTGCAAATCAAACAAACTGATAATGGGACATTCATAAATCAAGCCAAGTACACAAAAGACTTGCTAAAGAAGTTCGATCTGGACAATGTAAAACCTATTGGCACTCCAATGGCAACTTCAACAAAGCTTGATTCAGATGAACAAGGCAAGCCAGTCGACACACGTAAGTATCGAGGTATGATTGGTAGTTTACTTTATTTAACTGCTAGTCGTCTAGATATAATGTTTAGTGTTTGCCTGTGTGCACGTTTTCAAGCTAACCCAAAGGAATCACATCTGTCCGCAGTTAAGCGTATCTTCCGATACCTTAAAGGCACTTCTTCTGTTGGCTTGTGGTATCCCAAAACTAAGTCCTTTGACCTTATTGGTTATTCGGATACAGATTTTGCTGGATGCAAAGTTGATAGAAAAAGTACAAGTGGCACATGTCATTTCTTAGGCAAAGCTTTAGTCTCTTGGTTTAGTAAAAAGCAAAATTCTGTAGCCCTATCAACAACAGAGGCTGAGTACATCGCCGCAGGACATTGTTGCGCTCAGATTTTACGGATGAAACAAACCCTAGAAGACTATGATTTATTTTACACACATATTTCCATTTTCTGTGATAACACGAGCACTATTAATTTGACTAAGAATCCAGTATGTCACTCTCGTACTAAACATATCGAGATTAGACATCATTTTCTTAGAGATCATCATCAAAATGGAGATATAAACCTTGTGTACATAGATACTGAAAATCAATTAGCTGACATCTTCACTAAACCTCTAGCGGAAGATCGTTTCAATTATTTACGTCGAGAATTAGGAATTTTGGACGTCAATAATATTAATTGATTCTGTTTTATGATTATAAACTGTGTTAGAGACAAGCCAATAAAGAGTCTGTCTGTCACCACAACTACGGTTGAAGCGAAGCGGTATTTAAGAGTTTTCCGGTGAACCTCCGCCAGCTGGGACAGTACTCCTACAGCTAATCTGAGACAGTCGCTGTGTAAAGACATTTAATTCATAAAATATTATTAATTATGTTATTTGAAGGCTAAAATAACTAATCTTTGAATTAAATATTTGAAATGAGACAATGAAAAAGAAGTGGCAAAAATCAACTTTGAAGAACCCTAGGCAAATTCGGCCAGAACTCTGACCGAATTCGGCCCGAGTTCGGTTGAGGGTATCTGTGTATATATCCAGAACCCGAGAGCTTCTTCTCTTTCATTGCTTCCAAACCAATTCAAACAGCAGCAGCAGCCGACTCGAGCCATCAAACCCTAGCTCTTCACCAATCTTTTCCTTCCAATCTACTTGGTGAAATCTCTCCAAAATTTGGAATCGTGCGGAGATCGACATTCTCTACAACATATCCTGATTTCGTGAGGTATAACTCCATCTCTCTCCACCTTTCAATTTGTGCTTTTTATTTCAATGGCACCTAAATTTAATCCATTCAAGAAGAAGAAGAAGACCACTCCTAGTGAGGAAGGGTCGTCTTCGAATCCACACACGGATTCACTCTTTTCGCCGATCCAAACGAGCGACGGTACTTTCGATGGGTTTTTCTTCTAAACCCTCGACCAAGCCCTATTATGGTACGGTGATTTTTCCACTCGATCCATATGCGGCGGCGCTCCGATCAAATGGACGGTATTTCCCGATCATCGTCACTTATTTAAGGCATTAGGGTTACACCTATTTGTTAAACTGTGCTTTCCGATAGCTACTAATGCCATTCGTTTATTCTATTGCAATCTCGTAGTTAATACTTTTGTTGTGAGCACACGTGTTGGAGGTATCGACATCGAGTTCGATGATGCCCTCCTAGCGGAGATTCTTGGTATTCCCAATGAAGGTGAACCGCTAGTAGACATCACGAAATTCGAGTTTCCCGAAGGCACGACACTCGCTAGTTTCAAAGCGGAACTCTGTGCTCCTGACAGAGTACGCTCTGGAAAGTTTAAGGCTAACAACCTGAACTTGTTCAACTACGAATTGCACCGCATCATCTACTCTACTATCCTTCCTAAATCCACTTCCAAAGATGATGTGACCTCACTTGAACTGTCCGCCATGTACCTTATTCTTAAGGGGATTCCTTTTTCTACCCCTAAGACTATCATTCAGATGATGGGACGATGTCGTTCTAGAGATCGAAATCTCTCTTACGCGATGATTCTCCCTCGTATCTTTCAGCGATTTGAGATCGATCTATCGACTTGTACTCAGGACTCTGAGCCCAAGTTTCTTCAGCTATCTCGTCGCAGCCGGACTGCTTCAGCTCCACCTACTGCTCCTCCTACTGCACCTTCTCCACCACCTCATCAGTATGCCATGACATTTGAGGGCATACATCAGCACTTATCTGCTTTGCACGTCTCGTTGACGGACATGGCTCGCGAGCGTGAGTTCTGCGACGTCACCCGTTACCAGGCGATGGCAAACTCCTTGGCCGATCTGTGTTTTGCCCAGACTGGTCACTCTGCCGCCTCCATCCCTCGAGATCCAGCTTTTTTGGGTTACCGCTGTGAGGATGAGGCTGTCCATGCCTACTTCCAGCCAGGTAACGCCTATGATTGGTATCGTGCACCTCGTGACTACGTTGGTGAGTTCTATGCTGGCGCCCCTACTTATCCTTCTGGCGCTGGTACTTCTGGTGCTGGTCCTTCCGGTCATGCTGGCCGAGCTGCTGATGATGATGATGACGAGGATAGTTTTGAGGAGATGTGATTTGATTTTTTAGTGACATTCTATTGTATACTTGGAAATGCTCCAGCATTCCAAGTTTTTATCATTATTTTTTTATCAGTACTTTTGATATTTATCAGCACTTTGTAGTATGCTTTCAGTACTTTTTTATAGACATGCTTATGGTGTTTCTTTTATGATATTTCAGCACTTTGTTTTAAGCACTATCTCTTTATACTGCTTCTTCATTACAAACTGCCTGTGAAATAGAATGCCTGAGATTTCTTTTATGTTTTTTGAAACAATAGCATGACTGTGATAATATTATTTAGAAACAATAGCATGCATGTGATGATAATTTGTAGCAACTTTACATGCCTGTGATGATGTATATCTACTCTTTATTTATTATGTTTTCTCACTATTTGTTCCTTATGCATTAATTGCGGGGGAGCCTTCTGCATTAAATGCGGGGGAGCCTTCTCTTGTACAATTATTTTGCTAAGTGACAAAGGGGAAGAAAATTAAAGATCTAACATATTTTTTTTGAGTTAAATACAGGACATGAACAATTTTACGTTTTGATTCTTTTTGAACAAGCTTAATGTTATATCATTCATAGTTTGTCAATTATCAAAATGGGGGAGATTGTTGGCCCATTGGTCATATGGTCAACCTGATTTTAATAACTGATCAAACTCTGTCTGGATATACAAAGCTAGTTGGGACATCTCGGTTTCTTGGACATAAGCAAGATTGGCTATCCACTCCGTTCAAGACTGAAGATCTGTTTGCCTACTCGAGTCTGTATTTCCTATGTAATGTAATTTTTATTTTATTTGAGTCTAGAAATATGTTGTACACCGAGTCGTACTGGCAAATAGGCTATCCCCAAAATAGTTCAAAATATTTTTAAAATGACCTATCAAATGTTTACAAAAAGGTTTTCAAAAAGGTTTTCAAAAATCACCAAAACCTATTTTTAAAACCCTAACCTAACCCTGACAGAACTCGGCCAGAGTTCGGCCCGAGTTCGGTTAGTGGCCGTTGTGATTTTGAATCTCTGGAACTTGGTCCTCTTGCAGTTGCGGATTTGACCGAGATTTGCTCAAAGAGTTCTGCCCGAATTCTGCCCGAATTCTGACAGAAGTCTGCCTTTGGAACTCCTATAAATAGAGAAGGATTTCGATCATTTCAACTCACTCATTCACTTTCAATCTTCTCTCTATCTAAAGCTTTCAGTCTTCCAAAGAGTTTTATAGAGCTTTCAATTTCAGATCCCAAGCCAGTTACAATCCTCTAGTCAATTTGCCAGTGCGGTACGGTCTAGAAGTTTCTGAGAGATTGTAATCAGAAGGCTTGATTGAAGAATACCTCTTCACATTTGAAGTTGGACGAGTTCTTCGTATCAAAGCTCGCGTTGTAGAAGTTGCAAGGACTTCGTAAGAAAACTTACGGTTTTTCCAATAGTGGATTCAACTGGTAGCAAGAGTTCTACCGACTGGATTAGTCCTCAACAGAGGGATACCAGTATACATCGCTGTCTTTGCGTTTGCTCTCTTAACTTTGCCTTTACATTATTTCAGTTGTGATTAATATTCTGTGATTGTGCTGCTAATATTTTTATTTAGCATTATTCCGCTGCCAACTCTATTCACCCCCCCTCTAGAGTATTACGCTTTACTATTTCGTTCCTACACAAAGGATACAGGGTATTCAACAAAAGATCACGTATAGTTCAAGAGTCGATAAATGTCACATTCCACGAGCTGAACTGTCAACACAACAACGATAGTGACAATGAAGAAGAGAAAACTCCCTCAGACAAAACATCAGACGATACACCATCCTCCTACCTGGAGAGTCTGCTAAAACAATTACGATTTACACCAAATCATCCGAAAGAACTGGTAATAGGTGATGTATCTCGAGGTGTAAGTACTGACTTAAGCACGAGAGATATAATTGCTAATGTTTCATTTATATCCAAAATAGAATCTAAAAATATTTTAGAAGCTTTTAATAATAAATTTTGGTTTTCTGTAATGCAAGAGAAACTAAACCAATTTGAACATGATCAAGTTTGGTAACTCGTTCCCAGAGCTATTGATCATCCGATCATTGGTACGTTCCGAAATAAGTTAGTTGAGAATGGTTCAGTCAAATGCAACAAAGCAGGTCTAGTAGCTCAAGGCTATAATCAAGAAGAAGGCATTAACTATGATGAGACGTATGCTCCAGTTGCTAGACTAGAGTCCATTCATATGCTTTATGCTTTTGCAAGTTTTTATGGTTTTAAACTTTTTCAAATGGATGTTAAAAGTGCTTTTCTAAATGATTTTATAAAATAAGAAGTTTTTGAAAAAAACCTCCTGGCTTTGAAGATTTCAAAAATCCTGATCACATATTCAAACTTCGCAAGGCTCTCTACGGTCTCAAACAAGCACCTCATGCATGGTATGAGCACCTTAGTTCCTTCTTGCTTGAACACAATTTTTCAAAAAGAAAGGTTGACTCTATTCTCTTTATAAAATCTTTAGATAAAAATATTTTATTTGTGCAGATATACGTAGATGACATAATATTCGGATCAACTAATAAAATGCTATGTAACGAGTTTGCTAAGTATATGTCGAGTGAATTCGAAATGAGCATGGTGGGAGAACTAACATTCTTCCTCGGGCTACAAATCAAGCAAAATTCACAAGGGATATTCATCAATCAAGCAAAGTATACAAAAGACTTGCTAATGAAATTTGACATGGATAACGTAAAACCTATCGGCACACCTATGGCAACGTCTACAAAGCTTGATATCGATGAAAGTGGTTCACCAACCGAAGTATGTAAGTACAGAGGTATGATTGGTAGTTTACTATATCTAACTGCTAGTCAACCAGACATTATATTATCAGTATGCCTATGTGCTAGATATCAGGCTTGTCCTAAAGAATCATGTGTAAGCGCCGTTAAGCGTATACTGCGATACTTAATGGTACTTTGACTACTGGTCTTGGTATCCCAAAACCGATTTATTTGACTTGATAGGTTACTCGGACACAGATTTTGTCGGATGCAAAGATGATCGTAAAAGTACCAGTGGTACATATCATTTCTAGGAAAGTCATTAGTCTTTTGGTTTTCTAAGAAACAAAATTTTGTTGCATTATCAACAACCGAGGTTGAATATATAGCCACGGGACGTTGTTGTGCTCAGATTTTGTGGATGAAACAAACTTTGGAAGACTATCAGTTATCTTGTAACAATATCCCTACTTACTGTGACAACACTAGTTCTATTAATCTCACGAAGAATCATGTATGTCATTTTTGTACTAAACACATAGAAATTAGACATCACTTCCTTGTAGACCATGTATTACAGGGAGATATTAGTTTAGAATTTGTTGGCACTGAGCATCAACTAGCAGACATCTTCACTAAGCGCCTGGCTGAAGATCGTTTCAATTTCATGCGAAGATAATTAGGAATTTTAGATGTTGAATTAATATAATTAAAATTATTTGATTAATACTCATAAATTCGTAAAAATTATTTTGGTCATAAGCCTAAAGGTCCCTTCTGTCACATATGTGTAAGTAGCCTGAAGCGACATGGTGTACTAGTCTTTGGACTACCGATAGCAGGGATTCGGCCCCTACATCTAACCCAAAATATTCTATACGGTTTATGTATTTTAGTTAATTCATATTAATTACTTTTCATCAAAACAACTATTTCTAATTAATTTTTGCATTTATGTTAAAACTCATATCATAAACTTTCCAAGTCTGTCCTGGTTACCCATGGACCAAACTCGATCAAAGTTCTGGCCGAACTTGGACCGAACTCAGTCTTGGTAAATCAGAGCAAAAGCTAAAAAGTTGGTTTCCCCTCTATCTAAACCCTCAAAATCAACATCTTCTTCACTAATCCACCCGAAATTCCAATCCTAACCGTTCTACCGATACCAATCCTTCTAGGGCTGCATGTGCTGATGCTGATGATGATGAGGATGACGATTGAGGATATGTTTCCTCGTGATAGAGCATCACTAGTTATGTTTTTTTTGTTATTCTGTTATGTATTAGTGATAAATGCTTCTTTCAAGCATTATCAGTTTGGGTTTGTTTGGCTAGACTTGTATGCACTTTCTACTATTTCAATTTATATAACAGTTTTCTATTTCAGCACTTTGTATTATTATAAGATCAAATTTCTTTTCTCATATCTATTGTGCTGAGTAATATTATTAGATCATTATGTCATTTTGCTTATGTGACAAAATGGGGGAGTAATGTGATACTTGCTTTTTTCTTGTTGATTATTCTGTTACTAACAGTTATGCTCTAAAGAATTTTTGTTGGAGTTTTTTTTTAGACTTTAATGATGTTCAGCCTTTTTACTTTATTACGGGGGAGTAACATGAGTTGACCATACTTTACGGGGGAGCAAGTATATTGTACCAATGTTCAAAGCTAGTCTTCTTCATGCCTTCAGTACCGCATCAAGTCTTCTTTCGAATTGAGCTGAATAATTTCTTAAGTGTCAATCGTAGTTTTGTCAAATTATCAAAATATGGGAGATTGTTGGCCTATACAGCTGTAATGACCATGGTTCGTATTACGTATCTTGGTATACATGTACATATTTTTATTCGTATTGCATGTCTTCTTGCTTGGTTCGGCTTGTTTGGTTTGGTTTGGTTCGACTTTGGTTGCTTTTGGTTCATCATGGACCAAAGGGGAAAACCCCTACCTACCACCACTCTCACCATTTATTAACCCACTCCTTTCTCTTTCTTCTCATTAACTCCTCATTTACTCTTCTTTCCCACCATTACTCTCCACCTACCAGGGAGAGAGCTTTGGCAAGTGCAGCTTGCTTCATGGAGGAACTCAGTTTTTATTGTTCCATTCTCTTTCTCATGAGATTCTAACACACTTTAATACTTAGCATTTTTAATTTCTATGGTTTAATTTGTGTAGATCTAAGTTTATTGTATTTTCGGATTTCTTGGGTTTTGATATATTTAACATTGTTATTTCCAAGTTCTGATGGTTCCATGTTGTAGAGAATTTCATTATGCCCCATTTTGACCTATGGAAGTCTGGATTCCGACCTTGGATGAAAGGTTTATGGAGCTTGAAGCCATGGACTTCATGGCTCTCTTCTCGAACAAGCAGAGAAGAAGAATCGTTCCGAGCCGCATGGCAGCCTTAGTCGCATGGATTTTCATGCGGCAAGTCTCTTTTCAGCCGCATAAGCTTCCCGCTGCCGCATGAGTTCCGTTGCCGCATGAACCCAATTATTCTTAGCCGCATAAGACCCGTCTCTTGCTCAGCCGTATGGGACCCCACTTGAGTTTACCCGCATAAATACCAGCATCATCAGCCGCATGAGCTCGCTTGAACATAGCCGCATAAGACTTGTTCTCTCCTAGCTGCATAGGAGTTTATGAGTTCCAGCCGCATGAGCGTGCACTTTTCAGCCGCATAAGCCCCTTCCTTCCCACAGCCGCATAAGCTTGAGTCCTCCGCTGCCGCATGAGCCCCGTATTGCTTCCAGCCGCATGAACTTATTATCTTTCAGCCGTATAAGCCCCTTTTTTCTTGAGCCCCATGCGCTTGTCCTCTTTCAGTCGCATAAGCGCGCATGCTCTCTGCCGCATGAATCCAATTAACCGCATGGCTCCTTCCACAGTCTCGTCCTCTTTTATTATTATTATTATTATTATTATTAAATTAAAATGTCACATTTATGCTTATGTCATGTAAATTCTGCTATATTCCATGAATACAATAGTGGCTCGCCGTGGTGCACCGTTAACAGGTAAACCTGACATGATATATCACGACATGCTGTTACGACAGCTAGCCTGACATGACAAGTATGAATGACCTGGACACCGTAGGCGATTGCGTTTGTACAAATAAACCAGTATTATCTTGTATCATGTCTAGGATGGGGATCCCTGATTACTACGGTCAGGAGTACCTACTGCAATTGACTAAAGCTAATAAACTAGAATAATTCAGTAATCATGAAGAGATTTTCCAGCTATAGGTAATCCCGTTATCTGGGCGCACCAGCGGACTTGTAGCACACCGATGAGTATGGAATATTTCCAGCACACAGTCAAGTGTTGCACGCTTCATTACGGACATACGACCTGGATAACCGGATGGTCTGTAGGGCTTATGGCTGTTGGGATAATCTTATTGCATCTTGCTAGTAACTATGCTTGTGATAATCCTAGTTAGTTAAAGTATCAAGCCGTACTCTTGCTTGGCCGTGATTAATTGGATGGAGTCTAGTCCAGCTTGGTCTTGTCCTGATCCTGTACAAGATTGTGACATGACACGATTACTTATGCTTGCCTCAACAATAATGATCAGGGGTCCAGTTCTGTTCAGGCGAAGGGTTACAACCCCGATCCTTGTTTGGTTTAAGGGTTGTAACCTGGCTCCCGGAGCAGTTCTGTGTCCTCTCTTCGTTTATTGTCTTATTGTACCCCATGCCATGCTTGTCATGTTTTATCTTACTTTAATAAGCATGATTATTTATCCTGGCCTTAACAATAAAGATCAGGGGTCCAGTTCTGTTCAGGCGAAGGGTTACAACCCCGGTTCTTATTTGGTTTAAGGGTTGTAACCTGGATCCCGGAGCAGTTCTATGTCCTCTCTTCATTTATTGTCCTATTTCGCTATATGTCGAGTTCATCCTGTTTACTTACCAATAAGTAGTTGAGATGGATTTCTATTCTGGTGAAGGGTTCCAACCCCGATCCTTATTTTTGGTTTAAGGGTTGTGACCTGGCTACTTGAATGGTTTCCTCATACTCAATTTACTGTTGTTATCTTTATTATTATCAGTTTTGTTTATAATCATCTTTAATATTCTATTATATTCTATTGTGATATATTGGTTTTAGTTCCTAAGTGAAGCCTCCTTTGTGGTACTTGCTCTTTCTGGGGTCTAACCCAGCTGGTTTTGTGTGGCCAGATATCGGAGCAGCACCAGAGGATCTACCTACCTTCCAACCAGATGGTGACCACCAGACGTAACTCTAGCAACGAGTGGGCTTCTTTTGTCCTTCCACTTTATTATAAAATTATTCTTTTGAGGCGTTTAGCCGACGAGCACGTGTTAGCTCGTACTGTACCTTTATTTACTGTCTGCCTACGGGCTGTAACATGATTAACATATTCTAGGGTTGATCATGTATGACTGAAACTCTTGCTCGTCCTGACATTTTGTACGACTAGCTTCATGATCATCCGAATATGTAATATATGGGATGCCTTAATATTGTATATTTGGTGTTCTGACATCTTGTAACTGTTATTACATTGCTTGAGATTGAGACAATAGGCTTGTTCATGACCATAGGTGACTGATGGCTTGTAGTTAAACCCTCATATATCTAGACAGCCGTGACCGTATAACGAAGTATGTTGCACTTCAATATACGTAGCTGGCTATGTCTGCCCCCGCTCTCTAGTATTCTGGTTCTGGGGCGTGACATGGTTTAAGTGGTGGCCCATGCAGGTCTTGAAAATCAAGATATGTGAGGGTTTACCGAATAGATGTCTCAATCAGTACTCGCCCTTGATCTCTGTTCATATCCTCTAAATCCCTGAAAATCTTGTCCTGATCACATGCTTGTATCGTTGATCTGTCATGTTCATTCCTTATTGTTCCCTATGTCGTCTTCTTCAGCGCCATTGTTCCTGGTCCTACCGATCAGCAAGGCGGAGCACCTCCAATGGACCAGCAGCAACCCGGTGATCAAGCCCAGTATTCAGGAGTAGCCTCCAGGGTCGTGTCTACTGGAGAAGAGCCACCAGTTCAGCCCGTCCAGCCTGCAGAACCTGATGATGGCACTTTGGTGGGTCTTATCAGGTCATTATTAGCTTCCCAGGATCATCGAGGAGATATCTTGCACCAGACGGTGGCAGATGCCTTGACCGGAGGAGGTCATCAGGGAAACAGCGCAGCCAACCGCTTCAAGCGCTTGAACCCTCCATTCTTTGATGGTAGCAAATATGCTATCATTGCTGATGCGTAGCTTCTGGACACAGAAGTGATTCTAGAAGCAGCGAAGACCCCAGAAGTCGAGAAGGTGGCCATGCTGCGCCTGCAGTTATTAGATCTTGCCCGCAGCTGGTGGACGATGCAGGCCGTTGGATTAGTAGCACCCATTGCTTGGGCAGTATTCAGAGAGAGATTCCAGACCAAGTATTTTGATGCTATGGTTTGGTACGATCTACAGACGAGGTTCACCAATCTAAAGAAGATGGGCAGGACGGTCGATGGATATGCGGTCGAGTTTTCGAGACTCAGTCGGTTTGCTCCCACCTTGGTAGCGACCGAGTTCGATAGAGCCCAGCGGTTCCAGCGGGGACTTCACCTGGAGATCTTATTGGCAGTGGTGAAGTTTGAGCATCAGACTTTTGATGCGGTATTGAGAGCAGCTAGGAGGCATGAGTATACCACCCAGAGGATCGTGGACAGGACCGGAGGTCGGAAGCGATCCCATTGCCAGATGAATCAGTTATCAGCACCAGTCCCGGCAGTCAAGGCCCTGACCATTGGAGCACCGAGGCGGGTGGCCTCAGTGACGTCGGTTTAGCATTCAATCCCGACGAACCCTCAGCAGCAGAAGCAGAAGCAGTCTTCCGTAGTGGGATGTTCACACAGCAGAAAGTCGGGGCATGTGGTATCGGAGTGTCGCAGAGCACAGGGTTTGTGCTTGGTTTATGCTTGGTTTGTGGTGTCCCGGACCACAGGGTTGGGAACTGCCCGAACAGGGGGAGTTCATCATCAGCTTTCTCTAGTCCTTCAGTTAGAGGACCGGCACCAGTCCAGCAGCAGCAGTAGTACCCGTTCCCGAGGCCATTATCGACGTAGGCCCAGGCATTCCAACAGCAATGACCGTAGCAGTATGCCTAAGCCCAAGCATTGATCTAGAGCAGGCAGAGGAATTTTCAGCAGAGGGGACCCGCACCCACAGGACATGGTCAAGTGCTGGCCTTGACCATGGAAGAAGAAGGAATAGCACCAGGTGAGGTGGTGGCAGGTAATATTCTCGTCAACACCTTTTCAGCTTCAGTGTTATTTGATTCTGGTGCCTCGCATTCATTTATTTCTGCACGATTCGCGACACGGATAAGATTGGAGCCCGAGTCATTATCAGTAAGGCTCAAAATTGTTTGCCATTAAAATTGTTTGATTGCAAATCTTAATACAAACAGAATAGTGTTATAATATAGGACTTAGATGTAGTCCTAGGAGTACACTTTTGTTTAATTTGGGTCCTTAGTGCCAGTGGAGCGAGTGGTAATGCGTTGACTCCGTTGACGGGCTGACGACGGTTATCGGTTCTCTGAAGGTGTAAATTGCTCTGGGTGCTGGAGCTTTCCAAGAGGAGGAAGATGTTGAGTGTCTGTCTCTGTCTCTCTGGTGATTCTCTATGGATTCTGTGTGTTGTCCGTCTGTGTCTCCGGAAGAAGGAAATGATCCCTCTATTTATAGCTGGGCAGGTTGGCTGCTCATGCGCGCATATGTAGGATACGCCGGTACATGGGGACGCCACGTGGAGATTGCTGATGGAGGCGCATGGATGATGCGCCCAATTCGAGGGGTTGAATTCTTCATACTGCTGTTGTGAGCTGGCACGTAGCAGAGGAGAAGATCTTTCCGTTGCTGAAATCTTGGATGAGTTGAGTCAAAGGACACGTGTCGTCGACTTATGGCTCGGAGATCTCGGATCTGATAGGGGGATGATTTGGTGGGATGCGCCTTGGATTGGGCGCATGATGAGATTTTGGCTCGTGACCTTTAGGAGTCACGAACCGTTCTGGACGCATGGCTTTTGAGGCGCATACGAGCGACTTTTCTTCTGTCTTTCGGGATCAGAGATCAGTCTGGGGTGCATGGCTTTTGAGGCGCATGCAAAGCTTCAACTGGAGACTCTTCTTCTGTCTTTAGGGATCAGTGAAGGGTCTGAGGCGCATGGCTTTTGAGGCGCATGCAGGTTTGGGTGCATGGCCGCGGAGGCGCATGCGGGTGGTCGAGTGGCCACGTGGCAGTAGCCGTCGAAGCAAAGTCATGATGATGCTGACGTTGTCGATGCTTCGTCTTCTGAAAAAGCTGCCGACTGTTCAGACTTTGGGAGATGTGCTGCCAACTCTGTCAGTTCAGCATTTAATGTTTGTGACATTCGATGGACAGCTGAGGGGGCACGTCGATTGACGTTCCACTGGGTATGGAGGCGTATTCTCTGGGATGCGCTTGGCTCTGCAGGGCGCATCTGTGTGATGCGCCTGAAGTCGAAGGGCGCGTGCGGCTGTTCCGTTCTTTGAATGCTTTAAATAGCCGTTTGGCTGAATTCGAGGCATCCGGTTCATCCATTAAATGCAAGTTCATTGCTCAGAATTCGGAGAGCCATCCACTTGGCACGTGGGTTTGATCTTCCCGGTCTATAAATAGTGGCATGGAGAGAAGGTTTGCTCCTCGTTCTCTCACGTACTTCCAACATGAACTTGGGTATTCGAGTGCACTCTGTTGACGAAGTGCTCCCGAGGGTGAAGATGAGATGCCATGTCGTCGTTGCTGCACTTGAAGGTGACTGTTACATCCAAAAGACGGAGTCGAGGGCTTCCGAGGCAGGCGGAAGGTACCTGTTGCATCCAAAGATAAGGATGCTCGGGCCTCGTCTCCGTTGTTCCGGAAGAGCCGTAGATCGGAATAGCGGTGCTAGGCTCTTTCTTCCTTCAATGTGGTTGTCGCCCACTCTGGTTGTGTTAAAAGCTGCTTCTTTAGCCGTATTTCGATTACGGTCTTCCTTGGTCTTTGGAGGCTCTTTCGAAGCCTCCCCTGGCCACAGATTTGCGGTGCTCTTCACTTCCTCGGTTCCAGCCAGAGGGTTAAATGCTTTATTAGTCGAGGCACTTATCAGGTGAGCCTGGCTGGAAGAGCAGCACATAACTGGGCTGCTGAAGGGATGCACATAACTGGGGATGCACATAACTGAGCTGCTGAAGGATGCGCCTTGCTGAAGGCGCATGGTGGTACTGCGCCTGACTGGAGGCGCATGGTGGCTGCTGCGCCTGACTGGAGGCGCATGGTGGCTGCTGCGCCTGCCTGAAGGCGTATGGCGACTGCTGCGCCTGCCTGGAGGCGCATGGCGACTGCTGGCCGTAGACTTAGGATCTTTCCTTTGTAGAAGTTTTTCTTTGTACAGCCTTCTCTAGACATGTAGTAGACTTTTATCTGTAAAATAAGAAGTTCTCTTTCCATGTCTATATTTGTTGCTTTTGAAGTATTTTGTCCAAGCTCTGGCGTATGTAGTGTCCGGCGTATAGGCTTTCTGGTTGTGAAATTCCATGCTTCTCCAAGACCCCCTTCAAAGTTTTCAAAACTTTTGGATAAGTTTTGGAATACTTTGAATAAGAAGCATGGTGGCGGAGGCGTATGTCTGTCGGGGCGTATAGATACTCCGCGCATTAGTGATGGGGCGCATGCTCCGCTTAGTTAATGCAAATGATGATGCCGCAGGTACTGGCAGATACAGATGAATATGTAAAATTCATCGTCGAGGCAGAAGAACTCTAGCAATGCCTTATATTGACCTGATCCGTCCACCAAGGTCATGATCATATAGCCGAGATCCTGGAGGCTTCGGTAGTTGAGCTGGACCAGTGGCTCTCGGAACTTCAGCGCATCCAGCGAAATGACCTCTCCGTCTTGATAGATGCGGAGAAGGAGAAGCTGATCGTCGAGATTGAGTCTTCCTACCAGGCCACCGTGAGTGTCTGGGAGCGCGAAGTGGCTGAGACTGAAGCTGCGGTAGAGCGGTTGTCTCAGTCCATACGGGAGACAATGGAAACGCGAGCTGCATTGGATGCTAGTATCGCGGAGATCAACGCCCAGATGCGCCGTCTTGAGGACCAACGGGCCCGGCTCCAGTTAGATGCCGAACGTGTCCAGGCTGAACACGTAGCTTTCAAGAAGGAGGAAGCGACCTTCACTCACCGGGCTCTTGCCCTGGCTCGGCAGCGACAACAGCTTGATGAGATGCGTCAGGAAGCTGAGCATCGAGTCCTGGCGACTGTGGAGACTCATGCAGCCGACTTGAGACGTCGAGTCAGAGAGCTCTCGACCAACCCTGGAGATGCTTAGAGACTGTAGCGTCTCCTTTTCATATTTTTGCAGCTTTTGCTGGGGGATAGTGTAGTTTTGTACTCTTTTTTTTTAAAAAATAAAGAAGTACGCAACTTTTTTTTTGTGATGTGTTCATTTTTGTTATCAGGAACTCGATGATTTGTGTGGACCTATTATCTTTTGCGCACCTTAGCTTTTAGGTACAGATAATAAGTTTGAAGGAACCAACATGTTTGCTTAGAGGTAATGTGGACGTGGCAATCATTGAGGTTCAAATGATAGAATCTTCCTACTCAGAGGTATTATGGGCGTGGTAGGAATGATCCAGGGGAATACGCTGAACAACTCAGAGGTGATGTAGACGTGGAAGTTCTGCGATCAATGTACGACAACGCAAGGGTTGTTTGTACGAGATGTTTACTCAGAGGTAATGTGGACCTGGTAAACATGAAGGATAGCGTAGGCTTACGAAGTGTAAGATTTCGCTTTGCAGGGTGTAGGGGGACAACTCAGAGGTGATGTGGACGTGGTTGTCTTTCTACTGGGGATGCTGCGGAACGACTGGGTTCTGAAAGCGTATGAGTTTGTGGAAGGAGATTGTGTGTGAGCCCCGACGATTGGGCCCACAGATCCCCTTGTGGAAGCACATATCTGGAAGATGTCAAGAGTAGTACTTCTTCAGGAACTTGCCGTTGATGGGCATCATGAACAAGTCCCCATTGGGTTTGGTGAGGCGGTAAGCACCGTTTGAGTATACCGTCTCAATGATGAAAGGTCCTTCCCACTTGGGCTCGAACTTTCCTGGTGTCTTGTGAGTTAACACCATCGGCCTCCTGACTGCCAGAACCAGGTCGCCAACTTGAAAAGTTCTCTTTTTGACATTCTTGTTGAAAGCCTGTGATATACGGGCTTGGTAGAGTTCGATGCGTTGTTGAGCCAGGAGACGCTTCTCATCGAGTGCCTCCAGTTCCTGCAGACGACGACGTTGATTGTCCTCTTCTGTGAGTTTGTTTGTTATGGCTACGCGGAGTGAGGGTATCTGGATCTCGAGAGACAGTACCGCTTCGCTCCCATAGACCAGGGAGAATGGTGTGTTGCCTGTTGGGGTCCGTACCGTTATGCGGTAGGCCCAAAGGCATTCGCCAAGCTTTTCGTTCCAGTCGCGTTTGTTGGATGACACGACCTTTTTGAGCAGTCTAACGATGGTTTTGTTGAACGCCTCTGCTAACCCGTTTGCAGCCGGATTGTAGGCGGTGGATGCCACATTTTGAATGCGATTCTTGTCACAGAACCTGCTAAAAATGTGGCTGATAAATTGAGGACCATTATCATGAATGATCCGCCGGGGTACTCCGAAACGGTAAATGACATGGTGTTTGATAAAGCTGACCACCCTGGATCTCTTTACTTCTGCCAGTGGGACTGCTTCTGCCCATTTGGAGAAGTAATCGGTGATGGCCAGGATGAAGCGGTGTCCTCTTGATGAAGGAGGGGTGATTGGTCCCACAATGTCCATGCCCCAGGCTTCAAAGGGCCAGGAGGCGACCGTAGGATGTAGTGGTTCAGACAGTGTATGTATGAAGTCTGCATGAAGTTGGCATGCGTGATATTTCTTAGCATATTCAACAGCGTCGGCGGCCATGGTTGGCCAGTAGTAGCCCATACGTCGCAGTCGATCCTGTAACTTAGGACCGGGTTGATGGGCTCCGCAAGTTCCGTCATAAGCTTCTCGAAGAGCTTCGGCTGCTTCTTCGTTGGACAGGCATCGAAGGAGGAGCCCATCGAAGGAGCGTTGGTACAGCGTTTTGGTAGCTGTATCGTAGTAGAATCGAAGAGAGCGTCTCCTGACTGAGATAGCTTCCTTCGGGTCCTCTGGAAGGATTCTGTAGACAGCAAAGTCGATGAACGGGAACCTCCAGTCTCGGACATTAACACCAGTGTTCGTCGGCATGGTGTGAGCCACTCGCAAGCATAGGTTGTTTCTAGGACAAACCAAGTCTCGGCCAGTTACCGTGACATAGTATTGAGTCCCAAAGGGCGCTGCTAATGAGGCACGAGGCCAGCCAGAGCGTCAGCCTCCAAGTTTTGTAGACGAGGTACGTATTCGATGAAGAACCCGGTGAAGGTTGAAATGATGTTCAATACAACTTCATGGTAAGGGATCAGATCTTCATGGCGAACCTCGTATTGCCCCCGAATCTGGTTCACGACAAGTTTTGAGTCACCGTAGGCTTCCAGATGGTCCACTCCCAGCTGTTGTGCGAGTTGGATTCCCATGATGAGTGCGTTGTACTCGGCAATATTGTTGGAGCACGATTTCGAAAGGGAGTAAGCACGCTGGATGACCAACTGATCGGGAGAGACTAAGACTACCCCCACTCCTGCGATGATTTGGCCTTTGGGGCCTGTTCTTGAAGCGCCATCGAAAAACATCCGCCAAACGGAGCTTCCTTCAGTGACGTTGGATTCTTGGACCTCATCCGGGATGTCTTCATAGAGTTTTGAGGATTCTGGGATGGGGTGTGCAGCTAAAAAGTCAGCCAGAGCTTGACCTATAACAGCTTTTTATGGGACAAACACCATATTATACGGTGTTAGCAAGATCGCCCATGTGGCTAGCCGGGAGTTCAATGATCCTGGCTTCGTCATGAGGACTCTGAGCGGATTGACTCGGGAAATGACATGAATTGTCTGGCCCGAGACATAATGAGGAGTCTTCTGGATGGCAAACACCAAAGCCAAGCACTCCTTTTCAACGGGGTTGTACCGGTGTTCGGCCCCGATAAGCGTTCGACTGAGGTAGTAGATTGCTTGCTCATAGCCTGTATCGCTGTTTCGAGCCAGCAGAGCGCCAAGGGAATGATCCATGGCACGGACGTAGAGGAGAAATGGTTTGCCGGCGACAGGTGCCACAGGACTGGTGGACTCGTCAAGTAGGCTTTGATGTCGTCGAAAGCCTTTTGGCACTCCTCTGTCCAGACATAAGAGACTCCCTTCTTCATGAGCTGAGTAAAGGGTTGACATTTACCGGAGAGGTTTGCTATGAACCTCCGGATGTATGCCAGACGTCCCTGTAAGCCCCAAAGTTCTCGAAGATTCTTCGGAGGGTCCATGTTGAGGATGGCTTTGGTCTTCTCGGGATCGACATGAATGCCTTTCGCCGTGATGACAAAGCCCAAAAATTTGCCGCTAGAAACCCCCAGAAAGGATTTAGCGGAGTTCATTTTGAGTTGATGTGCCCGCATGTGATCGAAGACTGTCTTCAGATCCTGTAGGTGATCTCCTTTGAGGCGGCTCTTGACTGCAATGTCGTCAACATAGCATTCGACTGTCTTGCGAAGATGTTGACGGAAGATGGTGCTCATAGCTCGTTGGTATGTTGCACCGGCATTCTTCAAGCCGAAAGGCATCACTGTGTAGCAGAAAACACCCTTCAAAGTCCTGAATGACGTGTGTTTTACGTCATCGAGGAACATCTTGATTTGATTGTAGCCTGAATACCCGTCCATGAAGGACATGCGTTCAAAGCCACATGTGTTGTCGATCATCACATCGGTGATTGGAAGCGGGAATTCGTCCTTCGGGCAAGCAGAGTTGAGGTCCCTGAAGTCGATACAGACTCGTATCTTCCCGTTCTTCTTGGTGACAGGTACGACGTTGGCTACCCAATCTGGGTGCTATTCCTAACGGATGAAGTCACTGGTCAAGAGTTTGTCCACCTTCTGATCGATGGCATTCATGATGTCCGGACGGAAACGTCGCAGTTGTTGTTTGATAGGTTTGGCATCAGGTAAGATGTTCAACCTATGTATTACGATCTGTGGATCGAGTCCCGGCATATCTTCGTAGCTCCAGGCAAAGACGTCGATATACTCTTTAGCCAGCTGGATTAGAGACTCTCGGTCTTCTCCTTCTAGGCTTTTGCTGATGAAGATGGGTTTGGAGAAGATCTGTCCCCAAGGTCGATCTGCTCGACTTCGTCTTCGGTGGGAGGTTCACGTAACTCAAAACGAGACTCCCACTGTTCTCCTAAGCGTTGAGCCCAGGGTTCTTCTTCGAAGGATTCCGGCGCTTGGTCTTCGCCTTCATCTTTTTGAGGTTGTGCTGACGTTATGTTAGCTGACAGCACTTTCCTGAAGACTGATCTGATACTGGTATCGGAATCCCAAGTCGATGCTTCGGACGAGTGGGAATGTTCTACGTCTTCTGCGTCTGAACTCTCTGGAGTTGATGGCGGCGTGACATAGCCTACCCCCCGTCGAGTTTTGTTGTAGTAGTCTTGCGGCTTTCCTTTGGGTGTTGGAAGCCGGAGAGGGAGACATCGACCTTTGCCGTAGTTTAGGCCTTTGTTGCTTTTTAGGTCGTAGCCCATCTTTTGGATGATGTGCTTTGCTGTATCCGTGTACCGATAGACTTGTACTCTGCCGGTATCAGGTTCTGGCTCGAGTGGCGGGAGGTCTTGATGACGCTCGACTTTGCCCAAAATGATGGATCCTTCGTCTCGGCTTCGTGGAGGGGCTATGAAACAGACTCCTTAAGACGGGACTACTCGATTTACATGATGGATGGTCGTTATTTGTGTTTGCAACGACCGTAGAGCGTTATCTAATGTATACATGGCATTCCAATGTGGAAGACAAGAATAATTAAAAGACACTCTATTATTGATGAAGTACGAGATTTTATCCCGTGGGATTACATTGTCTAAGGAGGGTGCATCTACATCAACAGAGATATATTCGCCAAGCTCCTCATCTGTAAGCACTGGGGTCGGATCATGAGAATCCACCACAGCTTTGACTTTGGGGTCTGAGAGGGTTATGTGAGCCCTCTCTGGCATCTTGGATGACTGCGGGGGCTTGCCCTTAAGACGCACCTTCAAAGGTGCCTCAACTGCGCCTCCTGTGAGTGGTGCCTTCCCCTATAATTTTGCCACCAGGGGAGCCGATGTTTGAGGCGGCTTTCCCTTGAGGCGTATCTTCAGGGGAGCCTCAGGAGTCGGTACTTTCCCTGATAGTTTGATGCTCATTGGAGGCGCCTTCTGGGGTGGTTTGCCCTTCAGTCGGATCTTCAAAGGGGCGACTGGAGTCATCTCAGGCTCCGTGTCCGGCTCAGTTGCCGTCTCTGCCTCATTATCAGCATCGTTGGCTTCCTCCTCGTCAAGCGGCTTGTACAAGTCGGAATCGATGAAGTAGGCTTCAATCCCTTTGAAAGGATCGATGTCTGCGAATTCCGTCCGGATGACGCCGTTGGTGGATACATATTTCATGCATTGGTGGAGCGTGGAAGGTACCACCATGTACTCATGTAGCCATGGTCGGCCGAGCAGGATGTTGTAGTTGACCTCGGCATCCACCACATAACAAGTCACCTCAGTTTTGAGGTTGTCGATGTGACACTTCAGTCGGATCTTGCCCAGTGGCTCGCTTTTGCTAGCGTTGAAGCCACTGATGGTTGTGTTGGAGGGCGCCAGCCAGTACATTGGGATCCCCAGTTTTGATAGCAGCGCCTTCGGGTTGATACTGAGGGAAGACCCTGGATCGATCTGAATCTGGCTCACCTTGACTGAACCGATGCATCCTGTGTAATACAGCGGTCAGTTATGTCGATGGTGCTTGAGCAGCATGTCTTGTTGGGTGAAAGTTATGTTTGGGATAACTTCATCCGCACAATGACAGTGCGCACAAGTAGTTGGGAGGTCTTCAGGCTGCTTGACCTGACTGAGAAAGGATTTAGCGTCCTTCAGAGCTTCGCAGAGAGCTTCTCGAGAGTCTTTGGAAAGACGCAGAAGCTCAAACAAAGACAGGCGTGCAGGAGTACTGGCCAGTTGTGCCAGTATGTCAAAGTTGTGGGGCTTGGCTAGCCCCGAAGCATTCTCCTTCCGTAGAGGTCTGTCGAAACGGGCCTCTACCTGCTTCTGCTTATTGGCTGCTGAGGGTTTATACGAGCCCTCCTCAGGGATGGTGCCGGGAGGCACCACCTCGGCGGCAGCTTCGCCGGGCTGGGCGTTCTGTTTTCCATGCGTCTGCACTGGAAGTGCCTCTTCCGTTGAAGAAGAGATCATACGGCAAGACTTGATCTTCTTGCCTTTTAATTTGGAGGTAGAGCGTACCTCCGGTTGAGTCACCTCGGAGACGAGGTCGGGGTGAACCCAGAGGACCTCTCCTCGAGATGTGGTGAGTGGGATGAGTCCACTCACATTGTCACGGGTAGGTGGCAAGTTCACCACCTCCATTGTCGCCTTAGGGATGGGGACGACGCCATCTTGTGTGGTAGTCGGCGGCAAGGTGCCGAACTGAAGTGACACTACATTGGCTGACACCGTCTTCTCTTCATAGTCGACGTAGATTACATCGGCATTGATCATGCGCTGGATGTAATTCTTGAGGACGTAGCAGTCCTTGGTCGGGTGTCCGACAAACCGATGGAAGTGACAGTACCTCGGGTTGTCCACTTTCTCGACTTCATCGGGCCGCTTTGGGTTCGGGAGCTTGATCTTGTCACCCTGCTTCAGTATTTCAAAGAGTTGCAGGGTGTCTTCGTCATTGAATGAATACACCTCCTTGGGTCTCGGTGCCAGTGGAGGCTTCTGAGTAGGTGCAGATGCGCCTTTCGAGGCATTAACAGTCAATGCATGTTTCCTCTTTGCTTCTCGTCTGGAGTTGTTGGCTGCTGACCTTTTCCCCTTATCATCAAAGGCGGGGAAGCTGACACCCAGAAGACGTGCATTGGCCGTCTTTTTTTCTGTGGCTTCAGCTTCGATGATCAGGGAGCTCCAGTCGGAAGGGGGAGTAGAGTTGAGCCAGAGCTTCACTGCAGGCAGCATGTTCATGCTGCAAGAGGAGAGGAGCACATGTTCTGGCATGCCTGGAGGTAGCCTGAAGCAGGCCTGTCGGTAGCGTTCGATGAACACCCGAACCGTTTCTTTCTCCTTCTGGCATATCTCTATGAGAGATGCCATCGTCATGTCCTTCCCGTCGTCGTAGAAGCAATCGAGGAAGAGGCACGTCAAGTCGTCGAAGGATGATATAGAATTGTTGGGGAGCCTGCAGTACCAGTCATATGCCACCCCTTTTAGGGCCCCAACAAAGATGCTGGTGAGGAGCGCGTCCTCCTTTGGGAGATGCCCCGTCTGTGACTGGAAATATGTCAGGTACCGACGCGGAGAGTCCTTCCCGTCGTACGGCGTGAGTGTTTGTGGTTTATATTTTGGAGGATAAACCACCTTGTTCCACTCGAGGGGATAAGGCTGGGGAATGCCCATCTTTTGGCGCTCCTCTTGCCTGTTTTTAGACTCGAAGCGCTCCCGCAAGTCCTTGATCATTTCGACCACATCCTCCGTGGAGCTAGGAGTCGGGGAAGGTGGTACTACCTGGAGTGGAGCATTTGAGGGCTCCAACGTCCGGGGAGCTTCTGTGTCTGAGGGTGCCCGTTGAAGGGGTACACTCGACTCCCCATTGGCTCCTGGGTCGGGACCGGTTGAAGGTGTTCTAGTCAAGGCCGACCGTATATCAAATACTGCTTGAGTCAGTGCTTGCATAGAGGCAGAGAGGGTTTTGAGTCCTCCTTCTAATGAGTCTATGCGCTGGACAATATCCTGCGGTGGCGCATCAGACTCGGAATCACCCCCTGTCATGTATACAGTCATGATACGGCCGGGAGTGGATGGATTGGTTGAGGCTTCGCACTCGGCCTCACTTTCATGTGGGGGAGTCACCTCTCCTGGTGTTCCACCTTGGCCACCCCCAGCCATATTCTGGAGGTCATTCTCGACGGGCGCATCTGCAAGGGCCTGATTGCCCTCAGCTCCGTCTTGAAGGGCCTCTTCGTCTCTACCCCCAGCCGTGTCCTGGAGGACATCCTCGTTTTGAGGGGCTTCTGGGAGGCTGACTTCGCCTCGAGGATGAAGATCCGCCGCAGCTGTGCTTTGGACATCTTCGTCTTCGGAAGGAGGCTCAACAAGGGTCTGACTACCCCCAGCTTCCTCCAAGAACTTCTTTCTCGACCGAGTGCCTTCGAACACCCTAGAGGACGAGACAGCTGCCTTGATTTTCCTCGGTTGGCTTTTGGACGAGGACGAGGAATTGCCAGTCGCCTTCCGGAGTGATGAGGAGTTGGAGACCACGTTGCATGAAGCAACTCTTGGCTCCTCTTCTGTTGACACCTTAATCCCAAGGCGATGTCGGAGGGGTGTCGATGATTGCAGCCGCTAGAAGACTGACTGCCTTGGTGGTACTGCTACCTTGCAACAGCAGTTGATGGTGACCACCGCACAAGTATGCCCCGTGAGAGACGCATCGTGCCTGTTGGTCGACTTTCCTGACCGGCGCTTGTGAATGATCACGTTACGCAGGTCGTTGGAGGAGAGTGCTACCTTCATACCCCCTTCAGGCACATGGCAAGGCCAAACGCCGGGGTGGACAGGTGAGTGATGTGCCCCCTGATATAATACCAAGCAGGCATCACGATCAGTAGTGGGGAAACAACAACATTTGAAGTGACTTGAACGGACCTCAAACGCACAACCAGAGGAGGCGCAGGAGTTTAAGACCACTGAATTTGCCCCACTCAACTTGGTTGTGCACGCAGTAGATGCGCCCAAGTGAGATGAGGACTTTGAAGATTGGCTCGTTTTTGGTGCCGAAGCACCTGAGCCAACCTTGTACAGCTTGCCATCAGCAGCGCACATGATTGTGAGCGCATGCTTTTGGCTTGCTGCTGGCATAGCACGTTCGTGGCGCATGGCCCGTACCGTCTTAGATTTCTTTGTACTAGCCCGCTAGGGTGCATAGTACTCAGCATCTAAATTCTCCTCGCCATTACAGCGAGTGAGTCTGTCAAAGATAGAGATTTTGTGTGGCGCATCAGATGTGATGCGCGGGGCATTGGCTGCGCCCCTGCTCCATCGACGCATCTTCCTCGCCTAAGAGGGAGATGGCTGGGGAACGAGGTCAGCCGCACGCTTCCCCGAGAGATGGGCTGCATTAGCGGGCGCACCTTAGTTGCTGAGAACGTCAGCAGGAAGGGAGGGCTGGATTGGCGTATTCCCTTCCGTGGTGGTACCCGAGGCGTCGACCTTGCGTACCCAGATACGGCGGGTCTTCTTCGGCTTCGGCAGCCGCTTCGAAGGACTCGCACTTCCTTCAGAAATGAACTCCTCATACGCCTGTTGATTGAGGCGCACGACCAGCATCTTGTGGGAGGAGCCCACCTTCACGTCGTCGGCCTGTGATACGACTTTCTCGGAAGAGAAGAAAGAAGTCCCCAGCAGAGTCGCCAGCTTGTTTGCCATTAAAATTATTTGATTGCAAATCTTAATACAAACAGAACAGTGTTACAATATAGGACTTAGATGTAATCCTAGGAGTACACTTTTATTTAATCTGGGTCCTTAGTGCCAGTGGAGCGAGTGGTAATGCGTTGACTCCATTGACGGGCTGACGACGGTTATCGGTTCTCTGAAGGTGTAGATTGCTTTGGGTGCTGGAGCTTGTCGAGAGGAGGAAGACGTTGAGTGTCTGTCTCTGTCTCTCTGGTGATTCTCTGTGGATTCTGTGTGTTGTCCGTCTGTGTCTCCGGAAGAAAGAAATGATCCCTCTATTTATAGCTGGGCAGGTTGGCTGCTCATGCGCACATATGTAGGATACGCCGGTACGTGGGGACGCCACGTGGAGATTGCTGATGGAGGCGCATGGATGATGCGCCCTACTCGAGGGGTTGAATTCTTCATACTGTTGTTGTGAGCCGGTACGTAGCAGAGGAGAAGATCTTTCCGTTGCTGAAATCTTGGATGAGTTGAGTCAAAGGACACGTGTCGTCGACTTATGGCTCGGAGATCTCGGATCTGATGGGGGGATGATTTGGTGGGATGCGCCTTGGATTGGGTGCATGATGAGATTTTGGCTCGTGACCTTTAGGAGTCATGAACCGTTCTGGACGCATGGCTTTTGAGGCGTATGCGAGCGACTTTCCTTCTGTCTTTCGGGATCAGAGATCAGTCTGGGGTGCATGGCTTTTGAGGCGCATGCAAAGCTTCAACTGGAGACTCTTCTTCTGTCTTTAGGGATCAGTGAAGGGTCTGAGGCGCATGGCTTTTGAGGCGCATGCAGGTTTGGGCACATGGCCGCGGAGGCGCATGTTGGTGGTCGAGTGGCCACGTGGCAGTAGCCGTCGAAGCAAAGTCATGATGATGCTGACGTTGTCGACGCTTCGTCTTCTGAAAAAGTTGCCGACCGTTCAGACTTTGGGAGATGTGCTGCCAACTCTGTCAGTTCAGCATTTAATATTTGTGACATTCGATGGACAGCTGAGAGGGCGCATCGATTGACGTTCCACTGGGTATGGGGGCGTATTTTCTGTGATGCGCTTGGCTCTGCAGGGCGCATCTGTGTGATGGGCCTGAAGTCGAAGGGCGCGTGCGGCTGTTCCGTTCTTTAAATGCTTTAAATAACCGTTTGGCTAAATTCGAGACGTCCAGTTCATCCATTAAATGCAAGTTCATTGCTCAGAATTCGGAGAGCCATCCACTTGGCGCGTGGGTTTGATCTGCCCGGCCTATAAATAGTGGCATCGAGAGAAGGTTTGCTCCTCGTTCTCTCACGTACTTCCAACATGAACTTGGGTATTCAAGTGCACTCTGTTGACGAAATGCTCCCGAAGGTGAAAATGAGATGCCATGTCGTCGTTGCTGCACTTGAAGGTGACTGTTACATCCAAAAGTCGGAGTCGAGGGCTTTCTAGGCAGGCGGAAGGTGCCTGTTGCATCCAAAGATAAGGATGCTCGAGCCTCGTCTCCGTTGTTCCAGAAGAGCCGTAGATCGGAATGGCGGTGCTAGGCTCTTTCTTTCTTCAAAGTGGGTGTCGCCCACTCTGGTTGTGTTGAAAGCTGCTCCTTTAGCCGTATTTCGATTACGGTGTTCCTTGGTCTTTGGAGGCTCTTTCGAAGCCTTCCCTGGCCACAGATTTGCGGTGCTCTTCACTTCCTCGGTTCCAGCCAGAGGGTTAAATGCTTCATTAGTCGAGGCACTTATCAGGTGAGCCTGGCTGGAAGAGCAGCACATAACTGGGCTGCTGAAGGGATGCACATAACTGGGGATGCACATAACTGAGCTGCTGAAGGATGCACTTTGCTGAAGGTTCATGGTGGTGCTGCGCCTGACTGGAGGCGCATGGTGGCTGCTGCGCCTGACTGGAGGCGCATGGTGGCTGCTGCGCCTGCCTGGAGGCGCATGGCGACTGCTGCGCCTGCTGGCCGTAGACTAAGGATCTTTCCTTTGTAGAAGTTTTCCTTTGTACAGCCTTCTCTAGACATGTAATAGACTTTTATCTGTAAAATAAGAAATTCTCTTTCCATGTCTATATTTGTTGCTTTTGTAATAGACTTTTATCTGTAAAATAAGAAGTTCTCTTTCCATGTCTATATTTGTTGCTTTTGAAGTATTTTGTCCAAGCTCTGGCGTATGTAGTGTCCGGAGCATGGGCTTTCTGGTTGTAAAATTCCATGCTTCTACAAATATACTTACTGGTAACGGACTCGTGGGAGTAGATAGAGTATTTTCCTCGTGTCGGATAGTAGTTAGCGGTAGAGAATTCTCCGTTAGATTGATAGAGTTCCCAATGGCCGATTATGATGTGGTCTTAGGGATGGATTGGTTGAGGGACCAGTATGCTAGGATAGACTGCAATATTGGCAGGGACATTTTTAGCATTCCCAGCGAGCCAGAGTTTTCCTTCTCTCGAGAAGAAGTTGAACCTTCTCCTCCAGTATTGCGGATGGTGGTAGCAGCAGTGTAGTTACCCTGGATAGTCGAGGAGTTTCCAGATATTTTCCCAGAAGAGCTTCCAGGAATGTCGCCAGAGCGGGAGATCGAGTTAACCATCGACTTGATTCCCGGATCAGCCCGAGTGTTAGAGAGAGTCTACAGGATGGCACCGTCGGAACTAAAAATATTGTACAAGATGATTGAAGAACTCAGGACCAAGGGATTCATTCGTGCAAGTGGATCACCTTAGGGAGTGTTTTCCATAAATAAATTCACTTTATTTATTGTGTTTCTGAGCAAATTACAACTATAGGAATCTGATCTAGAAGACGATCACTTTATCCCTTGGACGATGCGATAAAGAAAACTCGAACTTCGAAGAACTTGGACAGCAACTGGGCAATCTCTCTGTTCTCTCTGAATTGACTATAGTGTCTGATGAAGATGAAGAAACACTCTTTTATAGAGTTCTGGATAACTGTTCTGAAGCATACGCTCAGTCAGTTACTTGACGTGTGCATAACTGCAGGGACACGTGGCGAATTCTGATGGAGACACGTTGGAGTGCGGTTGAAAGTAGAGGAATATATCTAGGAGAGATTGATGGCATGGATGCCACGTTGCATATCTTCTGAGTAAGTGGGTAATTGAGTACAGGACACGTGAGAACGTGTGTTGACTGTACGTTTAAAGTCATCTTGAATACATTTGCTGTGATACGCTGTCTTTGTTGAAGAGGAGTCATACGCTGACTTGGATAGTATAGAGTCATATAAAGTTGATACGCTCACTTTATTAACAAGGAGTCGTATGGAGTCCATACGCTCACTTGGTTAATAAGGAGTCGTATGGAGTCCATACGCTCACTTGATTGACAAGGAGTCGTATGAAGTCCATACGCTCACTTGGTTGACAAGGAGTCGTATGGAGTCCATACGCTCACTTGATTCACAAGGAGTCATATGAAGTCCATACGCTCACTTGATTGACAAGGAGTCGTATGAAGTCCATACGCTCACTTGGTTGACAAGGAGTCGTAAGCATTGAGGGAGTAGACACGTGGCTGTCCTCAATCTTTTCAAATATGCCATATCTTCTAATAACTGACAAATATCTCTCGAGCGTCGTGTTGCAGATATGATGGCTGACAGACTGTCAGAAATGACAGTAATGATGGCTGTGCATTTATGATGGCTGATGAGCTGTCCTCGTAAGAGACAAAATCAATTCTCGAAAACCCTTCCGACGACTAATCTTCATAGGGCAGCTGTCTTTGCATGAAAGACGAAGTGTCAGATTCATCCTCCATTAAATGTATGCTGTGCTGTCGTTCAAGAAATAATAAAATATTCACTGAGCGTACGGCTTTGGCTGAGCGTATGGCCTTGAGCATATGGCTTTGGCTGAGTCTTATGTCAGCGTGTCACAATTTTTCACACTCTACAGGACCCCCTTCAAAGTTTTCGAACTTTATAAATTTCAAAAGTTCGAAATTACTTTGAAATTAAAGTGGGAATAAGTCTTGACATGCTGGCATGATTTTGTTATCTTCCTCAATATCAGTGCAAATCTTTAGGGATTCTGTTTAAAGAACGACCGCCGTTTAAACTTTTCTTTTCTTCTATAAATAGGTCTTTCAAAACCTAATTCATTTCTTTACTTCTGCATTTGTCTTCGAGAGAGAAAAAGCTCCAAAACTCAAACTTCTTCTTCTTCGATTCAATCTTCATCAATGGCGCCCAAAGTCGACGCTGCTGCAAAGGGAAAGGGGAAGGCTCCTGCGGAGTCATCTCGACCTGCCGCCGCTGCGACTAAGAAGACTGCTGATGAGCATATTCGACGAAGCGAACGCCCATTGAAGCCCCTCTATGGTGAGGATGGAGATGATGAACAGTAACTATCCCCTATTTAGGGCTCTGGTTAGGACAAGATCATAAAACGTATCCCCTTTTTAGGGTCAATATGTCAGAAAATACGCTTCCCTCTTTAGGGTTTAGTCGTATTCCATATTTTTCGTTTATACGAAAAATATGTTTGGAGCGTATTCTGTAAGATACGCGTATCTTTGATAGAAATGTCAAAATATGCTGATTTGAAGGAATACGCTATGTCAAGTTGTCTCACTGAGATACGCTAACTCCTTTATTAGCGTATTTTTGAGGAACATCTTGTCAACCATACGCTGATACGCTGAAGAAAAAGATCCAATCATCCTCTAATCTTTGAATAAAAGCTGAGCGTAGACTGAACTTAAAATTTATCATACGCCTAGGATAGACTGAGCGCATGTTGAACTTTGAATCTGCTATATGCTTAGGATAGACTGAGCGTATGTTTGAACTTTGAATCGGCCATACGCTTAGGATAGACTGAACGTATGTTTGAACTTTGAATCTGCCATACGCTTAGGATAGAGTGAGCGTATGTTGATCTTTGAATCTGCCATACGCTTAGGATAGAGTGAGCGTATTTTGATCTTTGTCATCTCTTTGTGTTGAAGATTTCTAACTTCTTATTCTTCTTTTGCAGTGGATATTCTGTCTCAGGATGCACAATTTGAAGGATATGTAGGGAACAACTATAACAGTGACCTATCACATGTCCGTTTTCCTTAATTTGATGGACCTTCCACAAGGATAGCTATTCTGACAAATCAGGAGAATGACACCATGCTGAATTTGATGAGTGGACTGCCTCTATAGAGTGTGGATAGTGCTACCCAATCGAAGCCAGCATTTCTTTTTGGAGATGCTATTGATAGAAACTTCCAGCCTGCTCTTGATAAAGTGTCATACTCATATTATAGAGATGGTGACGCGAATCAACCAATGTATCTGACTGGTTTGTCCAAAAGCATCAACATAGCTCGCTTATTCCACGCGAGTCATCAAAGGCAAATGAAGTGGGATATCACTCCATTCCGTCAAGCAAAAGCTGGATGGATAGGATACAGTCAAGGAAGATTCCGCAGTGGTACTGAACCACATGTCTCAGTTTTGCGAGGATTACTGCCAGCTACCATTCCTCCTGAGGACTCGGCACTTCTGAGGCCAGTTAGAGTCCCAATCTTTGCAAATGAATTTGTTCAGCTAGAAAATGCTGTTTACCCAAAACAGTCTATGTGGCTTACTGGTCTGGTGAACCCGGAGAATACCAGACGGACTGTTCTTGTAAGATGGATTCTGAACAACTTTGGGGAAAAGTTAAAGGTGATAGGACTATATAATTCCATCAAGTGTACCGCTTATGGTTTTAGGCCAAACCCAGATTTGTTCTTGGCATTAGCGGAAAGGTATAATTACCGTACCGGCACTTTCATGACTCCAAGAGGCGAGATGGGATTCGCCCTCCATGAGATGGCATACATTTCTCAGCTGCCAACAGGAGATTTGCCATATGAAGAGTATATTCCTTTTATTGATGAAATGAATAAAATTTCTGAGGCTAACCCACTGGTTCTTCATGTTTTTGAAGAATTAATGTGACATTACAGTATATGTAAGGCTTTTTATAAGGCACAAGGTACAGAGGGAGGTTCCAACTGCTATTCTTCTAAGTGGATGGCCTATTTATTCCAAGGCCGCACTGAAGAAGTTCAGAAGAAGAAGAAGACTGATCAATATGTCGGTCGCTTTAAACCCTTGAGTCAAATTGAGATTGACAAACTAATCAAGGACACCACTCATGACGACATCATCATTGAAGAAGACGAAGACACCTACAAAGCTGGTGATAGGTTGGAGACCTATATAAAGCAAGGTGGCCAGAAACTATCTGATGAAGGTCATCTGGCCGGATTTATATCCCTCTGGCTGAGAAAATTTGTAGTACCCGGCACCTGTTCAGTAGACAGGATGCACAGAGGAGTTGTTTTTGCAGCAGTCCGTCTGACTTTTGGGTACAAGATAGATTTGCTGACAGCAATGACATGCCGTCTGAATGCTGGCTTAAGGGCATATACAGACAGGATGTTTGAATTGGCGAAGAAGAAGCTCACAACTTTTCCCCGGGTAGAAATGTCCTTTACATATTTATTTGGGTGGCTGCTTCTCTATTTCGAATCTCTCATGAATGTTGGAATGGCTAGGCCAGACGATACCTTTTTGGAAAGATACCATCATACACCAAAATAGAAGTATGACACTCTGACAGACTGTAGAACCATATTAAACAGGGAAGAATTATGGAGTTTCACTTATGTTCCTCCACCTGTTGGTTATGAAACCATGTCTGAGAAGTTGATTGATGGTATTGGTGCCAATGAGTTAGATGATATTCAACATGAATGGCTGAAGAGGATCAGGCCATCTCACTTGATCTGTCGTCGTGACGATGTTACCTATCTGGAGCCATATCTTCCGAGTAGGTTTGCTCGACAATTTGGCTATGATCAGTTGCATATAGGAAATGCAACGACATGTTTTGGCCACCAAGGCAGATTAATCGATGGCGCCAGAGCTTGGATATACTATATTGCTAAAGGTACCGGAGCTACTTTTTCCATGCCAGATCCGGTTACTTATCGGAGAGGAGCTAGAATGTTGGCGTCTTATGCCAAATTCTATGTATCGGCTAATACCTTTGATGAAAAATTCAGCATCTTAGGTAAAAGCTTCATCCATGTTGATAAGAGATCAACTAAATCAGCCCTGCCAAGAGATTGTCATGACCGAAAAGATCCTATGGCTACTGATGAAGTTTATGATAAAGTTTTAGAGAATTTCTTCTCTAATGAACTTCATCAGCCATTACATGTACCTATTGGAAGTGCTAAAGAGAGTGTATCTGCCGACAGTACACCAAAAAGGAAGCGGGGCAAAGATGCTTCTGGGCCTGCTCCAAAAAGGGTTACTCGGGTAGAGGCTCGTAATCGTGGAATACAAATCAGAGATGCGGACGAAGCAGGTAGTGACTCCAAAGATGATTATCCTACTATTCTACTAACAAAAAGAATAGGAAGGAAGGTGATAGTTTCAAAGACTAAATCTGTGATTTGCCTCGATGCAGAGAGACCCACCAATCGTGTCGAGCGATTGGCTTTAGAGAAGCAAGCTGCCTTTGTTTCTTCTGTAAAGATAGAACCTATTGAAGAGGATGTGCCTGAACCTGCTGAACCATCTATGCCTTCTGATATGGAGTTGACTCCGCCAACGGCCGATGATGCGCAGGTGACTAGTCAACCCGCGGTAGAGGCCGAGAATCAGACTAAAACAGCTAATGACTTACTGATTTTGAGAGAATCAGTGAAAGAAGCCACTACTCTCAAGCCAATTGCTGAAGTTTCGGAGAGCAATAAGAGTGACGACGAACAGGTTGACTATGAACCTTCGTCTCATTCCTTTAAAGAAGAGGACATGGAGATAGAAGATGAGTCACCATCTAAAACTCAAATTGATGTACTGAAGACAGCTGGTCAATATTCAGGGTTGACTCCAGAGCCGGAGAAACTTCTAGAAATAGAAGTCCATGTTCCGAGTACTTCGGAGGCGGGCAGCAGTGAAATAAATCCAGTGTCGGAAAACACTCTGAACAGACTACGAGCTGGGCTGAATGATCTAAAAGAAACAGAATACGAACCAGCTTCAGGTAATATTTTATTCAGCAAAGTTTTGTTTTTTTCTTGCTTTATTGTCTTTTAATTTTGATCATGCTTCTTTGAATCCAACAGTTGTAGGAACTGCACCGGCAATGAGTTCAACTCAAGCCCCACTTGTCCAGACTGATATGGGTGAGGGAAGCTCACATTTGCCTAGTTCCCCAAAATCACCTACTTCAGCTCCCAGAATAAAGGCTACTCCTGCTCCTTCCTTTACAGTTGCAGCAACTCCCGGTTTTGAAACAGGGATAGCAAAGGTCATGGGGATGTATTCAGATATTATTTATTCATATCTGGATACATTCTCAAGGCGACTTATGAAGGATGAAACTATGCCTTTTTCGAATCTTCGAGCAGCGATTAGTTTTCCGCTTTTAGCTTTGAAACAGGCTGGTTATGAGACCCAGTGTATCTTCTTTGAGCATCTCCTGGATGATTTAGAAGCAACCATCCATAAGTACTGGGAGATCAAAAAGGAGGACATTAAGTCTTTGACTGTAGTTGAGATTGCCCAATTAGAAAATGAAGCTCAAGCTCAGCACACTGCTTTGAAAAAATTCCTCGCTCTGTCTTCTGAAGAGTCGATGGCGAAAGATGAAGAAATAATAACCACTCGTCAGAATATGGAGCGTCGGGAGAAAGATGAAGCATCAAAAGTTGAAGAGCTTAAGAAGTTGAAGGAGGAGCTGGCTCGTCTTCAGGAGCGAATTGCCTCCATGGAAAAGGAGCAATCAGAGATTGCCACTGCTCGTATATCTGAAGCTGAACGCTGTCAACTTTTACAGCAAGAGCGGGAATTGATGCAGGCTAATCAGATTGAAGAGACAAATCGTCGTAGCTTTATTATCGCGGATTATGACCAACGAATGGTTGGAGTTGAAGCAGCAGAGCGAATCCATAAAGCTCTTGAAGAAAAGATGAATAATGTAATTGTTCGTATTCAGGAGATAATTACTCCTCCTAAATAGATCTTTTACATTTTTCATATGTTGAATTTTTGATACCCACTTGTAATTTTGACTTTGATTGAAGAAATGAATATCTTGACTTGATTTCAATTCTGTGGATGATATTTTTGTAGAAAACATGTTCAGAGGTAAATAATACATGACATATTTCAATAGAATAGAATATACAAATAAACTTTGTAATTCTATCAGATGATATTAAACCAAAGATAATTTTAGTTTAATACTGATTAGAGAAAACAGAATTCAGATATAAAGATATCTTTGGACTCCATTTTCCATGATCTTTGAACTCGGAAATCAAAAGACTAGATATCACTTTCATAGAATAGAAAATATGATACTGAGATAGAAAATTCAGAGGTAATATGGACATGATTTTCTATATAAGATCTTTATTAAATCCACTGGGAATCTAATAAGACAGAATATCAAATTCTCTGGGAAGATGATACATGGTAGAATATCAGTTTCCGCTGGGGATAACGATATCGAGATAATTTTTATAGGGAAGAATTAACTCTGATTTTATACTTGCTGAGGAATAATAAAAATATTATATATTGGTAAAATTTATACATAATATTTCTTTAAGAATTTGCCATTGATAGGCATCATCCTGACTTTACCATCCATAGAGGCAAGCTGATATGCTCCATTAGAGAAGACTTTGTTTACTACGAATGGGCCTTCCCATTTCGCGTCAAATTTGCCTTTGCTCATATGTGTCATAGTCATAGGACGTCTGACAGTAAGGACCAGTTCTCCCTTCTGATATGCTCTGACTTTCACTTTCCGGTTAAAAGCTTTTGAAATTCGGGCCTGATACAGCTCGATATTTTGTTGAGCATACAATCGCTTTTCATCTAAAGCTTCCAGCTCTTGAAGTTGAAGACGATTATTATTTTCTATTGAAAGTTCATTGGAGATTGCGATTCTCAGAGAAGGAATCTGGATCTCAAGGGGAAGAACAGCTTCACACCCATATACCAAAAAAAAAGGCGTACATCCAGTTGCATTGCGAACTGTGGTACGGTATGCCCATAAACATTCACCAAGCTTCTCGCTCCAGTTGCGTTTGTTGGAAGAAATGAACTTTTTCAAGAGTTTGGTGATCGTTTTATTGAAAGCTTCTGCCAATCCATTAGCTGCTGGATTATATGCTGTAGAAGCTAAATTATTGATTCGATGGTCGTCGCAGAATCGAGTAAATTTCTGACTGACGAACTGCGGTCCGTTATCATGAATAATACGCCGAGGAACACCAAATCGATAAATGACATGATGTTTGACGAAGTTGATGACAATAGAAGTCTTGACTTCAGATAACGGGATTGCTTCAGCCCATTTGGAAAAGTAATCGGTTATTGCTAGAATAAACCGATGTCCTTTTGATGATGGTGGATTGATAGGACCAATGACGTCTATGCCCCAAGCCTCGAAGGGCCATGATGCCGCTGTTGGGTGTAAGAAATCTGATGGTTGATAGATAAAGTCTGCATGAAATTGACAGGCTTTACATCTTCGAGCATATTGAATGGCGTCAGCCACCATCGTGGGCCAATAATAACCCATGCGTCGGATACGATCTTGAAGTTTAGGACCTGGTTGATGGGCTCCGCAAACACCATCATGTGCCTCACGGATAATCTGTTGTGCTTCTTCACCAGCGATGCATCGGAGGAGAAGACCGTCGTAGGCCCGACGATATAGTGTCTTCGTTGTATGATTATAGTAGAATCTGAGAGATCGACGCCGGATAGATGCTGCTTCGCTCGGATTGTCGGGAAGTATGTCATACAACACAAAGTCTAAAAATGGACGTCTCCAGTCTTCAGTTATGGCTTCTGTTTTGTTAGAAAAGACATATTCCATAGTAGAATCGGAAGAAGACGAGGACGTTCTGTCAAACCTTAATCCAGTGCTAAGGTTGGATAAAAATTCGTCAAGGTTGAGAGAATTTTCGTCTAGATTATGGGGAAAACCCAAAGCCAAATTATTCTCAACATAGAATAGTTCTCGGTTATGAACCACTATCACCTGCTGACGTCTGATTGGTATGGCTAACACAGCGGCAAAATTAGCTAAAGCATTGGCTTCTGCATTATAGGCTCGTCGAACGTGTTCAATAAAGAAACCTTCAAAGGAGGAGGCCATAGAGAGCGCTGCTCGATGATAAGGTATCAAATCTTGATGACGGACTTCATATGTTCCTCTGATCTGATTGATGATAAGCTTGGAGTCTCCATAAACTTCTAAATATTGGATATCCAGATATTTAGCAAGTTGAAGACCAATGAGCAATGCATTGTATTCGGCTATATTATTTGAACATGATTGATCCAGAGAATAAGCCCTCTGAATAGTTAGTCCTTCTGGGGATACGAGAAAAATCCCAACTCCGGCGACAATATCGCCATTAGGACCTATTCTAGATGCTCCATCAAAGAATAGACGCCAGGTAGGAGTTTCTTCCGAAACCAGATTCGAATCCAGAACTTCATCTGGAATCTCATCATATAATTTAGAATCTTCTGGAACCGCATGAGCTGCCAGAAAATCAGCAAGAGCCTGTCCTTTAACTGACTTTTGAGGAATATAATGCATGTCGTATTGAGCTAACAAGATTCCCCAATTAGCTAATCTAGAGTTGAGAATACCGGGTTTCTTCATCATAATCCTGATGGAATTCACTCTGGAAAAGACGTGAATCGTTTGACCGATAATATAATGTCGCGTCTTCTGAACGGCAAACATTAATGCTGGGCATTCTTTTTCGATTGGAGAATAACGCGGTTCAGCACCTGTCATTGTGCGACTGAGATAATAAATAGCCTGTTCATGGCCATCTTTATTTTTCCGGGCAAGTAATGCATTGAGAGAATGATCCATGGCTCGAACATATAGAAGGAATGGTATTCCCGAGATGGGAGGTGCCAAAACCGGAGGGTTCATGAGATACTGTTTGATATCGTCAAATGCTTTTTGATATTCTTCGTTCCAGACGAAAGATACACCTTTCTTCATAAGTTTGTTGAATGGTCTGCAGCGTCCTGATAAGTTGGAAATGAATCTCCTGATATAAGCGATTCTTCCTTGAAATCCTCGTAGCTCTTTTAAGGTGCGTGGAGGACGCATCTCTTGGATGGCTTTGATCTTCTCGGGATCCACGTGTATACCTTTAGCGGTAATGATGAAGCCGAGAAATTTGCCACTAGAGACGCCTAGGAAGGACTTAGTAGGGTTCATTTTAAGTTGATGATGACGCATTAAATCAAAGATAGTCTTCAAATCTTGGATATGATCCTCCTTTCGTCGACTTTTGACTACAATATCATCAACATAGCATTCAACTATTTTTTGGAGATGTTCGCGGACTATAGTGCTTATTGCTCGCTGATATGTTGCTCCTGCATTTTTGAGACCAAACGGCATCACTGTATAACAGTATGTACCGATCGACGTTCTGAAGGAAGTATGTCTCTCGTCATCTGGAAACATTTTGATTTGATTGTACCCCGAATACCCATCCATGAATGACATTCGTTCGAAACCACACGTGTTATCGATCATGACGTCGGTAATTGGAAGAAAAAACTCGTCTTTAGGACAAGCCGCATTGAGATCGCGAAAGTCTATACAGACTCGGATCTTGCCTGTCTTTTTAAGGACAGGAACGATGTTAGCCACCCAATCAGGATGTTGTTCCTCTCGAATAAATCCTGAAGCCATAAGCTTGTTGACTTCAGCTTCAATTGCATCCATAATATCTGGACGAAATCGTCGTTGTTGTTGTTTGACCGGTTTAGCATTTGGCATGATATTAAGTTTGTGCATTGCGATCTTCGGATCTAGTCCTGGCATATCCTCGTAGCTCCAGGCGAAGACATCGATATAATCATGAATAAGCTTGATCATGTCTTGCTTATCCGTTTCTGAAAGACTTTCGCTGATGAATATTGGTTTGGGGGACCCCCTCTTCACCAACATCAATTTGGATCAATTTATCTTCAGTGGAAGGTTCTCTTTGCTCGAATCTGAATTCCCATTGGTTATCTAATCTTTGAGCCCATTGTTCTGATTCGGGTGATATTTCAAAATCATCCTCATCTTCATCATTTTCTTACGGGCCATCGGCAGAAACCATATTGATGGATAGAATAGAACGATGAAGATCGCCAATACTTGTGTCAGAATCCCAAGAGAGGGAATCGGAAGACTCAGATCGTTCGTCTCCATCAAATTCTGAATCCTCATGGACTGCGTCGATAAAGGAGATAGGAGCAATGTAACCTAAACCATATTTTGTCCTTCCGTATGTTAATGGAGGAATTCGAACAGGCATTCTTCTTCTTTTTCCATTATTGAGGCTGGTTCTGAAGTCATAACCCATATTCTTGATGATATTTTTGGACTGCTGACTGTAGCGACGTAGTTGTAACCTTCCAGTATCATCGTTTTTGTCATCTTCTTCTAGGTCAGGAGGATTCTGGGGTCCTTTATAGAAGAATATTGGATTTTCTCCTAACTTTCTAATAGGGACTACGAAGTATGATTTTTGTATAGACTCTAATGATACTTCTGTGTGAAGAGTTTGAACTCCTATAGTTAGTGGCTCTAAGCTATCTAGCAATTGTAAATAACTTTGTACATGATTACAGACATCAATATACTGTAAAGGAGATGCTTCATTAATATTAGATGCTGTATTTACAGAAGAAGGCTGAGCCTTATCAGACTTAGTCAAATTAATGACTAAAGGGGGAGAAGAAGAGCGATCAGAAGTTTTGTTTCGATTAAGATCGATAACAAAAGGCTCAGAAGAGGTGAGCTCCCTTGAAGAAGATCGTGGATAAGTAGTACGTCCACTGACCGGAATGACTAGAGTATCTGGTCTAGCCTGAGAAGATGGAGGGGGAGTGGTGCGTCCACTGACAGGAATTATCAGCAAACTTTGTGGAGCTTGGGAAGATAATGCAGTAGTACGTCCACTGACAGGAATTATCAGCGAACTTTGTTCAGATGGTTTACGAGACTGTGGATGAGTGATACGCCCTTTTACAGGAATAACAAAGGTGTCGACTTTTGATGTCTCATCGTCATCATCCATAGCTTGCAAGACTTTTGAGTATTCATCTTTGTACATGCGAGAGTCATTGAAGTAAGCTTCGACTCCTCTGAATGGATAGAGATCTGCAACTTCCTTTTGAACATCTCCATTATTATCAACATATTTGAAGCATTTATGAAGAGTCGAAGGAACAATATTATGTTCATGCAAGAATGGTCTCCCCAATAGAGCATTATATGAGCAACCATGATTGTCGATGATATAGAAAGTAACCTTAGTGCGAAGATTGCCTATTTGAAATTTGAGGCGAATCTTGCCCAAAGGCTCACTTTTTCCTTGATTGAATCCCAGGATGGTAGTGATAGTACTGGAAAGACTATGCAAGGGTATTTTTAGTGTATCTAGCATAGTCTTTGGCATAATACTGAGAGCGGATCCTGGATCAATCAGTAGGCGATCAACCTTCATAGAATCGACATATCCTGTATAATATAAAGGACGGTCATGTCGATTATCCTCTAGCAGCATATCATCCTGCGTAAAGGTAATGTTTGGAATTAATTCCAATACATTATGGCAATGAAGAAGAGAGACTGGTTCTGTTTCCGACTTCTTGAGGAAAGTCAGGCAGGTTTCTGCTTGCAACAGCGCTTCACTCAGAGTTTCTCGAGTCTCTTTAGAGAGGCGTAAGAGCTCGAAGATTGACAATTTAGCTGGTGTATTGGCTAGTTGAGCCAATATATCAAAATTATAAGGCCTTTCAAGTCCTGTAGGAGATGACTTCTTCAATGGTTTATCGAAGCGGACTTGTTGCTTGCCTTTGTCAGCTGCTGTTGGTTTAGAAGGAACCGTCTCAACAGGAACATTTGAAGGTATTGGAGTTGTAACCGGAGGGACATCGGGAGTTTCTTCAGGAATTTCAGCATAATCTTTCGGATATATTTTTCCTGACCGAGTTCCGGCAAGAACTTCGCCTTCAGGCTCAGTTTCAGGGTCTACCGAAACCATGTTGCAATTCTTCATCTTGCTCTTGGCTCTTTTGTGCTTGATGAGATTTTTATTCCAGAAACCAAGGCCAACACGAGATTGATTATGTCTCATAATGATGGCTAAAGGTGCTTGGAGTCCTTTGCCTGAGTTTAAACCAGGAGCAGTGGCTAGATCATAACCCATCTTCGCCATTAATTCACGATATTGTGAACTATATAGATGGAATGCAGGCTTATATCTATCTTTAAATTGAGGTACAGTTTTTACTTCCGTAGAGGGTGAATTTCCTGCCAAGATGAAAGTAGAGGTTAGAGAAAGATTGGACGTGATACTAGAAGTCACATTGCACGACTTAGTCTTTCCAGGTTTCTTTTTAGACAAAGGAGCCTTCCAAGGAGAAGAGGAAGTCGCCTCGAACTCCGTCATTAAATCCGGGTGAATCCACATGATTTCTCCTTTTTTAGTTATGACAAGAACAAGTCCTTCATTCTGTGCTAGTGGGATGTTTACAACTTCAAGAGTTGCTTTGGGGATAGGAACAATCCCACTTTCCACCATTAACGGAGGGAAGTTACCGAACTGCATTAAAATCACATTTGCTGTGACTGTCTTGTCTTTAGGTGTCAGTGTCACAGCTCCTGATTTAATCATTTCCTAAATCTTTCCTTTTAATATATAGCAAGACCGGATTGTATGACCCAGCATTCTATGATATGGACAGTATTTTGGATGATCCGTTTTGTTGGCTTCATCAGGCTTTTTGATTTCTGGCAATTGTATCTTGTTACCTTTGAGCAAGCATTCAAAGATACCCTGAACATCGTCATCGTCGAAAGAATACTCTTCCTTCGGCCGAGGAGGTCTCTGTTGTTGATTTGTTGGGGCTGGGGTAGCTTGGGTAGTCATTATCTCTTGACTATTACTCTGGAGATTGACTTCAACAGCCTCTTTTCCTTTGCGATTGTTGGGTCGAGCACTATTACCAGTACTCTGATTTGATTCCTTGGGAGTCATTTGTACCCCCAGGCCTTTGAAGGTCTCAGCACTGACTTCGGCGGCTTTGGCACTGACTATGAAAGAAGGCCAATCTTGGAATTGAGTGGACCCTGTCCACATGCTGATGATTGGTAAGAGATTCGACTTACAAGTGTCGATAGTAACAGCATCGGGAGTTCCGAGAGGCATTTTGAGGGCTTCTCTTCTGAATCTTTCAATGAAGCTCTCCGTGCTTTCATTTTTTTTCTGTTTAATTCTTATGAGGGCCGACATGGTCATGTCGTTGACGCCTTCATAGAATCGTTCTAGAAACATCTGTTTGAATCCAGCAAATGAAGTAATACACCCATCAAGGAGACTTCGATACATTCATAAGCGGTTCCTTTAAGACAACCGACGAATACCCGAGTGAGGAGGGCATCGCTTGGTTGCAACTGATTAGTCATTACTTCAAAGTAATTAATGAACTGACTTGGGGAGGTAGTCCCATCAAAGAAAGAGATGGTCGGAGGTTTGTATTTTGGGGGATATGATACCTCCTTCCATTGTATGGGATAAGGCTGCTTGATACCCAATCTTTGTAAGCCATCTTTTTGCTTGAATGCTTCGAATTGAGACCGAAGATTTTTTAACTCTTCAGTGACAGCTCCGAAAGATTGCGGTGTTGTTGGTTGTTGAGTATAATTGGGAGGAGGGACTGTAGCATATGTATCACCCCCAGCTCCGGACTGACTTGGAGTGGGTTGTACTGGAACATTAGATTGTACCCCCGGAATAGTAGAGGGTTCCGAGTTTGGGGCAACAGGAGTATTTAATACCACTGGTGGCCCTGTTGGTTGAACTTGCTGAGTTCGTAGTTGAGCTTGCATAAGAGTATGCATAGCAGTCAATGTATCTGCCATAGCTCGTAACTGTTGTTCCAAGGAAGAAATCCTCTGTTCATGAGCTTCAGTGCTAGTCGAAGGCTCTTGATTACTATCTACCATATAAGTGGTAATTGTTCGAGGAATAGACGATGAGACAGTTTGTTCTGAATCATCGCTGTGAGAATCAGTCTCTTTCCCGGGGCTATTTACAGGAGTCAATACCGGGAAGTTGGACTCTCCAAGGAAGTCCTCTGTGATCTCCGGATTATCATTTGGATGAGAAGAAGAAGAGACCCTGGTCGAGGCTCCGGTCCTGGATCGGGTGCCGAGGTAAACACCATCTTCAGAATCTGACATAGCATCAGATCGTATTCTACCCCCAATATTTCTAGAGGTCATGTTGACAGAAGCATAAAGGGGTTCGTTTTCGTCCAGTATTGGTTCATGTTGAATCCGTTCGAAAATAGATCGTCTTTTTGGTGAACAACAACACTGAATCACAACCCGAGGTTGGAAGTTACAACCATTCTTTTCATGGCAAATATGAGCAATGTCATGGCCAGATGGAGTGTCGATTCTCCGTTTGTTTTGTAAATGTTCCCGGAGATCTGTAGGAACAGATTGGGAAGTACTTGAAGATAGTTTCTGTGTAGAAACTTATCTTTTATTCTTCTGTCTTCTCGGTTCTTGAGTGTATAAAGACCGATTAATTTGAGCGATATAGTTCTTGGCATATTCTGCATCAGGGTCTAGTATACTTGTCTCAGTTTGATAAGGCTTCTTTATACCGGAAGTGGAACCGAGATGATTCCGGTTAAGCTTGTTACGAAGATCCGTAGAAGATATGACTTTAGTATCAGTTTTGGATACTTATAATTTGCCTTTCTCAGATCGGGAAATTTTGGGAGAAGGAAGATGGACATTATTCCGACTGGGAGTCGGTAATAATCCATCTTTAGAGAAAGTAGTCAAAAGGCATTTTCCTTTGTTTGATCTAGTAAAAGTACTAGTCAAATTAACTCCAGAGGTAAAGACCTTAGGAGTAGAAGAGTTGACTAAAGAGTCTTTCTCCTTGGTTGGCACAAGATGTGCAAGTTGTGGGGGAATTATTTGTATGTTCTGTAGAAGAGGACCCCCAGCGTGATTTTGAGAAACAGTCAAAGGACTGTATTGGTTGGCATACGCTGACTTCAGTTTGGAATTCTGGTCATACGTTACCTTTTTACTAGCATACGCTGGCTTTGGCTTAGTGTACGCTGCCTGCTGTTGGCTTTTGTTGTATGCTGCCTTTGCCGTACGCTGCCCTTTGACTACCATACGCACAGAGTCATTAATGGCTAATGTCACGCCCCTGAACCAGAATACTGGAGAGCGGGGGCAGACATAGCCAGCTACGTATAACGGAATGGAATCCACACCGCTATACCGTCACGGCTGTCTAGATATGTGAGGGTTTCACTACAATCCATCAGTCTCTTAAGGTCATAAAATAGCCTATTGTCTCAATCTCAACCAACTAATAATAATCACAAGATATCAGATCACCAATATACAATTGTAAGGCGTCCCAAACATTACATATCCAGATGATCATGAAGCTAGTCGTTACGAAATGTGAGGACTAGCAAGAGTTCAGTCATACATGATCAACCCCCGAGGCTTGTCAATCATGTTACAGCCCGTAGGCAGACAGTAAATAAGTACAATCGAGCTAACACTTGCTCGTCGGCTAAACGCCTCAAAAGAATAATTTACAATATTACAGTGGGAGAACAAAAGGAACCCACTCGATGCCCTGGTTACGCCTGGTGACCACCATCGGGCTGGAAGACAGGTAGATCCTTTGCTGCTGCTCCGGTATCTGGCCATACAAAACCAGCTGGGTCAGACCCCAGAAAGAGCAAGTGCCACAAAGGAGGCTTCACTTAAGAACTAAAACCAGCAATTAGCACAAAAGTATAATTATATAATAAAATGCAGTAGTTTAAGAAAAGCATGATGAGTAATTATAAAAAGACAATCTTGCATAGAATCACTAAAAGACAGGACATATGGAAAAGTATGTCAGGATGATATACGATGAGATAACCATGGGACTATTCAGATAGCTAGGTTACAACCGGTAAACCAAACAAGGACCGGGGTTGTAACCCTTCGTCTGAACGGAACTTGGTTTCTCTCACCATTTATCGGCAAGATAAATATAAGAAATCAGGTTAAGTAACAATCTGGAGTGGCAATCATTATAGTGACAATCTGGAGTGACAATCATTATAGTGACAATCTGGAGTGACAATCATTATAGTGACAATCTGGAGTGACAATCATTATAGTGAAAATCTGGAGTGACAATCATTATAGTGACAATCTGGAGTGACAATCATACAATCATTCTGGTACAATCCTATGATCAATCAATTCTAGACAATACTATACTGGACCAGACTCCATCCAAGCAATCACGGCCATTGCCTACGGCTTTCTACATTAACTAACTAGGGTTATGACAATCCTAGTTACTAGAAAGATGCAATGAGATGCTCCAAGTAGTCATAGGCCCTGCAGCTATCCAGGTTATCCAGGCGAACATTATAGTGACAATCTGGAGAGTACAATGCATTATAGAGACAATCAGAGAGAGAACAATACTTTATAGTGACAATAGAGTTCAATCATTTAAGTGACAATCAGGGTGCCCCACATAACAGTGGGCTGGAAATGCGCCCTACTCGTCGGCAGGCTACAAGTCCAAACATTTGCGGCCGGGATAACGGGATCGCCTGTAACTGGGGAACATCTCTTCATGACTAGTGAATTATACTAATTATTAACCTTAGTCCAATTCAGTAGGTACTCCTGACCGTGGTACTCAGGAGTCCCCTCCTAGACATGATGCAAGACAAGACGGGATTATTTGTACAAGCACAATCGCCCACGGTGTCAGGATTAACTATACATGGCATGTCATGTCAGGTAGCCGTCGCAACAGCTATTCAAGATGTATCAGGTCAGGTTATCATATCAAGTGTACTAGTCAGGAGTGCGCCACGACGGGCCACTTATCAGGTCATGCTCAATTATCAATTCCAAACATATCCAGTAAATTCGTGATTATCAAGTTCAGGAAAAAAAGGCGTAAGGATATAAAATGGACGTAAAATATCTAATAAAATATCAATATACAGGGCTATAGAAGAGCCAAGCATTAAAGAAATAAGACCAAAACTCCAAGAGCCAATGGGTTAAGCAAGGGTTCAGGGGGGCAGCGTACGAAAAAGTCACGCACGCTGAGAGAGCAGCGTGGGTAAAAAGTCACGCACGCTGAGAGAGCAGCTGCGTGAAAAGTCACGCACGCTCAAGGAAGCAGCTGCGTGAAAATCACGCACGCTCAAGGAAGCAGCTGCGTGAAAAGTCACGCACGCTACAGGGAGCAGCTGCGTGAAAAGTCACACACGCTCAAGGGAGCAGCTGCGTGAAAAGTCACACACGCTACAGGGAGCAGCTGCGTGAAAAGTCACGCACGCTACAGGGAGCAGCTGCGTGAAAAGTCACGCACGCTCAAGGGAGCAGCGTACATGAAAAGTCACGCACGCTGAAGTCTGCGTACGCACAAAAGCACGCACGCAGGAGACACGCTTCCAACAGGAAGCGTATCCAAGACTCAGTGGCGTAAGCTAAGAAGCTCTGCACACTGCTCACTGTCTTCTCCAAACAGCAAGAACACCATGGATGAACCCAAAGCTTCAAAAGCTCACAACTTGGTCAAAACAAGTTCGAATCCAAGTTTCCAAAGGTCGAAATTGGGTAGAAGGAAATTCCCAACCACATGGAACCATCAGAACTTGCAAATGAAGAAGTTAACTAGATCAAAACTTCAAAATTCCAAGAAAGCATTTTTCCTAGATCTACAAAAACTCATGCACCAAAATGAAAATCTTCAAGTTCTAAAGTGGTTTAGAATCCTGCTAGGAAGCCATCAGAACCATCAAAATGAGTTCTCAAGTGAGAGCAAGATGCTCTTGCCTATGGTGTTGTCGGTGGAAGAAGGAGAGGAAGGAAGAAGAAGAAGAAATAAATGAGAGTTAGGGAGGAGAGAGAAGGTTGGTGGCTGCTATTAAAGGAGAAGAGGGTGGTAGGTAGGAGTGGTTCATGCTAACCCAAACCAAGCCAAACCAATCCAAGCCCAACCCGAACCAGCTAGGCCAAACCGAGCTAATGCAATGCCAGGATGGACCAGGAAATACTCAATAAACCAAGCTCCATCAATCAGAATTAATTCGTGAATAATAAATGACAATTAAACCACAATGCTAAATATGAAATAACCATAATTAACTAATCAAAAAAAATGAAAAATACAGGTCAGAAATACGAACACATATAAAATACGTATCACGAATTTCGAGGCTCTACATCCTACCCACCTTAAAAGAATTCTGTCCTCAGAATTTAGTCAAGGAGCTAGAGATGCAAGGACAAGCTATACTATCGCAAGCAATCTATGTTACCAATCAATCATACAATCATACATGCAAGCAAGGAATCGAAGTGCAAGGTATAAGGAAGAATTTACACCTCACAAGTCAAACCGATTGGGATAACGTGATCGGATAACATCCTCACACTCCCACGTTCGACTCTCCCAAGGAGCGATGAACGCAAGCAACATGAACTAAACTAATAGTCTTGTGCTTGAGGTCTCTCTCTTTGGTCAAACAGGGACACGGGCCTATCCTCATACGAAAAGGTTGGTACCAATAACCAGTTTCGAATGACCCAGGATATGGCTCGGGTCCGAGATATACCGTTGTAATTAGGATACATGAAATACGTCATGTATCCCGCATAATGACGGTAGAAAAGCAAGATGAGAGGACACATATACCTCTCGGTCGATTCTGAACCTGAGCCTGGGCTAGGGCAAACTGCCGCGGGTTCTGTTGCTGGAAAGTCTGGGCCTGAGTTGGCAATGGCCTCGGGAACGGAAACTGCTGTTGCTGGTGAACTGGAGCTGGTACTGGTGCTGGTGCTGGTGCTGGTGCTGGTCCCCTTACCGAGGGACTAGATACTGTCGATGCTGAATCAACTCTGAAAGGGCAGAACCCTACCCTATGATCCGATGCTCCATACAATAAACACAATTCCAACGCCTTGCGACACTCCGCTACCACGTGTCCAGGCTTCCCACAATAAGAACAGCCTACGATGGAAGACTGTGCTTGCTTCTGTTTCTGCTGAGGGTACATCGGGGTTGAGTACTGGACCGACGTAACTGAGGTTGCTTGCCTCGGAGTTCCAATAGTCAAAGCCCTAGCTGTCGGGGCTGGTGCTGAAGACTGATTCATCTGACTATGGGACCGCTTTCGGCCTCCGGTCCTGTCCACTATTCTCTGGGAGGTATACTCATGCCTCCTAGCTGCTCGTAACACCGCATCATAGGTCTGATGCTCAAACTGTTCTACTGCCATTATAATCTCTAGGTGAAGTCCCTGCTGGAACCTCTGCGCTCTGTCAAACTTGGTTGCCACCAAGGCGGGGGCAAACCGAATGAGTCTGGAAAACTCGGCCGCATATCCGTCGACCGTCCTCCCCATCTGCTTAAGATTACTGAACCTGGTCTGCAAGTCATACCGAGCCACTGCATCATAATACTTGGTCTGGAACTTCTCGCTGAACACTGCCCAGGGGACAGGTGTTGTCAATCCTACTGCTTGTGCGGCCCACCAACTGCGGGCTAGATCCAATAACTGTAGGCGTACCACAGCCACCTTCTCTTCTTCTGGAGTCTTCGCGGCTTCGAGAATCACCTTTATATCTTGTAGCCAAGCATCGGCAGCAATGGCATCCTCGCTGCCATCGAAGAATGGAGGGTTCAGGCGCTTAAAACTGTTGACCGCACTGTTCCCTCGGGGTCCACTTCTATTCAGAGCATCTTCCACTGCCTGGTGCAAGGAATCGCCTCTACGATCTTGGGAAGCTAACAATGATCTGATGAGACCCACCAAAATGCCATCATCAGGATCTGCAGGCTGGACTGGCTGAACTGGCGGCTCTCCTCCAGTAGGTACAACTCGGGAGGCTGCTCCTGAGTGCTGGACCTGATCTTCTGGTTGCTGCTGGTCCACGGGAGGTGCTCCTTCTTGCTGATTGGCAGGTCCAGGTTCAATGCCGCTGAAGAAGACGACACTGGAATAATAAGGAAGGACCAGGACAGATCAACGATTACAAGCATGTGATCAGGACAAGAATTTTTAGGAATCAAGAGGATACGAGGAGAGATCAAGGGCGAGTACAGATTGAGACATCTATCTGGTAAACCCCTACATATTTTGATTTACAAGACCTGCATGGGCCACCACTTAAACCATGTCACGCCCCAGAACCAGAATACTAGAGAGCGGGGGCAGACATAGCCAGCTACGTATAACGGAATGGAATCCACACCGCTATACGGTCACGGCTGTCTAGATATGTGAGGGTTTCACTACAATCCATCAGTCTCTTAAGGTCATAAAATAGCCTATTGTCTCAATCTCAACCAACTAATAATAATCACAAGATATCAGATCACCAATATACAATTGTAAGGCGTCCCAAACATTACATATCCAGATGATCATGAAGCTAGTCGTTACGAAATATGAGGACTAGCAAGAGTTCAGTCATACATGATCAACCCCCGGGGCTTGTCAATCATGTTACAGCCCGTAGGCAGACAGTAAATAAGTACAATCGAGCTAACACTTGCTCGTCGGCTAAACGCCTCAAAAGAATAATTTACAATATTACAGTGGGAGAACAAAAGGAACCCACTCGATGCCCTGGTTACGCCTGGTGACCACCATCGGGCTGGAAGATAGGTAGATCCTTTGCTGCTGCTCCGGTATCTGGCCATACAAAACCAGCTGGGTCAGACCCCAGAAAGAGCAAGTGCCACAAAGGAGGCTTCACTTAAGAACTAAAACCAGCAATTAGCACAAAAGTATAATTACATAATAAAATGCAGTAGTTTAAGAAAAGCATGATGAGTAATTATAAAAAGACAATCTTGCATAGAATCACTAAAAGACAGGACATATGAAAAAGTATGTCAGGATGATATACGATGAGATAACCATGGGACTATTCAGATAGCTAGGTTACAACCCGTAAACCAAACAAGGATCGGGGTTTTAACCCTTCGTCTGAACGAAACTTGGTTTCTCTCACCATTTATCGGCAAGATAAATATAAGAAATCAGGTTAAGTAACAATCTGGAGTGGCAATCATTATAGTGACAATCTGGAGTGACAATCATTATAGTGACAATCTGGAGTGACAATCATTATAGTGACAATCTGGAGTGACAATCATTATAGTGACAATCTGGAGTGACAATCATTATAGTGACAATCTGGAGTGACAATCATACAATCATTCTGGTACAATCCTATGATCAATCAATTCTAGACAATACTATACTGGACTAGACTCCATCCAAGCAATCATGGCCAATCATTGCCTACGGCTTTCTACATTAACTAACTAGGGTTATCACAATCCTAGTTACTAGCAAGATGCAATGAGATGCTCAAAGTAGTCACAGGCCCTGCAGCTATCCAGGTTATCCAGGCGAATATTATAGTGACAATCTGGAGAGTACAATACATTATAGAGACAATCAGAGAGAGAACAATACTTTATAGTGACAATAGACTTCAATCATTTAAGTGACAATCAGGGTGCACCACATAACAGTGGGCTGGAAATGCGCCCTACTCGTCGGCAGGCTACAAGTCCAAACATTTGCGGCCGGGATAACGGGATCGCCTTTAACTGGGGAACATCTTTTCATGACTAGTGAATTATACTAATTATTAACCTTAGTCCAATTCAGTAGGTACTCCTGACCGTGGTACTCAGGAGTCCCCTCCTAGACATGATGCAAGACAAGACGGGATTATTTGTACAAGCACAATCGCCCACGGTGTCAGGATTAACTATACATGGCATGTCATGTCAGGTAGCCGTCGCAACAGCTATTCAAGATGTATCAGGTCAGGTTATCATATCAAGTGTACTAGTCAGGAGTGCGCCACGACGGGCCACTTATCAGGTCATGCTCAATTATCAATTCCAAACATATCCAGTAAATTCGTGATTATCAAGTTCAGGAAAAAAAGGCGTAAGGATATAAAATGGACGTAAAATATCTAATAAAATATCAATATACAGGGCTATAGAAGAGCCAAGCATTAAAGAAATAAGACCAAAACTCCAAGAGCCAATGGGTTAAGCAAGGGGTCAGGGGGGCAGCGTACAAAAAAGTCACGCACGCTGAGAGAGCAGCTGCATGAAAAGTCACGCACGCTCAAGGAAGCAGCTGCGTGAAAATCACGCACGCTCAAGGAAGCAGCTGCGTGAAAAGTCACGCACGCTACAGGGAGCAGCTGCGTGAAAAGTCACACACGCTCAAGGGAGCAGCTGCATGAAAAGTCACGCACGCTACAGGGAGCAGCTGCGTGAAAAGTCACGCACGCTCAAGGAAGCAGCTGCGTGAAAAGTCACGCACGCTACAGGGAGCAGCTGCGTGGAAAGTCACGCACGCTCAAGGAAGCAGCTGCGTGAAAAGTCACGCACGCTACAGGGAACAGCTGCGTAAAAAGTCACGCACGCTCAAGGGAGCAGCGTACATGAAAAGTCACGCATGCTGAAGTCTGCGTACGCACAAAAGCACGCACGCAGGAGACACGCTTCCAACAGGAAGCGTATCCAAGACTCAGTGGCGTAAGCTAAGAAGCTCTGCACACTGCTCACTGTCTTCTCCAAACAGCAAGAACACCATGGATGAACCCAAAGCTTCAAAAGCTCACAACTTGGTCAAAACAAGTTCGAATACAAGTTTCCAAAGGTCGAAATTGGGTAGAAGGAAATTCCCAACCACATGGAACCATCAGAACTTGCAAATGAAGAAGTTAACTAGATCAAAACTTCAAAATTCCAAGAAAGCATTTTTCCTAGATCTACAAAAACTCATGCACCAAAATGAAAATCTTCAAGTTCTAAAGTGGTTTAGAATCCTGCTAGGAAGCCATCAGAACCATCAAAATGAGTTCTCAAGTGAGAGCAAGATGCTCTTGCCTATGGTGTTGTCGGTGGAAGAAGGAGAGGAAGGAAGAAGAAGAAGAAATAAATGAGAGTTAGGGAGGAGAGAGAAGGTTGGTGGCTGCTATTAAAGGAGAAGAGGGTGGTAGGTAGGAGTGGTTCATGCTAACCCAAACCAAGCCAAACCAATCCAAGCCCAACCCGAACCAAGCTAGGCCAAACCGAGCTAATGCAATGCCAGGATGGACCAGAAAATACTCAATAAACCAAGCTCCATCAATCAGAATTAATTCATGAATAATAAATGACAATTAAACCACAATGCTAAATATGAAATAACCATAATTAACTAATCAAGAAAAATGAAAAATATAGGTCAGAAATATGAACACGTATAAAATACGTATCACGAATTTCGAGGCTCTACAGCTAAAGAGCCGACTGCTGTCGTAAGGGTAGAAGGAGAAGAGACTTTGACATGTTTAGAGATGGTTTTCCTTGGACACGCTGACTTGGTTAAAGAACCCACTTTGTCAGCGTGACTAGGAGAAGCCACTGTTGCCACGTTCAAAGAAGCCGAGGCGTGCTTCGTTGAAGTTGGAGACGTATTCTTGTCAGCATGAGTGACAGAAGCGTCTCAGGCCGTCGAAGAAGACTTAGGGACATATACAGAGCGTCCCTTCTTCTTGGCAGCAAGAAGAGCGGAGGAAGCAGTTCGGCCCTCCTTCGCTTTAAGCATTTCTTCGTAAGTAGATTGGTCGAATTGAACGACCATCACTTTCTTCATCGAGCCGATCGACGAAGTATCGCATTGAGTTGTTGCTATCTCGTTGGAGGAGATAGCTTTCCCCAGCAGACTCGCCAATTTGTTTTCCATAAATAAATTCACTTTATTTATTGCATTTCTGAGAAAATTACAACTATAGGAATCTGATCTAGAAGACGATCACTTTATCCCTTGGACGATACGATAAAGAAAACTCGAACTTCGAAGAACTTGGACAGCAACTGGGCAATCTCTATGTTCTTTCTGAATTGACTGTAGTGCCTGATGAAGATAAAGAAACTCTCTTTTATAGAGTTCTGGATAATTGTTCTGAAGCATACGCTCAGTCAGTTACTTGACGTGTGCATAACTGCAGGGACGCGTGGCGAATTCTGATGGAGACACGTTAGAGTGCGGTTGAAAGTAGTGGAATATATCTAGGAGAGATTGATGGCATGGATGCCACGTTGCATAACTTCTGAGTAAGTGGGTAATTGAGTAAAGGACACATGAGAATGTGTGTTGACTGTACGTTTAAAGTCATCTTGAATACATTTGCTGTGATATGCTGTCTTTATTGAAAAGGAGTCATACGCTGACTTGGATAGTATAGAGGCATATAAAGCCGATACGCTCACTTTATTAACAAGGAGTCGTATGGAGTCTATACGCTCACTTGGTTAATAAGGAGTCGTATGGAGTCCATACGCTCACTTGATTGACAAGGAGTCATATGAAGTCCATACGCTCACTTGGTTGACAAGGAGTCGTATGGAGTCCATACGCTCACTTGATTCACAAGGAGTCGTATGAAGTCCATACGCTCACTTGATTGACAAGGAGTCGTATGAAGTCCATACGCTCACTTGGTTGACAAGGAGTCGTAAGCATTGAGGAAGTAGACACGTGGCTGTCCTCAATCTTCTCAAATATACCATATCTTCTAATAACTGACAAATATCTCTCGAGCGTCGTGTTGCAGATATGATGGCTGATAGACTGTCAGAAATGACAGTAATGATGGCTGTGCATTTATGATGGCTGATGAGCTGTCCTCGTAAGAGACAAAATCAATTCTCGAAAACCCATCCGACGGCTAATCTTCATAGGGCAGCTGTCTTTATATGAAAGACGAAGTGTCAGATTCATCCTCCATTAAATATATGCTGTGCTGTCATTCAAGAAATAATAAAATATTCACTGAGCGTACGGCTTTGGCTGAGCGTATGGCCTTGAGCGTATGGCTTTGGCTGAGTCTTATGTCAGCGTGTCACAATTTTTCACACTCTACAGGGAGCCCCGGTGCTTCTTATGAAAAAGAAGGATGGTACATCCAGATTATGTATAGATTACCATACCTTGAACTCAGTGGCAATCAAGAACAAATATCCTTTCCCGAGGATAGATGACTTGTTTGATCAACTCAAGGGGCAGCAGTATTTTCGAAGATTGACTTACGCTCAGGATATCATCAGATCAGAGTCAGAAAGCAGGACATCCCGAAGACAGCTTTCAGATCTAGATATGGGCATTGGAAGTTCTTTGTTATGCTATTTGGAGCAACCAATGCGTCGGCTGTATTCATGGACCTCATGAATCGCATCTTCATGCCTTATTTGGATCAGTTCGTTATTGTGTTCCTAGACGACATCCTGGTCTACAGCAAGAGTGAGACAGGGCATGAGTAGCATCTCCATGTGGTTCTTCAAATTCTCCGAGAGCACCAGTTGAATGCCAAGTTCAGTAAATACGAGTTCTGGCTCGATCACATTTCGTATTTGGGTCATATCATCATCAGAGAAGGAGTAGAAGTGGATCTCCCGAAGATCGTGGCTATTGAGACGTGGCGAGTTCCCAGCACAGTTGCAGAAGTCCGTAGTTTTTTTGGCTTGGCCGGCTACTACCGGCAATTTATTTCAGACTTTGCTCGGATTTTAACACCATTGACCCAGTTGACCCACAAGGATGTGTCGTTTGCTTGGACAGCAGAGTGTCAGGATACTTTTAAGAAGTTGAAGCGAGGCTTGATGACAGCTCCCATTCTAACGCTTTCAGATGAAACCGGGGGATTCTCAGTATATTGTGATGCTTCAGGCAGACGCTTAGGATGTGTTCTGATGCAGCATGGGAAGGTAATAGCTTATGCATCACGCCAACTTCGTGATCATGAGAGAAATTACCCAACCAATAACTTGGAGCTGGCAGCAGTAGTGTTTGCACTTAAGTTATGGACGCACTATTTATACGGGGATAGGGTAGAGATTTTCACCGACCACAAGAGCCTGAAGTATGTGTTCACCCAGAAGGATCTTAACATGCATCAAAGGAGATGGCTAGAGCTACTTATGGATTATGATGTCAACTTGCAGTATCACCCAGGGAAGGCCAACGTTATTGTAGATGCATTGAGCAGGAGAGCCGGAGTTTATTTTCTAACTGCACAGCCAGGTCTGTTAGTGGATCTTCAGAAGATAGGTATATAAGTTGTCCTTCCTACCAGTGTGGCATTGATGGCCAGTATGCAGGTTCAGTCCACTATAGTCGAGAGGATTAGGATGGCACAGTCAGCAGATTCTAAGCTTCAGCGACTCAGAGCAGAGTGTGAGGCAGGACGAAGACCAGAGCTATGTATCCATAAAGATGGTACACTTCGACATGGTAAGCATCTTTGTGTACCCAGAGGTGATATTATACAGGAGATCATGGCAGAGGCTCACAGTTCGCAGTATTCCATTCATCCCGGTGGTACGAAGATGTACCGTAATATTCGTCAGCACTTCTGGTAGAATAGCATGAAGAGGGAGATAGCCCGGTTTGTCTCTCGATGTTTGGTTTGTCAACAAGTTCAAGCTGAACATCAGAGGCCAGCTGGACTACTTCAGCCCTTGCTAATTCCAGAATGGAAGTGGGAGCATATAACCATAGACTTCGTGACTGGCTTACCTAGATCCCCGGCTGGCAGAGACACTATTTGGGTTATTATAGACATGCTCACGAAGGTGTCTCACTTTCTCCCGTTCATAGTCGGCCAGTCAACGGCTCAGCTAGCAGTGATGTATCTCAGGCAGATAGTCAGGTTGCACGGTATACCAGTCAGAATCACCTCGGACAGAGATTCAAGATTTATGTCGCACTTTTGGTGTAGCCTGCAAGAGAGTTTGGGGACTCACCTCCAGATCAGTTCAGCTTATCACCCGTAGATAGATGGTTAGTCGGAACGCACGATCCAGACTCTTGAAGATATGTTGAGATCTTGTACACTCGACTTCGGTGGTTCGTGGGAAGATCACCTGCACGTGGTGGAGTTCTCGTATAACAACAGTTTCCAGGCCAGTATCCAGATGGCACCATTCGAGGCACTGCATGGCAGGAAGTGCCGATCCCCGCTAGCATGGGACGATATTGGGGGAGACAGATGCTCGGTCCGAAAATGATTTCTCAGACCGTTGAAGTGGTCAGGAGAGTCAGAGATCATCTTCGAGTTGTCCAAGATCGCCAGCGTCATTGGGCCGATTCTCATCGGCACCCTCTTGAGTTTTCTGTCGACGACCATATATTCCTGAGGATTTCGCCTAACCGTGGCGTTATTCATTTCGGTGCACGGGAAAGGCTTAGTCCTAGGTATATAGGACCGTTCGACATTCTGGAGTGAGTAGGAGATGTGTCCTATCGTCTCGCTCTTCCGCCGTTGTTACGTGAGGTGCATGACGTATTTCGTGTATCCCAACTACGACGGTATATTCCAAACCAGAGCCATATCCTGGATCATTCAAAATTGGTTGTTGGTACCAACCTTTCATATGAGGAGAGGCCCGTGTCTATATTCGACATGAGAGAGAAGATACTCAAGAGCAAGACTATTAGTTTAGTCTGTGTTGCTTGGGGTCATCACTCTTTGTGTGAGTTAACGTGGGAGCGTGAGGATGATATCCGATCGCAATTTCCCGACATGTTTGACTCGTAAGGTATAATGTCTTCCTTATGCCTTACGCTTTTAATTCCTTGCTTGAATGAATGACTACATGATAGATTGCTTGTTATAGCTTGCCTGTGATTAGTATAGCTTGTCCTTGCTGCTCTAGTCTCTTAATTAAATTTCGAGGACGGAATTTTTTTAAGGTAGATAGAGTTGTAATGACCGTGGTTCGTATTACATATCTTGGTATATGTGTACATATTTTTACTCATATTGTATGTCTCCTTGCTTGGTTCGACTATTTGGTTTGGTTTGGTTCGGCTTGGGTTGCTTTTGGTTCATCATGTACCAAAGGGGAAAACCCCTACCTACCACCACTCTCACTATTTATTAACCCACTCATTTCTCTCTCTTCTCATTAAATCCTCATTTACTCTTCTTCTCCACCATTACTCTCTACCTACGAGGGAGAGAGCTTAGGCAAGTACAGCTTGCTTCATGGAGGAACTCAGTTTTTATTGTTTCATTCTCTTTCTCACGAGATTCTAACACACTTTAATACTTAGCTTTTCTAATTTCCATGGTTCAATTTGTGTAGATCTAAGTTTATTGTATTTTCAGATTTCTTGGGTTTTGATCTATTTAATATTGTTATTTTCAAGTTTTGATGGTTCCATGTTGTAGAGAATTTTATTATGTCCTATTTTGACCTATGGAAGTCTGGATTCCGAACTCGGATGAAGGGTTTATGGAGCTTGAAGTCATGGACTTCATGGCTCTCTTCTTAGACAAACAGAGAAGAAGAACCGTTCCGAGCCGCATGGCAGCCTTAGCCCCATGGATTTTCATGCGGCAAGTCTCTTTTCAGCCGCATAAGCTTTCCGCTGTCGTATGAGCTCTGTTGCCGCATGAACCCAATTATCCTTAGCCGCATAAGACCCGTCTCTTGCTCAGCCGCATGGACCCCACTTGAGTTTAGCCGCATAAACACCAGCATCATCAGCCGCATGAGCTCGCTTGAACATAGTCGCATAAGACTTGTTCTCTCCTAGCCGCATAGGACTTCATGAGTTCCAACCGCATGAACGTGTACCTTTCAGCCGCATAAGCCCCTTCCTTCCCGCAGCCGCATAAGCCTGAGACCCCAGCTGCCGCATGAGCCCCGCATTGCTTCCAGTCGCATGAACTTATTATCTTTCAGCTGCATAAGCCCCTTCTTTCTTGAGTCGCATGTGCCTGCCCTCTTCCAGTCGTATGAGCGTGCAGTCCCAGCCGCATAAGCGCGCATGCTCTCTGCCGTATAAATCCAATTAACGGCATGGCTCCTTCCACAGTCTCATCCTCTTTTATTATTATTATTATTATTATTATAATTATTAAATTGAAATGTCATATTTATGCTTATGTCATGTAAATTTTGCTATGTTCCATGAATACAATAGTGGCCCGCCGTGGCGCACCGTTGACAGGTAAACCTGACATGATATATCACGACATGCTGTGTAACACCCAGTTTTTCAGATGAGGGTAATTTTAAAATTTTGTAATTATAATTATTATTTATTGATATTTATTTTATATTATGATTTTTGGTAATTTTTAATAATTTTTAAACTATTTAAAATCTGGTTTAAGTCATGACTTGTGATTTTGATATGCTGTCAGTGAAACCTGAGAGACTGCATGACCTAGAGCCTAACCATGTCATTAGGATAATTTAATTATCATTTTTAGCCTAGGGATAATTTGGTCATTTTGACTTAATTGAATTATTTGATAATTTAATGAATTGGTGAATT